>JAJIBD010003738.1:0-257290 GCA_021461705.1 Cryptotis parvus
ACAATAAATGCTGGACTTAGAGATCAAGTCATCAATAAATGTTGGACTTAGAGATGACTACAAGAGTATGCTACCTGCACGGCAGAGCCTGGCAAGCTACCCGTGTTGTATTTGATATGCCAAATACCAGTAACAATTATAGACCTCATTCCGGAATGAATTGAGACTCTTTATGTTTCTGGAGCAAGCAGATGCCCTTGGACTCTACTAGCATGAGACAGGACATATGGAGATGTTACTGGGGGCCCGCCCGAGCAAATCGATGATGAACGGGAAGACAGTGATACAGTGACAGTGAAGAACAACGATCATACGTTGTTCTTAGAACGATGATGGCCCAGCAGGGAGGGTGCTTTACTTGCAGTGGCCAACCTGGGCTAGATCCTCAGCACCCTATATGGTCCCCCAAGCACTCACAGGAGTAACTCCTGAGCATTGCTGGGTGTGGGCCCCCGCCAGCCCCTAATACAGAGAAAATAAAGGAAAAAATGGAGGATTGTAAAGCCTTCATTTCTGTCTCTTACACTCTGTTCTGGTCATCTGGCCTCGCCGTCAGATCATCAGCAGAAGGAAAGAATGCAAACTGTGTTGAGCTTCTCTAATTTGGAGGCATCAGATATGACAAAACATCCCCAATTCTCCTGTTTTCCAAATGGAAAAAAAATTCTCAAAGCCATCAAGGACAATTTCTATACATCCAATTGCAGACATGACAAGGGCCCGGCTAATGTATGAGCCTTAATTCAACATCCCACCACCCAGGATGCTTCAAGGGCTGCAGCACACAGTTCTCGGCATGGGGGGGTGGGGGCGGGAGCCATATTTCAACATGATGTGCAGATGGGGCAAGGAATAGCCCCTGAGCACTACCAGGTTTTTGCATGCACACGCACGCACACACACACACACACACACACACACACAAACACGCACCCCTCTGAAACAAAAAGCCGTAGTGTCCTACTAAGCTCCATGATGGAATAATGAAACAGAAAAGAAAATCATGAATAAATCGAGGGGAGCCAGCCCCCTCATCCACTTCCTCCTTCATTACGGGTCACTTGGGCGCCCCTTAGTTGAGGGCATTAAAAATAAAAAGCAAGGGCAGGAGGCGACAGGACAGTGGGGAGGGCACTTGCCCTGCACATGGCAAAGTTCAATTCCAACACCCCATAGGTCCCCAAGCTCTGCCAGGTGTGATCCCTGAGTGCAGAGCCAGGAATCAGTCCTGGGCGTCACTGGATGAGGTCCAAAAAGCTAAACTAAATAAATAAAAGGGAAATCGATCCCACACCCCGCCTCACCATGCTGTATCAGCTCAAGGAACTTGTGTTGGGTTCCCTGGGGGAGGCAAGACGCACACTGGCTGCCTACGGGACGGGGAACTTCCGCCACCTTCTGCCAAGTGCCATCTGGACTTTGAGAACGCCCGCCAGGGGCTGCCCAGGCAGGCAGGCGAGAGGCGCAGGCGTGTGGCATCACGGATCCGGGCCAGATGCCCCTGGCTGGACATACCCCACCCCTGGCTTAGCAACAGTCTTTACTGGTTTCACTGTGGCTGAGGAGCTAAACCACTCCTGGTGGTGCTCGGGGGGCTCTAGGCGGTGCCGGAATTGAGCCGAGGCCAGCCATGAGCTACAAATGCCCCCCGCCCCCACGGTGCTAGTTCTCTGGCCCTGTCAGCCGGGTCCCAGCATGTGAACACCCACCGCCCCAACAGGCCCCAAAGGGACCCTCAGCCAGTTACTGTTCAGAACCCCAGGCCCTGACTTCCCAGTCTTGTGGGTTTTTAATTCAATATCGGGTGAGATACAGTTACAAGGTTGTTCATGGTTGAGTTTCAGTCATACAATGTTCCAACACCCGTCCCTTCACTGGGTGTAGGGGTGTACTTTCCTCCACCGCCAATGTCCTCTCTCTCTCTCTCTCTCTCTCTCTCTCTCTCTCTCTCTCTCTCTCTCTCTCTCTCTCTCTCTCTCCCTCCCTTCCAGGCATTATGGTTTTCACACAGGCGCTTTATCATGTCTATCCCTTTACCGACTTCCCACACTCGGCTCTTGTCCAGGGCGATCATTTCCAACTATCACTGTCTTACTGGTCTCTTTTCTCACCCAACTGCCCTTCGCCCCTCACTCTGTGGCAGCTTCCAACCACTGACCAGTCCTCCTTTCCCAGTCATTTTTGGTTCTGGTTCACTCCCAGGCCAACGATTCCCAACTTCCCCTCCCTCGCCTATTTTCTGATTTCCAGGAAAAAGCAAGCACTAAAAATAAAGAATCAGGCCCCAGCGTTCTGTGCCCAGCACCACAGATGGCCCTGAGAAGGCCACAAGTGACCCACACTGCTGGGTGTGGCCCCCAAACTGAAGAAAGAAGTGAACAAAGGGAGAACTGCCCAGAAGAATCCAAGCGGCTGAGCGCCCAGGCTGTTCACCACAACAAAACCATCACTGAAAGCACCTTCCTACATGCTCCATCCCCACTGTCAGCAGGAGGGAAGCAGCTGACAAGGAAGAGAGCCCAAACCACAGGGTGGAAACGAGCACCCAAAACCGCAGGTGCTTGGGCCAGCTGGTGTCAGGACACCATCTCCGGCCAGCCCTGGATCCATCCCAGCAACACCTAAGTATCCCCGAGCCCCATGAGGGCAGCCCAAACCTCCTCCAACACAATGAATTCAAATAAATAAAAGCTGATTTTTTTTTGTTGCTAGAATCGGGCTTCTGTCTGAAACCTCACGGGCAGGTTCACAGGCGTCCTGTGAAGGCCCAAGGCCTTTTAAGGTCCAAGTGAAGAAGGACAGAACTGCCCGGTATCAACATCAAGAAAGACCCTGGTGACAAGAGCCAGGCCTGTGCACGCAGCCAGGCTTCTAGAAGCCTTCGGGCCGGGCGGGCGCTGCTCTCCGACCCTCTCCCTGTTGTCTTGTCTTTTGCACCAATGTGTTGTTGTTTTTTTTAACCCCAGCCACTGACGTGTGATTCTGGGGGCAGGGAGGCATGACCTCATTCTCAAACCGGAAGTACACAGCCTACCCCTGGCGTGTAAGGTCAGCTCGGCGCATCCCTGGAAAGTCCTTTGTGGAGGCTCAAGGTCTCCCCAACAGTCCTGAGAGGAGCGAGGGGGCTTCAGCTACCGCCCTCCTCCCTGTGATACTGGGCCTTCAGCTGCTCAGGCCTGGGGGTTCTGGGGAGCACCAGGGCCATCCCAGCAAGGGCCAGGGGTCACAGTGGGGTCAGGGACAGACTTCAGGAACTCTAACTCCAGGCGCTGGTGGCTCAGACGCTCCTGGAAAGAGAGCCAGTCTGGATTCCAGACGACCTACGGCCACCTCTCTCCCGGACGCTTCAGGGTCTTCAGCTCCAAATGCCCAGGACTGGCCTAATGTCTTCCCCCTTTTCCCCCAAGCAACAGAGGCTCTTTGCCTCCAGCCCTAGGCCCACCCGAACACTCCTAAGGCACCCAGTGGAAGACTCAAGACTTAACACTGATGAAGACGATGAAAACATTCTTCACCTTTCGCACAAAGCAGAACAGGAATAACTATTATTTGGGCCACACACTGGCTGAGCAGTGAGGGAGTTAGCCAGCAGCCCTGAGGCTGTGAAGGGCGTCCCAGCTCCACACACACCATCCATGTCCCAGGAAACTGGGCTGGGCCAGGGAGAGAGTCCAGAGGTTAGGGAACACGTCTGGAAAGTGCCCGACCCCCAAACATCGTGAGGGTGGCCCTACTGGTCCCCAGCACAGCAAAGTCTGGACAGTACCTCATACTCCAGCCCAATGACCAGGAACTGCCGGGAGTGGCTCCCACGCCCCAGGACAACCCAGAAATAAAAAAGTCTCATCATTCTAGTTATCCAACTGGCTGGACACCCAAAGGCAAGTAGAGATGAGACAGCAGACAAGAAGATCTGGAGTGATGAGGCCCCCAAAGACTATCAGAGACCCCCAGAAGAGGGGAGGTTGATTTCCCAAAGTGTTTTGGGGACCCCCCTGCACTGCTGGGGCTGTCCAGGGCTACTTCAGCCCTGCTCAGGGGAAGACGTGGTGTCGGGGATCAGACCCGGGGTCCAAGCCTAGCAGGGGGTGCTCAGATCTCTGAGCCATCTCCCTGGGCAGCCTTCGTTCTTCAGGAACTGGAGTTCAGTGAACCCCAGGCTTAGACTTCTGGCCCAGGTCTGCACGGGAAAAGTTTCTTGGGTTTGAGCCCAGGCTGTGCACATCTGCGGGGACAGCACGGGGTACACGGAGTCCCAGGAGGATACCCCCACCCCCAGAAGGCAGCAGACTCCGCAAACATGCTTTCCTCGGGGAGGGCGCGGCGCCTCAGCTCCTGGTTCATCAGCGCCCGAGGAGGAGCCACTGGGAAACAACCTGCGGCGTCTGCGTTGCTTCACCCCAGTGAGGTGCCACCACTGTCCCCCTCACAGGACAGCAGCGCTGCTCACAAGGCACCCAGCGAGCAAAGACACAAGCGCCTAAACAAGGTACCAGTGAGAGAGGCCCCGAGAGCCTCCTGGATCAGTCAACCAGAGGGGCTGGAGAGACAGTACAGCGAGTAGAGCACTGGCCTCGGAGACAGCTGATACCCCAAGCCCTCCAGGGGTGATCCCTGAGCAAAGAGCCAGGAGGTACTGAGCACTGCCAGGTTTGGCCCAAAACTAACATAAGAAAAAAGAGAGAGGGAGAGAGAGAAAAAGAGAGAGAGGGAGAGAGAGAGGAGAGAGAGGGAGGAGAGGAGAGGGAGAAAGAGAGGGAGAGGGAGGGAGAGAGAAAAGACAGAAAGAAGGAGAGAGAGAGAAGAGAGGGAGAAAGAGAGGAGAGAGAGAAGAGAAAGAGAGAAACAGGAGAGAGAGAGTTGAGAGAGGGAGAGAGAAAGAAAGAGAGAGAGAGAGTTCATCTTCATAGAGGGCTCCAGTAAGCCAGGACCACTGGCCACAGTCCACTCATCCATTTGACCCAAGACCAGATGGGACCCCCTGACTGCTCTGGAGCGAGAACTCTGCTCTCATGCCTTCACGCCCCAAACACGGCCCCCCATCTCAAATTCTCTGGAAGCATCGACTTCACACTGGTCTCCAGGGGATTCCAGAAAACCAACCACACACGCAAGTCCTCCAAGGGGGCAACACCCCAACACCCAACGCCTCCACTTCCAAGGTCACATGCATCAGGTGCCGCCCACTCAGGCGGGGAGGGCTGGATGGACGGCGCACAGGCCTGGCCCCCAAAAACCCCAAACCCCGATTCTATTCCTGACACAGCATCCTCCACCCACCCCACGCCCGAGCACCACAAGGGATCCTGGGACCCCAGCACTGTTGGACAACTGACGCAGCAAGAGTGACCTCAGACCCCAAGCACTGCTGAGAAATGCTTCCCCTATTATATAGGACGTCCACTGGAGTTTTTGTTGTGACGTGATACAAAGTCGCCTATGGGTGCGGACGCCCCTGAGCACTGAGGGAAACTCTCACTGGCTCCGAGCTGGGAAACACGCCCCCGCCAGAGGTGCCCTGCACAGGTGATGTCTGGAATTCTATTCTTGGTACCTCCTGCTACCAAGACCAACACAATCCCTGGCCTCTCTGAATGTCCCAGTCACGTGACTGTCCACCCTGCCCCCAGCTCACTGTCCGCCTGCAGAGCGACTCCTTCAGAAGATACCCAGATGGGCCCGAGAGATAGTTCCTCAGAAGCACTTGCCAAACAAGTGCAAGGCCCTGAGTTTAATCCCGAACAATCAAATGATGCGCTTATCTATCAGGTTATCTACCAGGCATTGCCCCAGGGAGGGCCCCAGGGCCCCCACAGTAAAGGGAAAGAACTCAAAGTTACTGCACTTTTTAAAAACTCAAAATTGGGGACCGGAGCAATAGCCCAGCGGGAGGGCATTTGCCTTGCACGCAGCCGGCCTGTGCCAGCCTGGGTTTGATTCCGGCATCCCGTGTGGTCCCCCAAGCGCCGCCAGGAGTAATTCCCTGAGTGCAGAGCCAGGAGCCAGGAGTAACCCCTGAGGCGTCGTCAGGTGTGACCCCCCAAAAAAAAAAAAAAAAAAAAAAAAATAAAAACTCAAAATTGGTAGTCAGAGTGATAGCACAGCAGGGGAGGGTATTTGCCTTGCATGTGGCCAACCCGAGTTCGACCCCAAGCATCCCATACGGTCCATTCCCACACCCACACCCCCAGCATGGCCAGAAATAATTCCTGATTGCAGAGCCAGGAATAACCCTGAGCATTGCTAGGTGTGACCCAAAAAAAGCAAAACAAACAAACAAATAAATAAATAGATAAATAAATCACTTGATCACTTTTTTTATTTTGATTATTTATTTATTTGAAATAAATAAATAAATAATCAAAATAAAAAAATAAGTGACCCCACTTTTCCCCCTTCTTTGGGGGTTGGTTGGCCACACCCCGGCGATGCTCAGGGGTTATTCCTGCCACTGCATTCAGGGAGTGAAGGGGACCACATGGGATGCCAAGGACCGAACCCTGGTGGGTTGCATGCAAGGCAGGAGCCTTACCCATCCACTGTAATATTTTCTAGCCCCCCTTTGATTTTCTGTGCCCCTGTTTTTTCCTACTTTTTGGGTCATAACCAGTGATGCTCAGGGGACCATATGGGATTCTGAGGATCAAACCTGGGTCAGCCACATGCAAGGCAAAAGCCCTCCCAGCTGTACTATCGCCTCCAGCTCTCCCTGTGCCTGGTTTTAATAGACTCCACATTGGGGTATGGATTTTGCAGAACAGTTCCTCTGACAGGATTCTCACAGCTTAGTGTTTAATGCTGACACCCAGAAAATAGCTCCCTTGACTTTCTCTCCCCACTTTGCATTATAAAGGCTTCAGCTTTGCTACATCACGTCTTTTCAGAACCCTTGTGGTTTTAAAGGTGTTTGGTTTGGGGGGCCACGCCTGTCAGTGTTCAGGGATTACTCCAAGCTCTGGGCACCGGGCTCCCTCCTGGCGGTGCTCGGAGGACCGGATACAGTGCCGGAGATAGAACTTGTGTTAGCTGTAAGCAAGGCCAGTACCTTACCCCCTGTACTACCTCTCTGTGGCCCTGAGAATCTGTTTTTGGACTAGGACGCTCATTGGAAAGACCTAGTCGTGAGTTACACACCAAAGTCCTGCCCTCATACAAGCTACATTCTAGGTGGGGAAAACGGAACTAGACCTGACAATGCAGTGTGCTATGGAAGGGTTACATACTGCAGAATGCTCAGGAACAAACACTCTGGTGAGGGGGCCAGAGAGATAGTGCAATGGGTAGAGCACCTGCCTTCCTCATGGCAGACTCCAAGTTCAATCCTCAGCCTGAACCTGGTCCTGAGCCTCACCAGGAGTGATTCCTGACACAGAAACTAGAGTAAGCCCTGAGCACTGCCAGGTGTAACCCAAAATAAAAAGAGGGAGGAAAAAGCAAGGAGGGCATAAGACTGCTAGAGGCCTGAGCGATAGTAAAGTGGGAAAGGCACTTGCCCTGCATGTGGCAGACCCAGGTTTGATCCCCAGCACCCCACAGGGTCCCTCAAGTTCCACCAGGAGTGATCGCTAAACACAGAGCCAGGAGTAAGCCCTGAGTACTACCAGATGTGGCCCAAAACCAAACAAACAAAAGATTCTTGGCGCTACAGCTCAATAGATAGATTTGCAAGCACACAAATATATGTTTATATTTTATTTCTCTGCCCCGGGTGGTGTTGCAGGTGTGGCTGCAGTGCCCAGCTGCATCAGCAGGTGACAGACAGAAAACAGGCTTGTCTATACCCAGGGCTCTGCCCGTGGGCCCTGGATGGTTGATGGTCTGACATAGAAAAAGACTGGGCCCCCTGGGATGAACCCAGAACCACAGCAGAGCTTGGCAAACTATCCGTGGTGTATTTGATATGCCAAAAACAGTAACAATAATGGACCTCATTTCCAATGAATGGAGACATTTCTGGCACCTGCTTGAGCAAATCGATAAACAACGGGAAGACAAGTGATACAAGTGATTTTATTTCTATTATTTGGGAGTTTGGGGCCACAGCTATCGGTGCTCAAGGTCTACTCCCAACCGTAGTAACTGGGACCAGGACGCATTGGGGATCAAACAAGACCCACAAGGCAGGAGTCTTAATCCCTGCACCATCTCCACGGCCTCACCCCCTGTATTTTATCTGAAAAGTCCTCTGATACTTCAGCCTCCGGATAACGACCTTTTCCTCCCCTGTCGGATACAAGCTGCTCCCAGGCCCGGCTCCAAATAGGACCAGACAGAGTCACTTGCTCCCTCGTAGAATTTTAAAGGCCCCATGTTTTTTTTTTTAATTTTTTTATTATACCACCGTGAAACATACAATTACAAAGGTGTTCATAATTGGTTCTTGGTAATACAGTATTCCAGCACCCATCCCTCCACCAGTGCCCCATTTCCACCACCAATGTACCCCCTCCCCTCCCCAGGCCGCCTTAATAGCAGGTACCCCAGTTTCCTCTCTTTTCTCTCTCTATCTCTCTCTCTGTCTCTGCATCTCTCTCCCTCTTATTTTACACATTGTGGCTAGCCCTGCAGACATTTAGAGTTTATCACTTAAGTCTCTTTGTGTATATTCAGTGGTGAGTTTTTTTTTTTTTTTTTTTTTGCTTTTTGGGTCACAAAAAGCAAAATGCTCAGGGGTTACTCCTGGCTCTGCACTCAGGAATTACTCCTGGCGGTGCTTGGGGGACCATATGGGATGCCGGGGATCGAACCCAGGCCAGCACAGGCGGGCCGCGTGCAAGGCAACGCCCTACCCACTGGGCTATCGCTCCGGCCCCTCAGTGGTGAGTTTTAATCTGCCATTACCATTTCCCATATTTAGTAAAACACTGGTATCTATTTATGTTTTCGTTTGTTTGTTTTGGAGCCACACCCAGTGATGCTCAAGGCTTACTTCTCACTGTGAACTCAGGAATCACTGCCACTGGGTTAAGAGGAACCCTATGGGATGCGGGGATCAAACAGGGGCTCAGGCCTGAGCCGGAAGTGCACCTTCTCTCAGCCCTGCCTTGCTCTCATTTTTAAGCCAACGGGGGCCGGGTGGGGAGCAAGGAACCCTACCTGCAAGTGCCAGGGCCAGCTCCGACTTCATTATTGCGGCCCATCTGGCCCCTGAGCTCCCTGGCACTCATTTCACGGAGGATCAGAGGACAAAGCGGCGGACACAACTTCACCGCGCCTTCCTTTAATGTTAGCTCTCTTCTGTTGAGGGGAGGGGCTCGTCTTATTTCCAAATTGGCTACTATTAATGCATTTTCCTTTGTTTCTTCCCACTTGGCTGCTCCATCCTTTCAGCCGGTCTTAGAGACCAGAACTCACTTTTCTTAAAATGCCTGACAGCCGCCTCAGTACCCCAGACGCCACTCAACGCCTGGGATGACAGGGGACCACTCACTCCAAAATTCAACCTCGGAATACCAAGATCGGCTGGCATCTTTATTAATTTATTTTTTTTCCTGGAGACCCAACCCTCCTTCTTAGCCCCCAATTCTCCTTCCTTGATTGTTTGAGTAAATAAAACCTTGTATCCAAGTCTCAAGTATGCCTCGGCCACGGGTTCTAGCCCACATATTTCAAATACCCGCCAAGTCCAACACGACCCCACCCATACGCAGGAGGGACTGGCTAAGTTCTCGAGTGACGAGTAGTGGGGGGGACAGGGGGGGGTCAGTTAAGTTTGCAGGTGTAGGGAGGGGGAGCGCACAGGCCTCCCGAGTTGCACCTGCGCCTCCATCCACTGGCCGGACCCTCCCCATCCCCCGCGCTCCAGGGATGTCCGGAGACGCGGTGCGCTGGACCCCGCGCCTCCAGCGCGCGCACCGGGCCAAAGGGCGAGCCGGGGTCGTGGCCCTGCGCGACGGGCAGCGCGGGGGGGGCGCGGGGCGCTCGGCCCTGGCATCCCCGAAATGGCTGCGGCGCGCCTGGGGGCCGGGCCTCCGCGGCCTCTCCGCACGCCCGTGTGCCCCCCGCGCCCCGCGGCCTCCCCGCGCGTCCCCCGCGCTCCGTGCGCCCGGTGCACTCCCAGCGCTCCGTACGCCCCCAGCGCGCCCCGCGGCCTCCCGCGCGCCCCGCGCGCCCCCGCGCTCACCACAGCCGGCGCTTGAGCGGCAGGAGGCTGCCGCGGTTGGACGGGGTGACGCCGATGGCCATCTGCAGCACCGTCAGGTATTTCTGGTACTTCATGGTGTCCCCGCCGCGATCGCGCCCGGGCCCCGCCGCCGCCGCCGGCGTCGCAGACACCGCAGCGCCCGCAGCCCCGCCAGGCGCCGCATAGATCAGCCCTGGGCCATCGGCCGCCGCCGCCAGCGCCGCTCCCGCTCCCGCCGCCAACGCCGTGCGTGCCCGGCCGCTCCCCGCCAGCGCGTGCGTGCCCGCCCGCGCCCCGCCCCGCGCCGCGCCCCGCCTCAGTTTCCCCGGCGGACAGCCTAGGAGCGGCCAAACTCTGGGGTTTTATTTCTCGTCGCGGGGTAGGGCGGTGCGGGAGCCGCGGGGCGCTGGCGCCGCCGCCGGATGCTGCGCGCGAGTAAATGATGTATGCGCGCAGGCCTGCAGACGCGCGCCTGGTTACACGCACGCTCGTGTGCACGCGACGGTTCGGGTCTGTTTACACGCACAGTTCATGTACGCACTACGTGGGTGCCTGTTTACACGCACTGTTCCCATACTACATGTGTGCCTGTTTACACACATTTACACACTGCATACATGTGTCCACCCATTGATACGCATGATTTATGCTCACACGCTATACCAGTGTCTGTGTAAGTTTACACGCGGTTCATGTACACACGCTACGTGTGCATGCCTTTGCCCGTTTACACACACGGTTTAGGTACACACACTACCTTCGTATGTTCGTGTTCATTTAGCCTGTGAGCACAGTTACTTTCCCAGCTCAGGCATGCTTGCACTTTGCCTGCAAGCGTGCACACATTTACACATCCATACCACATGTTGCACCCATGGATGTATTGCTTGTATCATGCAGTCACATGTATGTGTGCACTTACATGTTGTCTTTGTATATGACATACACAATGTCACGTATGTGCATTGCATGTGTGTATGTGTTTGCATGCATGATGCAAGTGCACGATCTATATAATGCAAATGCATGCTCGTGCATGTTTTGGTTGCATGTGTGCATGTACACATATATGTTGCGATTATGTGCGTATACTCACACGCACACTGCAAGATAGTTACATATGCAATGCATGTGCACAGGCATTCTCCATGCCCACATATTTACACGCACCCTGTCCATGCATATATTCTCGTGTCTGCACACTTAGGTGTGTAACGTGCTGCAGATGCACTCAACACATTGTGGATATTTGTATGTGAGCATGTTTACATTTGCTCTGCATATGTCCATGTGTTCACACAAATTCATAAATGCATGCTTGGCGTGACATTGCATATATGGGAAATGCATGCCTACCACCTACACCTGTCATATGTGTCTCTGTTAGCACACATGCTGTGCATGCATGTCTATGCATGCTCACAGGATATGTGAGTGTGTGTCTGTATGTGTAGAGAGAGTGGCTGTTCTCCCTTGCACCCTGACTCAGAATTGCCCACAGTGATAACCGTGAACCAATAAAACTACTTCATCACCAGTCGGGGACATGACTACTATTCCAGGACCAAATGCAACCCAACACTCACAATTCTCTTGCATATTCCAAAACTCTTATAACTGCAGAGAAATCAAAAGGTCGTAGCAGTAATTTAATACGACTACGACCAACACTGAGCGTGGAAGTGTTTCGCGTCTCCATTAAAACGTCAGGAACTCGTCCAGCTGGGAGAGATTGCCTTCTCCCGGTAGAATCAAGAGCCACTGGGAAGCCTCTCTGCCGGGCCTGGGAAATGCAGCCGCTTGGACCCTTTTCAACATTTATTTTGAACAGTTTGTCTTCTGCCGGCAGAATTGGCCTATCTGGAAACGCCTCTTGGCAGTGTCTGGGAAAAGCGTCTTCTCTGGCTCCCTGTCAGCAGCCTCCCTGGTGAGTTCTTGGTGTCCAGCGGCCTGAAATGTATCAGAAACCCCTTTAACATGAAACTCCCGTGGGACACCTCATGTGTTTTGCCATCACCCCTCGCCCTGGTTCAGCTCATCCACGAGCTCTATCACCCCGCCTGAGAACCTCCGGGTGGGGACAATTTCCACAGTCCCCGGCTTGCCTGTTCTTCCTCTCTCCGCTGATGCTTTGTGCCAACGTCATTTCATCCATCTGTGCTACGTGTGTTCATAGACATGTGCTGTAACACCCTAGTAAGAACCTAATTACCCACCCCTACTCCCACCCCGGCTTCAAGGATGGTAAAATAATGAAATCTGGCATAGCCTTGGGAGAGGCGGCGGAGGCTTTGGGAGTGTTCATGCCCCCACTTTAAAGTTAGAGCACCTGAAAGGTGCCTGCTATGGGGGCAGGCTGGGGTGGGGTGGGAGGGAGTGTGGGACCTTGGTGGTGGGAATCGGGCGCTGGTTGAGGGCTGGGTGCTGGAACACTGTATGACAGAGACCCAGTTATGAACATCTTTGTAATTGAATATCTCATGGTGGTATAATAAAAATTCATAAACATATAAATACATAAATAAACACATCAATAAATAATTAAGTAAGTAAATAAATAAGCAAATAAATAAATAAAGTAATTAGAGTGTTTGGGCCTGAGCTATAGCACAGTAGGGAGAGTGTTTGCCTTGCGCCGCCAACCCAGGTTCACAATCCAACATCCCATAGGGTCCCCCTGAGCACTGTCAGGAGTGATTCCTGAGTGCAGAGCCGGGAGTAACCCTGAGCATGGCCAGGTGTGAACACTTAAATAGATAGGTAGGTAGGTAGGTAGGTAGGTAGGTAGGTAGGTAGGTAGGTGGGAGGCAGGCAGGTAGGTAGGTAGATATGTAATAAAACAACTTTAAAAAATTTAGAGTCCTGGGCCAAAGAGGCAGTATAGTGTGTAGGGCACTTGTACTCAATCTCTCTCTCTCTCTCTCTCTCTCTCTCTCTCTCTCTCTCTCTCTCTCTCTCTCTCTCTCCTCCTCCTCCTCCTCCTCCTCCTCCTCCTCCTCCTCCTCCTCCTCCTTCTCCTCCTCTTCCTCTCTCATGCGTCCCAAAAACCTGGGAGTATTTCTGTATGCAATAGCATGAGAGTCTCTGTACTATAAAGACAGGAATTTAATGGAGCAAAATGAGAATCTAGGAGTCCGGGGCACCCTAACGCGCACACTGACTCCCCTGATGGGGGCTGGCGAGATTCAGGGCAGTTCATTTTCCATCTTGTCACCCACCGCAGACGGAGGGAAGAGCTCTCTGATGCTTGGTTGCTTCCTCCCTCTGAGGTGAAGCAAGGAATCTCTACCAGCGGCACTCTGGGAGCCTGGAACATCCTTCAGTTTGGGTGTCAAGCAGCTCTTTCCTTCAGATAAGCGATATATTGAAAAGAAAGTGGAATTATTGATCCCACCAGCCTCTCCCTCTCACCGAGGCAGGCTCTGCTCTGCGAATGAGCAAAGATTTTTTTTTTAAATTCCTCATTCTGGTTTCGGCAGATATGGGGCAGAGCTGCTACTGGCTCTCCCTGTGACCAGCTGCTCCACGAGGTGCCCGGGAGGGATGGTGGGTTCTAGCCCTGGCCCACCACCCCAGCAGAGCCTTGCAACAAGCCAGACGACCTCCCACTCCATGAGGACCTCCATTTTCCACATCCGGACTTCTCTCTCGTCAGACCTCCACCCAGCAGACCAGCCTATCAGCGCCCAGCTCATCGAGTTCCACCCTGCAGCAGTCTTTCTTAAATCCGGCTTAGGTATGCCGGTCCAGAGACTTGCAGACATGGGGCAGAGCTGCTACTGGCTCTCCCTGTGACCAGCTGCTCACGAGGCGCCGGGAGGGGATGGTGGGTTCTAGTCCTGGCCCACCACCCCAGCAGAGCCTCGCAACAAGCCAGATGACCCTTCACTCCATGAGGGCCTCCATTTTCCACATCCGGACTTCTCTCTCGTCAGACCTCCACCCAGCAGACCAACCTATCATCGCCCTGCTTGCGCAGCCACTTGCGGCGCGTGGTTCATCAATAAATGCTGGACTTAGAGATGCCTACAAGAGTATGCTACCTGCACGGCAGAGCCTGGCAAGCTACCCGTGTTGTATTTGATATATATGCCAAATACCAATAACAATTATAGACCTCATTCCTGAATGGATTGAGGCTCTTTATGTTCCTGGAGCAAGCAGATGCCTTGGGCTCTACTAGCATGAGACAGGACATATGGAGATGTTACTGGGGCCCGCTCGAGCAAATCGATGATGAACGGGAAGACAGTGATACAGTGATATTCTGGTTTCAAACCTGCTCAGATCACCTTTAGGCGACTCTCCTAAGCTGGGGAGGGGGTCTTTGCCTGCCCGCCTTTGACCCATGCCACTTTCTCTCTCATTTCATGCGTGTAAAGGTACATGTGTGAACAGCTTCCTGGCAGGCGGATCTTTGGGTGATCCACTCATAAGGTCCCTTCAGCATCTTCCCCAATGCCTCGCATATAGTAGGTGCTTAGTAAAGAAAATGCTGGTCATAGGAGTCCTTTAATTTTCTTTTACGTGAAGTGGGGGGTCAGTGATGCTTGGGAGTTGTTTCTGGCTCTGCACTCAGGAATCACTCCTGGTGGGCTTGAGGGTCCGTATGGAATGCCAGGATCAAACCTGGGTTGGCCAAGTGAAGACACACGCCCCCTCTGCTGTCCCATCACTCCAGCCCAGGAATTCATTGATTTTCTATTCACTATGTAATAAAGATCCAGAATCATGGGGTGTGTAGCTGGGAGGAAAGTTGTTGGTGCAAGTAATCAAATTACTGGGGCCGGAGCAATAGCACAGTGGGGAGGGCGTTTGCCTTGCACACAGCCGACCCAGGTTCGATCCCCAGCATTCCATATGGTCCCCTGAGCACCACCAGGTGTAATTCCTGAGCAAAGAGCCGGAAGTAACCCCTGAGCATCACCAAATTTGAACCAAAAAGGAAAAAAAAAGTAATCAAAGAACTGTCTTCATGACTTGATTAAAACTTCTCCCCCTTCAGCGTTAAAAAAAAAAGATAAGCTATTATTGCGTCAGTCTGGGCTTGGGATGGTGACCCCACAGAGGTACACAAAGACACGGGCACTTTAGGGGAGGGGTGTCACACCCGGCAGTGTTCAGAGGTTACCAGTCCTGCACCCAGCAATTACTTCTGGCCGTGCTCAGGGAACCATATGGCATGCTGGGATGGAACCTTAATCAGATGTGTGCAAAGCAAAAAGCCTTCACGCTGTGCTGTTGTTCTGTTCCACCATCCACCCCCTCATGCACTTTATTTTTCTTTTGGGTCACAACCGGGCGCTGCTCAGGGGTTTCTCCTGGCTCTGCACTCAGGAATTACTCCTGGCGGTGCTCAGGGGACCATATGGGATGCCGGGGATCGAACCTGCATCAGCCGTGTGCAAGGCAAATGTTGTGCTATTGCTCTGGTTCCCCTCATGCACTTTTTTTTTTTTTTGCTTTCTGGGTCACACCTGGCAATGCTCAGGGGTTATTCCTGGCTCTGCACTCAGAAATTACTCCTGGCAGTGCTTAGGGGATCATATGGAATGCCGGGGGATCAAACTCAGGTCGGCCGCGTGCAAGGCAAATACCCTCCCTGCTGTGCTATCACTCTGCCCCCCCCATACACTTTTTAACTCTGCCTTTTGGGTTCCATTTTTAAGATCACAAAACGGCCACTAGAGATCCAGCCATTACATCTGCATCTCAGGAGACTAGAAAGGGAAAAACAAGGGGGTAAATGGATTTGACTCGCCTTCATATTAGACATTCTTTTAGTTTAGGTTTTGTAATTTTTTTGTGGGGGGGGAGGCACACCCAGCAGTCTCAGGGCTTACTCCTGGAGTTGGGGGTGGGGTGGGGAGGGGCATATGCGAGGCTGGGGGATCAAACCTGGGTTGGCCGCATGTGAGGCAGATGCCCTCCCCACTGTACTATCTCTTCAGCTCCAACCTCCTTTTTAGTTTTTCAGGAAACAGCAACCAAAGGCTTCTATTAAAGTTTCCTTTTTTTTTGCTTTTTGGGTCACACCCAGCGATGCTCAGGTTTTACTCCTGGCTCTGCACTCAGGAATTACTCCTGGCGGTGCTCGAGGGACCATATGGGATGCCGGGGATGGAACCCGGGCTGGCATGGGCCGGCTGCGTGCAAGGCAAACGCCCTACCCGCTGGGCTATCGCTCCGCCCCCTATTAAAGTTTTCTTAAATATGCTTTTCACTGCAAGGGAAGCTGGGAAGTAAAGAGCTTTCCTTTGTTTGTTTTCAGCTTGGTCCATTGTCCCTCTGACCAAAACTCCGAACTCTGTTCCTCAGAAGACTTTTAGGTAAGGAGCCTGCAGTCTCCACTCGAGAGGGTCTGAACCGCTCCCACTGCGCCAGCAGTATTATTCATTTTTTAAACATGTTATCTATTTTGAAAGATTTTTTTAATTGCTCTGTAAAGTCTACAGGCAAATGACAGCCACGTATGTGGCTTCTGGCTCCGCCGCCCAGGTTTCAAGGCCGTGCCATCTAGTCTGAGTCTCTCTGCGAGCGTGAAATGAGCCGGATTGGTTTTCGCTGTCTCTGAGTAACGTTGGCACCATCTGGCGCGGTTGTGTTTGACCCAGAGCTGCCACTCACCCCCAGCCCTGATGGGGAGGTGGGAAGCCGCAGCTCTGGGGTGCACTGTAGCACAAATCACTCAGTAATTAAATACCCCTTATTTAGCAGTTGCTCCCTGGCCGGTAAAACAGCCATTGAAGAACTTGAATACGATTCCTCTGTAGTCATCGCCTACGGGCCGATAGTCTCATTGTGAGGAGCCTGGCAGGCTCGGATGAAGTTTTAAGGTTTAAAACACAAGCAAAGGACCCTGGAGACATAGTAGCGGTGGGGAGGGCATGTGCGGCTGACCTGGGTTCCATCCCCAGCATCCCTTATAGTCCCCTGAGCCTCTCTGAGTGCAGAGCCAGGAGTAAGCCCCGGGCATCACTGGGTGTGCCCCCAAAGCAAAATTTAAAAAGGGGGTCTTGAGGGGAGGCTGGCAGAGGGCAGCAAAAGAGACCGTTATTGTGTGTGTTTCCTTTGGTTTTGGAATATACACTCCAAGAACACTCAGCTCCTGCTGGGGGTCACGTTTGGCATCCTCTGGGACCATGCTGGGATCAAGCTGGGGTCAGCGGCATGCACAGCAAATATGGGGTGCTCGGCCGTTCTACCCCCTCTCCATGTCTTCAGGACATCCAAGAGTCACTCCATAGATCACTCTACCTTATTGGGCTGGAGCCATAGTTCAGCGGGGGAGGGCATTTGCCTTGCACGTGGCCAGCCGGGTTCGATTCCCCACCATCCCATATGGTCCCCCACGCACTGCCAGGAATGATTCCTGAGTGCACAGCAAATGCTCTCTCTGGCCCTGATCAGCTCATCCTTTTTTTTAATTTTTATTAATATTTTATTATACCCCGTGAGATATATAATTACAAAGATGTTCAATCAGCTCATTCTTTTTTTTTTTTTTTTTGGCTTTTTGGGTCACCCCGGCAAAGCTCAGGGGGTTACTTCCTGGCTCTTTGCTCAGGAATTACTCCTGGCGGTGCTAGGGGACCACATGGGATGCCGGGGATCAAACCCGGGTCAGCCGCATGCAAGGCAAATGCCCTACCCACTGTGCTATCGCTCCGGCCCCAATCAATCAGCTCATTCTTAATCTACCTTTTTCTGTATCTAAAACGCCTCTAAAACATGATTGGGAGGCGGAATAATTGGGAAATTTAATCTTCTTTCCCTTGGATGGATCCTTGTCGAACGCATTCTCTTTGCCCAGCCTCATGCCAGTCGCTAGAGATTTCAATGATAATTTGTTTTTAATGGCAGTGTTCATGGGAAGCTATTGTGAAAGCTACAGGCTACAGTGGACAGCCAGAAGCAGAGAAGAGTTGGCTGACATCAGCTTTCATAAATGACTCATCTCGGGCAAAGAAATAGTAGAAACCAAGCTTGATCTGTTTGCTGTTCCAGCCACGAAAATTAGAAATTCAGAAAACTCAGACACAGAGTTTCAATATAAGATTTTGACATATGCAATCAGACCATCTTTCTGTTTGTTTTGTTTTTGCTTTTAGGTCTTACCTGGCGGTGCTCAAGGGTTACTCCTGGCTCTGCACTCAGGAATTACTCCTGGCAGTGCTTGGAGGACCATACGGGATACTATGGGGATTGAGCCCAGGTCGGCCCCAGCAAGGCAAATGCCCTCCCTCCTATACACTTGCTCCAGCCCCTGACATGGCTTTTAATATGAGATTTTTGACATGCACAAATCAAACCATCTTAACAAAGGAAACAGGACGAGCTGCTACTACGAGATCAGATAGAAAGAAGGTAACTTAGGTGGCATCTTATTTTACTGCGATGATAAAGATGTTTGAATTAGTGACAACTGAGTAAATGGTTAGAATTCCGTCAGAATAATGGAAACTTTGGGGACTGGAGAGTTAGTGCAGTCTCTAAGTTGTCGCTCTGTGCGTGCTAAACCCCAGAGAGATCCTGAGTGCGGTCAAGGGAACCCCAGCCTGATTGGCTGAGAATTACCAGAAGAGGACTCAAGGCCCCCTGAACATTTCTGGCAGACGCCCCCCCACCACCAAAGATCACTATCACTATCACTATTTTCCTGTTCATTATCGATTTGCTCGAGCAGGCACCAGTAACATCTCCGTAAGTCCTGTCTCATGCTAGTAGAGCCCAAGGGCATCTGCTTGCTCCAGGAACATCAAGAGCCTCAAACCATTATATTAGTATTTGGTATTTGGGATATCAAATACGACACGGGTAGCTTGCCAGGCTTGCCGTGAGGGTGGCATACTCTTGTAGTCACCTCTAAATACATCATTTATTGATGAACCTCGCGGCCGCAAGCAGCTGCGCAAGCCCGGCTGTGATAGGCTCCTCTGCTGGATGGAGTTCTGAGGAGAGGAAGGTCCAGATGTGGAAAATGGCAGCCCTCATGGAGTGGGGGGCGGGTTGTCTGGCTTGTTGTGAGGCTCTGCTGGGGTGGCAAGTCAGGGTTAGAACCTGCCATTCCCTCCCGGGTGCCTCCTGAGTGGCTGGGCACAGGGAGAGCCAGTAGCAGCTCTGCCCCATGTCTGTGAGTCTCTGGATCAGCATACCTGGGCCGGATTGAAAAAAAACTGCTGCAGGGTAGGTGTCGATGATCTGGGCTGTGATAGGCTCATCTGCTGGGTGGAGTTCTGACAAGAGGGAAGTCCGGATGTGGAAAATGGCAGCCTTCATGGAGTGGGGGGTCGTCTGGCTTAATGTCTGGCACTAACAGCCAGGTCAGGGGGAAAGAGCTGACAAGTTTGTGTTCTCTCCAGATCAAGACTAAAACCTGTCTCTGACATGGGTTCACACGTCCATAACATGGTGGAAAACCTGCCCACCTCCGCCTTCTCTCCCTGCAAGCTCTCACTTTCCATTTTCCCTAGGGTCCCTTTTCCTTTGAAGTCTCAGCAGCTGGATTTGGGTGCCCAGAAATAAATGGGTGAAGAAATGGAGAGGAAGGGTTTGTTAGAGCTCTGAGCGGCCACAGTGTAACGAAGAACATGTAGGATCAATGCGGGTGTTTCCTGGAAGGGCAGACAGGGGTGCTTGGCGTGACCAGGATGGGGGCTGGGGTGCTCCTCCAGGAAGCCGAAAAGATCTGGCTTGATCCCATGGAGCGGCCAGCCCTGGGTTCCCCTGGGATCCTGGCTGGAGACGCAGGGGCAGTTCTCACGCCTCTTCTCTGGCTTCTAAAGAGTGTGCAGACAGCTCTGAGCAGTGGATCCATTTGCAGAATTAATATTGTCTGACTACCCAATCATTGTAAATAAAAAATAGAGAGAATCAGCTGGGGGCAAAGTGGCATTCGTGGTCTTGCCCTGAGCGATAATGGGAGAAATGATCCGATGAAGAAGGAACGATGAAATGCGTCAAGGGCGAAATCAGCCAGAGACAGGCGCCGTCTGATTTCATGTGGATGGAGAGGAAACAGATGAGAACATGAATGAAATAAAACATGCAAAAAACCTTCTAGACCAGAAAACCAATGAGGCATTACTAGAAGGAAGAGGAGTGTAAATGGGGTGGAAACAGGAGTGAAGGATGGAGTGGAACAGTAAGCAATAAACTCTGGCACACGTAGGAGGCGCACAAGTCAATGTTATTTCAATTAAAAAATCCGGGGAGGTGAGGCTGGAGAAATAGAACGGTGGGTAAGATACTTGCCTTATATGCAGCAGACCCAGGTTTGATCCCCAGCATCCCAGAGGAACCCCAAGCTAGCCAGGATGATCCCTGAGCACAAAGCCAGGAGTAAGCCATGAACACTCCTGGGTATGGTCCAAGAAACAAAGTTTAATTATTATCTATGTATGTATGTATGTATGTATGTATGTATGTATGTATGTATGTATGTATGCATGCATGCATGCACGCATGCTGTATGTATGTATGTATGCATATGTGTATGTATGTATGTATTGCTGTTTGATTTCTGTCCAGAGGTACTTTGGGATTTATTCTTGGCTTGGTGCTCGGGGCTTTTTCCTGGCTTGATGCTCAGGGACCACCTCCCAGCCATGCTTTGGAAGACCCACATGGTCCCACAGATCTGTCTGGAAGCTCACTCAAGCAGAGACTGTGCTCCACGTCTCCAACTTCAATCACTGTATCACTGTCTTCCTGTTGTTCATCGATTTGCTCGAGCAGGCACCAGTACCATCTCCATAAGTCCTGAAACAAGCAAGTGTAGCCCAAGGGCATCTGCTTGCTCCAGGGACAGGAAGAGCCTCAAACCATTCTTCGGGTCATGGAATTGAGGTCCATAATTGTCACTAGTTTTTGGCATAACAAATAAATAAAACACGGGTAGCTTGCCAGGCTCTGCCGTGTAGAGCTGGGTGTGACCCAAAAAAGAAAAAAAAATAGTGGCTAGGTAGATGGTACAAGGATTAGAGTGCGTGCAAGCAGGGCCCCGAGCCGGGCTTGACCCCAGCACAGCAGGATCTACCACACACCCTGGAACCGCCTGAGCATTGCCAGTGCAGCCTAGCGGCCCCTTTGTATTGCCTCCTCGTGGCACTGGGGGTCCCTGGCAGGTTGCACCCACAGGTTCTGGCACTGAACCACCAGCCTAGAAGACCACAAGTTGCCAGAAGCACCTGAACCCCCACTTAGGAGGTCGCCCGCAACACACAAAAGCCACAAAATGAAAGTCATTACAAGGAGCAAAGGTAGTAGGTAGATGCCACTGTATGGGCGAAAGAAGGCATAAAATGAGGGAACTGATGAGCCACGTGAGGTGAGAGCTTTATAAGACAACTTCTCTTTTTGGGAGAAGAAAGTTGTTGTTCCCAACTTCAATACTTGCAATTTTTTTTTTTTTTTGCTTTTTTTTGGGCCACACCCGGCAATGCTCAGGGGTTACTCCTGGCTCTGCACTCAGGGAATCACTCCTGGCGGTGCTCAGGGGACCATATGGGATGCCGGGATCGAACCCAGGGCCGGCACAGGCCGGCCAAGGCGTGCAAGCCAAACGCCCTACCCGCTGGGCTATCGCCCCGGCCCAATACTTGCAATTTTTAATGCACAAGGGAGTGCTTGTTTTGGGCTCTGGGTGAGTCGCAGTTTCTCCCTTCAATGCCTCTAACATTGCAGAAAGGAGAGAGAGCTCTAGAGTGGATGCGGCCGTCTGGACTTATTGCCAGTCTTATCACTGAATAAATATCTGGTTGTGTTGACTTCTTTTTTTTTTTTTTTTTTTTTTCTTTTTTGGTCACACCCGGCGATGCTCAGGGGTTTCTCCTGTCTCTGCACTCAGTAATCACTCCTGGCGGTGCTCGGGGACCATATGGGATGCCGGGGATCGAACTCAGGTCGACATGGACCAGCCACATGCAAGGCCAACGCCTCTACCCGCTGGGCTATCGCTCCGGCCCTGTGTTGACTTTTTGTGTTGGTTTTGGTTGACTCTTTTGAAGGGGTGTGAGTGCTCCCTGGAGGTGCTGAGACCGCCAGAGCTATTTCCTGTAGTTCTCAGAAGGTCATGCAGTGCCCTGGGATCAAACCCGGTCCCTGAGCATGCCGGGCACATGCTCTGGCCCTAGAAGCTGCCTCCATGACCCTTCATAATTTTCATTCAGCGGTTTTCTATCTGTGGAACTGAGCATTCTCTACTTTGGTAACTCGCCTGTCTCACAATATTTCTATTGTGGTGTCTTTTTCTTTGATATATCAACTTGGTATTCGATTATTTCTTCTGGACTGTTTATTGTTTCCTCTCAATGGCTCCTTACTGATCCAGTCTGAGTTGCAAAATGCGTGTGAAATTTGTTTTCTGCTTATCTCCCTGCAACGTATCACAAATTTTCTGTGTTTTTGTGTTGTTGGGGGACAGACCAGTGGGGCTGGAGACCACTCAGTGCTTGGGACGGCTCCTGGCAGGGCGCTGGGGCCATGCGGTGTCAGGATCAAAGGTCATGACGCCTTCCACAGGTGTGAGGGGTGAAGGGCAGTTAGGACAGACAAGGGGCCAGTGTGACAACGATAGTGAGAAAGGATCACTCGGGACAAGAACCGAGTGTTGAAAGTAGGGAAAGGTAATGATCATCTTTTAGTACGTGTGTTGCAAACCGTAATTCCCAAAAAGGAGAAGGGGAGGGAGAAAGAGAGAGAGAGAGAGAGAGAGAGAGAGAGAGAGAGAGAGAGAGAGAGAGAGAGAAGGAAAGTGTCTGCCATAGAGGTGGGGCGGCAGGGGTGGGAGAGACATTGGGAACATTGGTAGTAGGAAATATTCCCGGTGAAGGGATGGGTATTGAAACATTCTATCTATCACTATCACTGTCTTCCCGTTCATCATCTATTTGCTAGAGTGGGCACCAGTAATATCTCCATATGTCCTGTCTCATGCTAGTAGAACCCAAAGGCATCCGCTTGCTCCAGGAACATAAAGAGCCTCAAACCATTATATTAGGTCATGGGAATGACCTAATATAAATGTTACTGGTATTTGGCATATCAAATACGACACGAACAGCTTGCCAGGCTTGCCATGCAGGTGGCATACTCTTGTAGTCACCTCTGAATAAAGCATTTATTTAGTTTTTCTATCAATTTAATATTAATTATTACATAGATTATTTCCTAACAAAACTTATAGATGGGATAAAGGCATATATTTGTGATTGCTACAACTTCTTTAAACTATTTTTATTAAGGTATCATGGTTTACAAAGTTATTCATGATTGTGCTTTAGGCATACAATGTTCTAATACCAATGCCCTCACTACTGTTCACTTCCTTCCACCAAGGTCCCCAGTTTCCCTCTAACCTGCCAGTCTGCCTCTTTAATAGGGACTTAAAAAGCTTAGACACTGTGGTTTACAATCATGTTACTTATAGGTTTTTGTGCACAATGAATTTCAGATTGTCATCAATACTGTGTTTAAGATTTCCTTAAATGCAAAGTTCAGAACAGAAATTCTCATTTAATACCTCTTTGAGTGAAATATTTCACTCAAAATTGAAACATTATATAACTGAAACAAAGCATGAACAACTTTGTAACTATGTATCTCACTGTGAGTCAATAATTAATTAATTAATTTTTAAAAAGTCAGGCCTCCTGCTTGCAAAAATTGTACTCAGTCTTTTGAGCTATTCCTCCTACCCTCGGTATGGCGCACGCGCGCGCACACACATACACACACACACACACACACACACAGCATCTGAACAGAACCTGTACATTTTCTTTTTGTCTGTTTCATTTGGGAATGCTGTAAGGTGCCAGAATTTGAGAAAGAATCAGCACATACAAGACACGTGCTCTAACCCCCTTATTATCTCCCCACCCCGAAAATGGATCTTCCCATGTAGTTCAATCTACTCCTCTTCCACTTTCGAATGGAAACTTCATTTTTTAAACTCTGAAGCACCATTTTAGCAATATTTCAACGGTTCTGCCTCAGAGATACAATGCATCTTATGTATATATGTATGGATAGCTCAAAGTAACAGATATGCCTAAATTATACAGTTCCTTAAATATTGTAATTAAAATTATATAATGAAAATAAATATTCTAGTCAAGGGTTTAAAGAAAAAAACAACCGTTTCCCTCCAGTTGGGCATTTATTTCACTTGACAGCTACTATAGCAGCTGAGTAGAGCAACTCCCGGAAGCTGGTGGGCGGTGACCCGCCCTGAGTTTCACAGCCGCCTTCTGTCCCCTCCGAGTTTATTCTTTAATAGCAGATATTTATCTCAGCTTTAGATTCTATCACTTTCTTTAGTGTCAGACTCTAAAAAAGATGAAAATAGTATTAAGTTTCATACAGAAGGAAGTTCAGCATCCCAGCACCTTACTATCCGTCCTGATCTTGACCTCACCTGATATTGGGGTTACAGAAATCTGAAGTTCCATTCTCCGGTCCCTTCTAAGGGGGAAGGGGTGGGAACACAGGACAGCAGGGAGGGCATTTGCCTCGCATGTGGATGACCAGGGTTCGATCCCAGTGTTCCCTGAGCATCACCAAAAGTAATTCCTGAGTGCAAAGCTAGTAATAACCCCCTAGCATGGGCAGGTATGCTCCAAAAAGGAAAAAAAATCCAAAAGTAAGGGAGACGTGGAACCCAAGTCTCGTTGCTCATGAAATAGTGAACAGACGTTGTTGTTGTTGTTGTTGTTGTTGCTGTTGTTGTTGCTGTTGTTGTTGTTGTTGTTGTTGCTGCTGTTGTTGTTGTTGTTGGGGGGGGTTATCTGGCGGTGCTCGTGGCTTATTCCTGGTTCTGTGCTCAGGAGTCACTCCTAGTTGGGTCCAGGAGATCATATTGGGTTCTGGCGTTTGAACCTGGGTCGGCCACATGCAAGGCAAATCCCTAACCACTGCACTATCTATCTCTATTGGGCCCTATTCTGTTTTTTTTAATCGATCTTTTAATTCATAAAAATCCTATTCATTTATTATTTCACTTGATCATTTGATCACTTGAATCCCATTATTCATCAATTTGCTCGAGCAGGCGCCAGTAACATTTCCATTGGACCCTATCACGTGCCAATGTAGCCCAATTGATTCAATGTTTTGTCTTTCTCCATTTCTGTTTGTGAATAATTTGTGTTTTCAAAGCAGTAGTGCTCTGACATTCTTCTCATGAACACACGTCCCAAAGTCAAACTCATTTTGTGTTTGCTTTTATTTGTTTATTTGTTTCGGGGAGGGCACGTCCTATGATGCTCAGGAGTAAGTCCTGATTCTGAGCTCAGGAATTGCTTCTGGTGGCGCCCCAGAGGACCAGGTGGGATGCAAGGGCTCGAACCCAGGACAGCCATATGCAAGGCCAGCACCCTCCCCACTGTACTAGCGTTCCAGTCCGAGAGCCTGAGTTAAAGACTCAAGCTGAAAGTTTCTGGAAGATGTGAGGCTGGACCCAAAGGAAGATGCTGGGGGTGGGGGGGGTGGAGTCTTGATCAAGAAGCTTCTCTCAGGGGCAGAGTGACAGATTTCTCTGAGTGATGGAGGCAGGGACTTTGAATACACAGATCCTGAGGGGCTGGAGCGATAGCCCAGCAGGTAGGGCATTTGCCTTGCATGTGGCCGGCCTGTGCCGGCCTGGGTTCGATCCCCGGCATCCCATATGGTCCCCCGAGCACCGCCAGGAGTAATTCCTGAGTGCAGAGCCAGGAGTAGCCCCTGAGCATTGCCGAGTGTGACCCAAGAAAGGCAAAAAAAAAAAATACACAGATCCTGAGAATTGCCTGTGAGATCTGATAGATTTTTTTTTTCTTGCCCGATGTAACTCTGGTACTCTGGGCCCAAATGAAATCTGGGAGGCGGGTGAGGCTGGCGGAAGTCTCATTCCTTCCTGGGAGGGATACTTATGTAAGAAAGGGTCCCTCCACTCCCCAAATTAGAGCAAGTCTTTGGCTGTTGGTAAGGGGCTATAAAAAGATAAGAATAAGGGTAAATTCTGACCCATATAAAGAATCAGAACATAATTACAGTCTCATCAGCCCATAACAAGAGGTCAGAAGCCATATTATACGATTAAAACAACAACCTCCAATTTTCCTGACAACAGTTTTGCGGTGCCAATATTTTGGTCTTTTGCATCAAAGTACCAGCTTCGTAAGAAAGCCAAAAAAGTTTTCAGATGCTTGTGTGTGTGTGTGTGTGTGAGTGTGAGAGTGTGCGCACACTTTATAAATAGATCCGTGTTCCAAGGAACATGAAAGGAGAAAAGTATTTATCTCACCACACATTTTAGGATTTTAAAAATACTCATCGTTGTTTAATGTTTCAAAACATTAAAATAAGTGGGGCAGTTGCTTTGAATTTATGAAGAATAACACATATATAATTAATGACTTTCCTCTCTGTCTGCATTCTGCTTAGATTTTTTCTCCTCCAAGCTTAGTAGAAGGGCTATATATAGGAGGAAAACAATGTTCATATAGAATAAAAGACAAAGCAAATCTTGGTGACTTGCAGATCATCCTATGGGAGGTGTTTGGATCATTTGTGGAGGGAAGCGGAGGATGTGGTGGTCTTGGGACTTCTGTAGGCATGAAACTACGGTGTTGGAAAGGGCCAAGAGAGAGAGTACAGTGGGTAGAGCACTTGCCTTGCCCATGGCAGACCCAGGCTTGATTCCTGGCACCCCATATAGTCCCCAGAGCCCTACCAGCACTGATCCCTCAGCACAAAGCTAGGACTAAGCCCTGAGCACTGCCAGTTGTGGCCCTCCACAGCGCCCCAAAAAAAAAAACAACGAACAAAAAAAAAATGTTGTCATTCATGGTGCCTCAATAAAAGTGGTTGGAAAAAAGGAAAATGATATTTAGTTTGATGATAGTGCCAGATCATTTTATATATTCACCTTTCATTTCTTCAGAGAAGTGTTTTTTTTTTTAATTTTTTAATTTTATTTTTTTAGGTATTTGGATCACACCTGACTGTGCTCAGGGCTTCTCTTGGCTCTGTGCTCAGGGATCACCTCCTGGGAGAGCTTATGGGAGACCGTGGCCGGGTGCTGAGGATCAAATGCAGGGGCAAACACGTTGGAGGCAAGTGTCCAGACCACTGGGCTATCTCTCTGGCCCCTCACATTTTTATTATTATTATTATTATTATTATTATTATTATTATTATTATTATTATTGTCACTTGTCTTCCCGTTGTTCATTGATTTGCTCGAGTGAGTGCCAGTAATGTCTCCGTCTCTGGGAATGAGGTCCACTATTGTTAATTATTATTATTATTTTGTTTTTTGGTCACACCCAGCAATGCTCAGGAGTTACTCCTGGCTCTTCACTCAGGAATTACTGCTGGCAGTGCTGGGGGGACCATATGGGGTGCCGGGATCAAACCCGTGTCAGTTGTGTGCTAGGCAAACTCCCTACCTGCTGTGCTATCTCTCCGGCCCCTCACGTTTATTTTTTAAATGCACAAATGGCATTGAGAAGCTGCTCAAAATTAGATACACTGAGCAAGTCTGGGCACAACAAAAAAGTGAACAGCTGTTTCCAAAACATGGAAAAAGTATTATTAAAAAGATATGTATTATTAAATTAAAATATCAAATCTGCCAATGAAATTATAAGTCTCTAAGTTTAAATATATCAGCAGATATATTTAAAAATACATTGCACGGGGCTGGAGCAATAGCACAGCGGGGAGGGCATTTGCCTTGCATGTGTTCGACCGGGTTTGATCCTCGGCATCCCATATATTCACCAGAGCACTGCCAGGAATAACTCCTGTGCTCACAGCCAACCCCCTAAGCATCAGCGGGTGGGACCCACACCTCTCCCCAAAATAAAACAAGAAAAAAAGAATATATTGCATATCACTTCTCTGCCTTTCGGTTAAGTGCAAATGAAGAATACATCACAAACATAGTAGCTTGCAGAAACCTTTTTCAAAATAGATCCTAGAACTAGACAGAGGCAATGAGTATAAAGCAAAGAGAGTGTTCAAGTGCCTTTGGATTGTACGCTTTAAAGTAGTCAGGGGCCGGAGCGATAGCCCAGCGGGTAGGGCGTTTGCCTTGCACGCGGCCGGCCTGTGCCGGCCTGGGTTCGATCCCCGGCATCCCATATGGTCCCCCCAGCACTGCCAGGAGTAATTCCTGAGTGCAGAGCCAGGAGTAACCCCCTGAGCATTGCTGGGTGTGGCCCAAAAAAGCAAAAAAAAATAAAAATAAAAATAAATAAAGTAGTCGAGGATCCGGAGTGATAGTGGAGAGGGCATTTGCCTCGCACACGCCTGACCTAGGTTTCAATTTCGTGTATCCGTTATGGAACCCTGGCCACCAGGAGTGACCTCTGAGCACAGAGCCAAGAGTAACCCCTGAGCACAGCAGGTGTGGCCCCAAAACTAATACTAATGTTCAAAGGGCCAGCTTTGTTATAAGTATTTACCTACAATAAAGCCGCCTGGCCACTCTTCAGCTAATCTAAAGCAGCCTGAAAGTGAGTTTAACTCTTCTTGGAAGTCTCAATAGCACCTCAAATTCATTGTATATATAATAAATATATCAGGTGGTCTTACCAAAAGTGGAAATTACCGCAAACATGTGGGAGTCAGAGGTTAGGTAAGACAGAGAAGGGAACATGTGTGAATAAATGTCGAAAGGGCTAATACTAATCTAGAACTGAGCATTAAATACAGGCAAAAAAATGCACATGATGGCTTCTAAGTGTATGTAGTATGATGGTTTCTAAGTGTATGTAGTGCAACCCACAATGTGTAAGAGAAGGAAAAAAGAGAGAGGAAGAGAGAAAAGAGATAAAGAACCTGCCATTTAGGCAGGCTATGGATGGGGGAGGGAATTGGGGACATCGGTGGTGGGAAATGGGCACTGGTGGAGGGCGGGTGCTGGAACACTATGTGACCAAAACCTCTAAATATGAGCAATGTTGTAATTGTATATCTCACGGTGGTATAATAAAATGTTTAATAAAATAAAAAAAAAATGAAAACGAGTTTGTCAGGGACCAGAAATCGGGGATCTGAGGCAGCCGAAATAAACTAGGGCAAGCTGACCCGGCTTGCACGGCTGACCCGGCTTACACGGGCTGACCCGGCTTGCACGGCTGACCCGGCTTGCGCTGCTCATGGTCTTCTTTGCTGCCAGCCAGAGTGTGGGCTGCGGCCGGCGCGATAGTCCAGCGGGAGGGCATCAGCCTCGCATGTAGCCGAACCGGGCCAGGGGTAACTCCTGAGTGCAGAGTCAAGATTGATGCCTCAGCACCGCCAGGTGTGACCCCAATGAAAGAAAAACAACCACCAAAACCCCAGAGCAGGCGAAGGCAGGTGCTGGTCCGGCCAGTGCCGTCAGCAGAGGGGCACGTGCCCGGGGACATGCCCTGGGGCGCGGCTGCCTTGTGCCCTGGTCTCGGGCCTTTCTCCAAGGAACCAGCTGCAGATCACAACAGGCAGCCTCCAGAGCCATCGGTGCCCTGAGCATCCAGCTGCTTCGGACCGGGTCAGCATAAACGGCTCTTTGTGCGTGAGCTTTGCTGGCCGCTGGCCGATACAATTCCTCCCCCTTTCATTCTTTCCCTTGAGGGATTTTTTTTTTGTCGTAGCTGCAGAAAATTGAAAATTGGGGTGAGGGGGGGAGGTATCAGGACGGGGCGATGGACATGTCACCTGGGTTTGATCCCCAGCACTACAGGGTTCCCTGAGCACTGCCAGGGGCAGCCCTGGCGGCCGTAGCACAGCTGGGGGACCCCGGTGATCCCCCCGCTCTGCAGCCCTGAGGGCCACCGCATTGAGCTGTCAGGCCACTTGGCTGAGAATCGCTGCAAGGGCCCCTCCGGCCTCCTGGGCATCACTTGGTGCTTATGGACGGCACGAGGGTGTTGGCGGTAGGAGCAACAGGCACATGACCCCATATTTCACCCTCCCAAACTATGGGTGGGTGAATGCTGACAGGTCCCTTACACAGGGAAGAACTGCTCAAAAATCAAATCACAGGGCCCAGGTGGTAGTACAGCTGATAGGTGCTTGCTTTGCATGTGGCCAACCCTGGTGTGATTCCGGCACTGCACAGGGCTCCCCTAAGCTCCATCAGAGTGAGCCCTGACCACAGGAGCTGAGAGTAAGCCCGAGCACCCCTGGGTGTGACCCAACCTGTTCCCCGTCAAATAATAATAATAATAATAATAATAATAACTAATAATAAAAGTGAGGGGAAGTGGTAGACAGACCCTGAACTTACTCATCTGTGTGTCTTAAGCCAGAGAGTTGCAGTTGGGGCTGCTTCCAGTGTGGCACTGAGCAGGCGGCGTGTTACGGGTTTCCCAGATACGCCACTCCAACGTGCTCTTGGGTTGGGCATCCAAGGTACTGTTTGATGTCAGTGGGACAGCTCGGAACCAAGTCAGATGCTCACCCAGAAGACCGTAACAATGACAGCTAAAATTAATTCAGCAAACTCACAGAACCCAAATTTCTCATCTAGCCTTGGGGAGTGGGGATACAGTCATAGCCGGCTCTCCAGGTAGGGCTCGGGAGACCATATTTGCTGCCAGGGATTGAACCAGGATGAGTCGTGTCCAAGGCAAGTGCCCTCCCAGCTGTGCTGACTCCTGCCTAGCATGTTTGTTTGTTTGTTTAACATGTAATTATTATTGATTTACCTGTGGCTTACCACTGAGCTCACCAATCACTGACCGTGGACTGGTGTGGGTACACAGGCGGGAAGGCAGTGGTCTAGCACATGGTCAGACTGCCAGTCTGTGAACAGTCTGCAGGGCAAGTCTAAAACGTTTGGAAACGCTGGTTTATACCACCACAGAGCTTTGGGGTTATGTGCCTGATTGCTCCTACCACTAACACCCTCGTACCATCCCCATGAGCCATGAGAACACTGATCCCTTTGACCTCTTCCTCCCGCACCCTTCTTAATCACCGCCATGTTTTTTTCCTTAGAGTTTGAGAGTTCATTTGTTGTGCATTTGTGTGTGTGTGTGTTCACTTCTCTACATTCCACGTAGGAGAGGATCTAGCCAGTAGCTGTCTTTTCACTCTCACTTACTTCACATGTCATAAGTCACTGAAATTTCCCTCCCTGTTGTGAGATAAGTCAAGAGCCTTCCTTTTTCATGACTGGGTAGTATTCCTTCGAACGTTTAGGTCACAGCTGTTGCATCCATTTTCCTGTGGATGGGGTTTTAGTTTTCCATAACTTAAGTGAGCCATCTTGCCTGAGGGCACACCTCTGCCCTCTGTCCCTGGAAATACATACACCTGTTTATTCTACTTCCAGATGAGAGGGGTTGGTGTGAAATACGGTTTAAGGATAAATGCATTGGTTTTATTGTTTTGTTTTTGTTTTTAGGCTTTTTTTTTTTTTTTTTGGGGAGTGTTGGATTTTGGGGCCACACAAGGCTGTACTCAGGGCTCATTCCTGGCTCTGCACTCAGAGATCACTTCTAATAGGCTCTCAGGGCTTGAACTCAAGTTGGCCACGTGCAAGGCAAGTACCATATCCTGTCTGTTCTCTCCCCAGCGCCAAATGCATTGGTTTTATCTTTGTCAAGTACTGATTGTAGAGGAAGCAGTTGCAAAGGGTGTTGCGGGATGGGCCCCCAGGTTGAGCAGTACAGCAACAAAAATCTAATCTAACAGCGTAAGGGAGAGAGCCATCATTTAGGCATGAGTTGTCTTAATCACAAATTAATCATATGTGGACTATGAGTTGCATGTCGGACGCCTCTGTGAGGAGAATGTCAGCTGTTTCTTGTATGAATGTTCAGATCCATCAACTTCTGCTCCTGTTTCCAGCTCCCACCATTGATTCCGGTGGGTCCTTGGGAACAAGAAGACAGAACTTGGATTATCGACCTTACTACATTCAGGGGACACATGTAGCCCCAAGCAATGAGTCTGCAAACTAGTAAGTTTGCCTCTGTCCGTTAGAAGTTGTTTACAGCTGTTTACTTCTTTCAGGGTAAAATCTGAGAAAAAAATATATACCTGGAAGGGATTTGCTGCCCCATGTCTATCTCAGAAAATGTATTAAGAACATTCTGTGGGTTGGTCACTTGTCACTTATCTTCCCATTGATCATCAATTTGCTCAAATGGTCACCAGTAATGTCTCCGTTCGTTCCTGTCACGCTGTGTAGCTGGCCCAAGGGCAACTGCTCACTCCAGGAACATGAAGAGTCTCAAACCATTTGTTCAGGTCATGAGGTCTAGTATTGTTATTGTTTTTGGAATATCAAATGCGACATGGGTAGCGATGCCAGGCTCTGCCATGTGGGTGGGATACTCTCGGTAGTAGGTAGGTTCTCTGTGGGGTTTATAATCCAAAAAATCCAACACTAAATATACCATCCAAAGACCGTTTCAGGCATACTTTATCAGAAATTAGAGCAAAATGGCTTAGAAGTGGGCCAAAAGCCCTGAAGAGCACATATCTGGTACTTTTTAAAGAGGTGTAGGGCTGGAGAGATAGGACAGCCTGGAGGGCGCTTGGCGTGTGTGAGGCTAACCTGGGTTTGATCCCCGGCATCCCACACAGTTCCCGGAACAGCGCCAGGAGTGATTCCTGAGTGCAGAGTCAGGAGAAACCCTGAGCGTCACTGGGTGTGACCCCAAAACCACCAGCAGCAGCAACAGCAACAAGAGAGGTAGAACGTGAGTTGGGAGTGGGAGGGCAGTTCCCAGCCCTGTGTCCGGGCCCATGTGGCGCAGGTCCGCAGCATGCAAGGCAGTAGCTCCGCCCTCTGAACTGTCCCTTCAGCCCCGTACCTGAGACTTCGCTAGAGATTATGTGAGATGTTGTCTGGTTGTGGTAGAGGCTGAGAATGTCCCCAATACTTTTTGATGGTGGTTACTGGGGAATAATCAAATAGGAAAGAATCTTTTGAGACCATCTCATCCAGACCGTTGCATTTAGCACCTGGAGAACAAGGATCCTGATTTCTAGTCACTATCACTATCACTATCACTATCACTATCACTATCACTATCACTATTTTCCCGTTCATCATCAGCAATTTGCTCGAGCGGGCTCCAGTAACATCTCCATATGTCCTGTCGCATGTTAGTAGAGCCCAAGGGCATCTGCTCGCTCCAGGAACATAAAGAGACTCAAACCATTATATTAGGTCATAGGAATGACCTAACATAATTGTTACTGGTATTTGGCATATCAAATACAACACGGGTAGCTTGCCAGGCTTGCCGTGCCGGGTAGCATACTCTTGTAGTCACCTCTAAATACAGCATTTATTGATGAACCGCGCGGACGCAGAGTGGCCACGTGAGCAGGGCTGGAGATAGGCTCGTCTGCTGGATGGAGTTCTGACAAGAGGGAGGTCCGAATGTGGAAAATGGTGGCCCTCATGGAGTGGGGGTTCGTCTGGCTTGTTGCGGGGGCTCTGCTGGGGTGGCGGGCCAGGGCTAGAACCCGTCATCCCTCCCAGGCGCCTCGTGAGCAGCTGGGCACAGAGAGAGCCAGTAGCAGCTCTGCCCCATGTCTGCAAGTCTCCCTGATTTCTAGTATGGAGAAAAAATGGGAGAGAGTTCAAAGGGCACAGGCTTGAAGTGCGGGAGCCTCAAGTTCCACATCCCATTGGTCTCCCGAACAGCGCCAGGCGTGATTCTTGAATACAGAGCCTGAGCACTGGGTGTGACCCAAGAACCATCACCAACAACGAAAACAGAGAGGTAGAACGTGAGTTGTTCCACATGCCTGAGCATCGCTGTTGAGTCACACCTCAGCACAGAGCCCGGAGCAGTCCCTGAACACCATTGGGTGCTGCCAAAAAGGAAGTGAAATTAAGTTTAAAATGGCCAAAGAGTGAAAGTAAGTTTTAATAAGGGGGGCTGTATCAAATGGCTAACGTTTTATGGAAACCATACTTTAATCTGTGTTAACTTCGAACGCCTTTTGAAGTAGAGGTAGCTATGTTCACACTTCGTATGAATCCATTTATATTGGAGAAGCATGATTTATATTTGAGCTATCCATGGGACCAACAGTCACATTTCAGTTCTGGTATTGGTCATTTGCGACTTCTTCTCTCTTCTCTCGCTCTCATTCTCTCGCCCTTTTTCTGTTTTTTGTTTGTTTGCTTGTTTAATGGCCATACCCAAAGGTACTTAGGCGTTACTTCTGACGCTGTGCTCAAATATCACTCCTGGCAGCGATCAGGGGACCCAGGGATCAAATCCAGATCAGCTGGAGTCAAGTACCTTGCCTGCCATACTATTGCCTCTGGCCCCCCTCTCTCACTCTCTTTTTTTCTTTTTGGGTGACATCCGGTGATGCTCAGGGGTTACTCCTGGCTCTGCACTCAGGAATTACTACTGGCAGTGTTGAGGGAACATATGGGATGCCAGAGATTGAACCCGGGTTGGCAGCATGTAAGGCAAATAAATGCCCTCCCCACTGTGCTATCACTCCAGTCCCCCTCTCTCTCTTTTTTACGGTGAATGATATTAGATATTTATCAAATTTATTAACTTCCCAAAGGATCACTGTTGGGCTTTGTTTTCTCCTATTAATCTCTTGGTTTCCATTTTGTTTGTTTAAGCGTTCTTCTCCTCCTTTTCCTTCTCCCTCCTCCTTCTCCTCTTCCTCCTTCTTTTTTTTTTTTTTTTTTGCTTTTTTTTTTGCGGGGGGTCACATCCGGCAATGCTCAGGGTTTCTCCTGGCTCTCCACTCAGGAATTACTCCTGACAGTGCTTGGGGGACCATATGGGATGCCGGAGATCGAACCTGGGCTGGCAAGGCAAACGCCCTACCCGCTGGGCTATCTCTCCGGCCCACCTCCTCCTCCCTTCTTCCTCCTCTTCTTGTTCTTTTCTTTGTCTTCCCCTTCCTTCTCCTCCTCCTCCTCCCCTCTTCCCCCCCTCCTCCTTCCTCCATCTCCTCCTCCTCTTTCTCCTTCCTGCTGTCTTATTGCTCTGGCCCCATTAATTTTAAATTTAAAAGGTACTTTTAAATCTCTCTTTTGTCTTTGAGTCATGTAGTATTTATAACCATGAGACTTAATCTTCGGACAGCCTGGGGTGTTCCAGTTCTTCTTCCTATTGAGTTCAGGCTACATCCCATTACCATCTTTTGCCTTGTGCAAGATTCTCCAAGGTGGAGAGTGGATCTCAATCAGGGAACCCCACAGGGCAAACCTCCTGGTCACTGTGGTCCCTGCCATCTGCTGGACCCTGGAGGCCAATCAGCTAAATAACCACGAGGGCCCTCCTTCATGAGTCTTCTTCCTTTCTCTTCTAATGCTTTAATTCGTTTCAGGAGAAATTCAGCCTGGAGAAATAGTACAGGGGTGAGGCACTTGCCTTGCATGCAGCTGACCCTGGTGTGATCCCTGCACCCTCTGTCCCCAGAGAAGCCCTGGAAGTCCCTGAGCACTGTAGGGACAGCCCTGATCCTGGGGCCTGAGTAATACCACGGTCTTGGGTTCTAGCACTGACCCACTTGCCCTATTGGCTGAGAATTGCCAGGAGAGGCTGGACCTAGCTGCCTGAAAATCACTTGGGAGACTCCACATCCCCCAAAATAAATAACCAGAGGTGATATGAGGTCAGTGATATGCCGTGGTACCGCGTTGAGAATCAAAGCATGTGTTAACAATAACATCCCGACATGCAGGCTTTGTTCCTGTACTTTGGTTTCATTCAGGCCCCTGGCCCTGGACATGGACTGGCCTCGCAGGGCCCTCTGGTTCCCACAGGAGCCCAGGTATGCCATGGCAGGGTGGCACCATCTTGTTTCGAATCCTAGGTTCATTTTTAGAGTCTGGAACACACAACGACATTCAGCAAGTGTGAATTTACTGGAACCAAACTGAAAAAAAGATTTTCTCAGCCCCTGCAGAATTCACAGGAGTTTTAATTATAACACACAGAATAAATACAATAAGCTGCTCTCTGCTCTGAGGCTGAAATCTCTATTTTTAATCTCCAAGCAAATAGCAGACGGGAAGGGCAAGTCACTATATTATGAGTGGATGATTATGTTTGGGTTTGAACAACTTTGATACTCGGTTGTACTGTGTGCTCAAGAAAATCATTCATCCGAACACATAACTGCAAACTAACTGACCAAAAGAATTTATAGACGGACCAGAGCTGGGAGGGCATTTGTCTTACACGTGGCTGACTCAGGTTCGAACCTCAGCATCCCATATAGTCCCCTGAGCATCACCAGGAGTAATCCCTGAATGCAGAACCAGGAGTAACCCCTGAGCATAGCCAGGTAAGACCCTTCCCCCCAAAAAAAGGAAAAAAAAGAAAATTTATAGAAGACATTTTGCTTCCTGTAGGTGAAGAAAGATGGAACAGGCAAAAGGCATTGTTTGACCAACAGTGCTATGATGGCAAAATGGAATATTATTCAGCCTTGACTAAGGAAGGAACTTTTTCAGATGTGTTACATGGTCCAACCTCAAGGTGCTGTGCTAAGTGACAGTAACCAGTTGAAAGAGAATATTTAGTGGTATGAGCTTCTGAGAAGCAGTTTACGGTCAAAATTCCAGCAACTAGGTCTAAGAGACAGTGCAGAGGTTAAGGCATCCAAGCCTGCTCTAGTCCCTGGGGCCACATCTGGTACCTCAAGCACTGCAGGTCCACACTCCTGAGCTCAGAGCCAAAAAAGAGCCTCTGAGATCCGCTGGTCCCAAATCAGCAACAGCAACAAAGTGGCCTCGCCCAGCAGTGCTCAGGACTTACTCCCCACTCTGTGCTCAGGGATCAGACCTGGGGAGACCACATGAGGTACCAGAAATCCAGCCAGGTCAGTCCGTGCAAAGACCCCCCTGCTGCTTTACTGTCTCTTCCCCCAACCACACCCCATGTACACGATATTTTTTTTTACACAAAATCCAAAAGATGGAAATTGTAATCATAGTTGCCAAGATCTGAAGGAAAGAGGATTAGGTAGTCGGTGATAAGTGGAGCAGAGTCTGAGTTTCACAAGGTTAAAGTGTTCTGTGGGGGGTGAAAGCCACATTTAACCCACTGGCCTAAGTAAGGGCCAGAGAGGTAGAGCAAAGCCACCTTGGCAGGCTAAAGGCCCCGAGTAAGATCCCCAGCACAGCCCCAACCATCTCTGGGTATGGCCCTGGTGGTCCCCAGTCCAGAACCCCAGCACCCCGCATCACCTAACCTAGTACTAATCTGTGACTCTCCCCAGAGTGGCCCCTGTGTAAGTCCTGCCGGGGGCCCCCCAGAGAGGTTAAGAAGGAGCCCCTGGGGGTTGCTCAGTGGTTAGGGCTCCTGCCTTGCAAGTATGAGGCTCTGAGTTCCCTTCCTGGGGCTGATTTCTGGTGTGCCCAAGGAGGTGAGTGATAGCTACACAATTAAAGTGGTCCACAGAGTGGGAGACTTCACCAAGTCCTGAGCGTCATAGCCAGCTGTGCTCTCCGGGCCTACCAGCACCACCATCCCAGCGCCTGTTTGTGGGTTCTGCTCATGGCAACGACAATAAAGGGAAGTGGGGCTTAAGGTGGTAAATGTTACATTGTGTGTATTTGCCTGCAGAGAAGAGGGAAAGGGAGGGGGGGAGGAAGAAGAAGAGGAGGAGGAGAAAGAAGAAGGGGGAAGAGGAGGAGGAGGAGGAAGATAAGGGAGAAAGGAAGGGAGGGAAGGAAAGAAAGAAAAGAAGGAAGGAAGCAAGGAAGCAAGCAAGCAAGAAAAAGGAAGGAAGGAAGGAAGGAAGGAAGGAAGGAAGGAAGGAAGGAAGGAAGGAAGGAAGGAAGGAAGGAAGGAAGGAAGAGGAAGGAAGGAAAGAAGGAAGGAAGGAAGGAAGGAAGGAAGGAAGGAAGGAAGGAAGGAGGGAGGGAGGGAGGGAGGGAGGGAGGGAGGAGGGAGGGAGGGAGGGGAGGGAGGAAGGAAGGGAGGGAAGGAAGGAAGGAAGGAGGGAGGGAGGGAGGGAGGGAGGGAGGGAGGGAGGGAGGGAGGGAAGGGAGGAAGGAAGGAAGGAAGGAAGGAAGGAAGGAAGGAGGAAGGAGGGAAGGAAGGGGAAGGAAGGAAGGAAGGAAGGAAGGAAGGAAGGAAGGAAGGAAGGAAGGAAGGAAGGAAGGAAGGAAGGAAGGAAGGAAGGAAGGAAGGAAGGAAGGAAGGAAGGAAGGAAGGAAGGAAGGAAGGAAGGAAGGAAGGAAGGGAAAAAAGAGAGAGAGGAAGGAAGAAGCAAGTCCTGAGATCTTTCTGAAGTAGGATTCTCTGGAATTGCAGAGATTTCCTGAGAAGAAAGTGGAGATCTTCGAATAGAACATTCTGGGGCCCTGGTGGGTGAGGGCAAGACCCGGCATTGATTCCTTGTTTCTCTCCTAGAATATTCTATCAGAAAGGACTTTTGTTGTTTTTGTTTGAGAGCCATACCTGGTAATGCTCAGGGCTTACTCCTAGCTCTATACTCAGGGGATCAGTTCTGTCAGGGCTCAGGGGATCATACAGGGAGTCGAACCGCGTTGGCCACATGCAAGGCAAGTGCCCTACCCACTGTACTATCACTCCAACCCCTATCAGAAAGGATTTTTCCCTAGCCACTGGCCCGAATGATGACTGTGGACGGAATTCTCGCCTTCATTCCTTCCCAGTTATGTACATAGCAGAAGGAAGGTCTCCTGGGAGCTCTTTCCGATGAGAAACATCCCGAGTTCTCACTGTTTGTGTACGGCTTCGAAATGTCTTAAGGAGCTGATGAATCCATCTCCTCTTCCTCATGACCTGACCCTGATGGCAGCAACAGAGCGTGGAAGCCCAGGGGGCTGCTGGGGGCTCCTGGCCAGGACCGCTGACCACCCTTCCCCCCACAGGGGGCAAGCACATGTCTAGTGAACACTCACTGCCGGAAGTCCAGACATGCAAAATCGAAGCAACATACCCAGGAAATGGGGACCCGGGAGGAGAATGAAGAAGCAGCATTTAGCTGCCATGCAAGTGCTCGTCTCCCACGGGTGCTGCCGGGAGCTTCTTACAGACTAGATTTGTGCGGCACAGCACAGTCACTGCCAGACCGTGGGCCTCTTTGAGCTACAATCATTGAAAACTGGCCTGCGGAAACTGTAGTTTCCTACCAACGGCTGTTTAGAGATTTATAGCATCATTCACGGGCCATGCAAATTATCAACTTAAAAAATTATCATTCACTTCCTATAAATTGATGTTGCTAGGGAATAAAAAGCTCCTAGATTTATTAACTGTTGAGTCAGGCCTGCGGGCCGTGGGTCTGACATTACATTCCCAGGGGCAGGGAATGAAGGAGTCCCCAGCCTCCCAGGGCTCAGCAGCTGTCCGTGGTGGTGGCTGGCCCAGACGGGACCATTTCTGCCTTCACAGCAAATCCTCGCTCTCAGATCTGTGCTAGAACAATTAGTGTCTTCATGCCCAGCTTGTTGTGTTCATGTTAAATAATTTCCACGTTATTGTTTCCTCTTCTCTTGAACTAAGTAGCCTCTTCTGGTTTGTTTTTATTTTTTGGGATCACACGCAGAAGAGTTCAGGGTTTACTCTTGGCTCTGCATTCAGAAATCACTCCTGATAGGATTTCTGGGAACCACATGGGATGCTGGGATTGAACCCGGATCATCTGCATGCAAGGCACGTGTCCTCCCTGCTGTCCTATTGCTCTGAACCCTACGTAGCCTCTCCTAGACAGCAATAGTTAGACTTGGGCTGAAGTGGTAGAGCATTGGCCTTGCACATAGTCAACCCAGGTTTAATCCCAGCATCTCTTATGGTCCCCTGAGCACTGCCGGAAGTCGCTCCTGAGCACAGAGTAAGACCTCAGTATCTGTGGATGCTGGCGTGCCGCAATCAAACAAAGAAATGATTCCCCCGGTCCTAGCCACCATCATTTTATCTGTTATGCATCTTGGGGGGTTTTGTTCAAAGAATCCCCCATGCATAGGTTGCAAAGAACACACACCTCCCACACTTAGTTTTGTGTTTGCTTTCTGGTCATGACTTTCACAGCATTGGACCCAAACAGACCCCCAAATCTCGCCCCACTAACCCCCCCATCCGAAATGAGGAAGTTGCAGAAAGAACTCCAGGCACTTGGCCAAAAGGAGCAATTTGCGTGTAGGGCAACTTGTCCCCTGCCCAGCTCACCCCCATCTCAAAGCATGCCAAGCTGGTTCTGGCAGACACGTAGAGAAATGAAGACAGCCTGTAGGAAACACACACACACACACACACACACACACACACACACACCACACATACACACAGCTGGGGTAGAAAGGAGGCAGCACCCAGCAACTCAGGCATCTAAGGCCTCAGCCAAGAACAGCCCGATCCCCACCTCACACCGTGTGAAAAAGGCAAAGAGATGGTGCTAAGTGGTGCTAAGAGGCTGCTCTTGGCTCTGTGCTCGGGTGACTCCTGGTGCTCAGGGAGCCACATACAGTGCCAGGGATCCAACCAGGCTGGGCAAAGCCACTGCATGCATGCCAGCAGCTTCCCTCCTATATCATCTCCCTGGCCCCACGGATGCAGTTTTAAATCCATTCTTTTTCCAGTGCTTCAAAATAGGCATCGAAACCCAACAGTCACTCACTTGCACAATAACCTCCTTCGACTTCAGTCAGCAAATGGCTGGGGTGTGCGCTTTGGTGCACTTTTTGAAGCTAAGAATGGAAGGCCGGGTGGGAATAGTGATTTTTAAAATCCGTTCCACAAGATTTCCACAAGTCAGCGACATCTATGGATACTGTTTCCAAAGCGTTTTGCCCATGGAGACCGTGCATATGGACTCCACGCTGCCATGGCAACGATTACTTTTCCTTAGTACTTTTAGTACTTTTTATAGATGCAAGTGTTCCAGCTTGGAGTCCCTTCATGGGAAAGAATAAGTCTCAAGGCAGTGTGGATTGTTTTCGTGCAGATATTTAATGATGTTGGCTCCTACTCAGCCCTCCAGAGAGGAACCTTCCTATCCTGAGCGCACATCTATTGTTACCTGAACACTTCGTTGAAAAACAATTTTTTTTTGTTTTTTTTTTCCTTTTGGATCACACCTGGCAATGCTCAGAGGTTACTCCTGGCTCTGCATGCAGGAATTACTCCTAGCAGTGAGCAGTGATCAAGGGACCCTATGGGATGCTGGAGATTGAACCCAGATTGGTCCCATGCAAGGCAAATGCCCTACCCACTGTAATATCGCTCTGGCCCATCATTGAAAAAAAATTTAATCAAGGTCATGTCCAGTGGTACTTGGGAGACCTGGGGCCACTCCCGGTGATGACCGACTGGTGACATGGACCTGAGTTTCTCTCTAGATCCATGTGGTGCCCAAAAGGACACTCAAGGCCTCACGCATGACAAACTTTTGATTGGGGGGTGAAGAGGAAGGATGAGGCAGACTATGTCACGTGTCATGCCATAAGTGACATAGGACTGTGGTGGAGGGTCTCAGGGACTTTGGAGGTGGTGAACTTGATCTATCAAATCCATCAAAGTGGGCCGGAGTGATAGCATAGTCGGGAGAGCATTTGCTTTGCACTTGGCCAACCTGGATTTGATCCCGGCATCCTATAGGGTCCCCCAAGCACCGCCAGAAGTAATTCCTGAGTGCAGAGCCAGGAGTAACCCCTGAGCATTACGGTGTGACCCAAAAAAGACAAAAAAAAAAATCAAAGTTACTACTGTCACTGTGTTCCTGAAACTACAATCAAAAACACAAAAAATGTTTTCTTATTAAAATAGACATATTGTCAACCAATGACACACCGATGAAAAAAATTCATTTTTGAAAACATTGGGGACAACACTCTTGGCCTTGGGGGCCCGCTAGCAGTTCTAGTGAGAGTGGGTAGCATGCAGGACGGGGGGTCGCACCGGGTGGTCCCCACATAAAACCCGTGCTCCTTCCTTGAAACGCTCTCCCTTGCCCCCACCCCCAAATTTTTTTTGGAGTGGACACACCTGGTGGTGCTCAGGGCTTGCTCCTGGGATCACTCATGGCAGGTTCAGGGGACCCAACAGGGTGCTGGGGACTGAGTCAGCATGCAAAGGAAGCATCTTCCCCACTGTATTATCTTCCAGCTCCCAGCAAAATAGTTTCTTTTTTAAACATATCACTTGTATTACTTGTCCTCCTGTTGTTCATCGATTTGCATGAGCAGGTCCCAGTAACATCTCCATTCTTTGGGAATGAGGTCCATTATTGTTACTGTTTTTGGCATATTGAATACACCACGGGTAGCTTGCTAGGCTCTGCCGTGGCTCTGGGTTCATCCCAGGGGGCCCAGTCTTTTCTGTGTCAAACCATCCACCATCCAGGGCCCACGGGGCAGAGCCCTGGGTGTAGACATATGTAAAACATATTTTTAAATATATTTTAAACATAGGTATTTATGTTTTTAAACATATGTATTTGTTTGAACATATGTATTTATGTTTAAACATATGCATTTCTGTTTTTTATGCATTTAAACATATTTTAAACATATGTAAAATAAAAATGACAAATGGGCTGTATCCCTTAACCTAGTGAATTCTGTAGATACACGTCTCAGTGTGTATGCATGATTCTCATGGTATGAACGGCTTATGGCTTCCCCGCCACGGTACCCACAGGCTGAAGTCCTGAGCTTTACGTGACGGTATTTAGAAGTGAGGATCAGGGAGGTGACCAAGGTGTGAGATTCGAGCCCTCCTGAGTGCTTTAACACTGTAATAGCAGGCCCAGAGTATTCCCAGGGCTCCCATCAGACAAGAAGACAAAAGAAGATAGTTCTCTGGGATCCCAAAAGCTTTATCAGACAGCAAAGCTGTGAACACTCCAGCCTGTTAGAAATTCAGACCCAGTTGATGGCATTTTTTGTGAAAACAGCCCCAGTGAACTAAGACCTACCTGTCCCTAAGGCATATACCTAACATATCGGCCAGGGTGCCGGACAAAAGAATTCCCCCCGGGCTATGTCCACTCATAAAGGGCTTTTATGAGAGATATGAAGAGAACTTCTCAGATCTTTAGCAAAGGGACTGAGCCATTCAATGCATGTGCCGGCAGATCCAGGAGACCGCTATTGTTTTCCTGTCTGACACGAGGCACATCGTGCCAGTCAGGGAAAGCCTGTCTTCGGGAGTCACTGGGTGGAGCTGAGCTGGCTCGAAACTTGAAGAAACACTCTTCTGAGCAGTTGATCCTGAAGGAGAGAAGTGTGAAAGGACAGATCTAGCTAACTGGCTTCAGAATGATCTTCACACATAAATAAAGTCGTTGGGGCTTTTTGTTCTTGTTGCCCACCAGAAGCAGAGGTAAAAATAGCCACACAGGCAGCTCTGTGCGGGGAAAATGCTGTGCTGTGTTCTCCCGATGGCAGAGCCCAGCACTGATGTCCACTCAGAGGCGCCGGAAGGATCCAACTTTGATTCCTCCCAAGACTATTCCCTTCACCAGAAGGATGCAGACAGAAGCCTTCCTGTTGCCCTGAGACAGGCTTCCAGGCAGATATATAGCAAGGAAAATAAACAAGAGCGTTTCCTGCCTGCCACACTCATGCCGTAGAACAGAGGCCTCATTTTTGTTTGTTGTTTTTCCCCACAAGGCAGCGTTGTCTTGTCATAACTTCATTGGCTCGATCAATGGCTCTTGCTTCCCAGGCCACATTGTACAGCCTGAAAGTACTTAGGAAGGAAAACAGAGAGGGAATGTCAATTCTTCGAAGTCCAGGGTGGGTTTATCTGAAAGAAGGTTCTCTTCCTTCACGGGAATGGTTTTGTCAGGTAACAGAAGCCTCCTGCTTCAAAGCGGAGTGTTTTAGTAGGTTGAAATTAAGAGAGTAGATGGTGCTAATGGGAACGGGGGAGCACATTCAGAATGATTTGGTCCTTGGGAGTGGGGGATAGAAATTGCTGTCAGTGGCAAGTTAAAACTGTGCATCTCGGTAGCTACTCCTTGCTCTCACCTGGAGCTGACAGGACCCCAGTAGGTGTGACTCATTTTCATTTTTGAAGAGCACAATCGAGGTGATGTGGTTCACCATCACGTTCATACTTTTGCTTTAGGCATACAACGTTACCTACCACCAAAATGCCAATGTCCTTCCACCACGGTCCTTGGTCATTTACACTCAGTGGCTTCTTTTTTAGGTACCAGGAATGTGGCCATTGCTCAGGTAACCTTTGGCTGCTGCAGTCCAGAGGGATGGCAAGAAATTAAAGCCCCTTTAATGGCTTAACAACAACCCAAACATCGAGTCAGAAGCTTCGGCAATTCTGGGCCGGAGCGATAGCCCAGCGGTAGGGTGTTTGCCTTACACGCGGCCGGCCTGTGCCGGCCCGGGTTCAATCCCCGGCATCCCATATGGTCCCCTGAGCATCGCCAGGAGTGATTCCTGAGTGCAGAGCCAGGAGAAACCCCTGAGCATTGCCAGGTGTGACCCAAAAAAGAAAAAAAAAGAAGAAGCAGCGCTGGCAATTCTGACTCAAGGCCATCGCCCAACACACTTCTATCCTTCCTCCCCTAAAAATCTAGCTGCAATGGCCCAAGAACATACAGGAAGAGCAAATATATCTGACTGCCTGGCAGCTGGGGAGAGAGCTTTTAAGAGACCAGGAATGAGAAAAGAAAAAATAGACACATAATTCTCGAAGATGAAAAGTAGATGGTGGCGAGGGAGCTAGGATAGCAGGCGTATGATTTCCATGCCCGTGGCTACTCAGGTTCGATCACCAGCACCCTATAGGGTCCCCTGAGCACAGCCAGAATGACCCCTGAGCACAGAGCACAAGAGTAAGACGCCCTGGTCACTATCGGGTGTGGACCAAAATATCAAAACAAAACAGAAAGCAACAAACTCTTAGAATTTGCTTCCAGATGGTGGCAACTCTTAGAATTTGTCTCCACAATCTGTTCATGGTTCTCTAAATACAAGAAGAAATAGTTCTCAGCTGTTCGTCCATAGCAGACCACCAAAGCAAAGAGCTCCGAGTTGGCAAGTGTTTGGGGGGAAATAAGGATTTATGTTAGGAAAACAAGAGACTCAAAGAACCTAAAAGTTCACTTCTTTCATGACAACTAAAAGCTAAGAAGCAATGGTAGAAAAGTCATTCATGGGGCCGGAGTGATAGTACAGCTGGGAGGGTGTTTGCCTTGCATGCAGCAGACCCGGGTTCGATCCCGGGCATCCCAAATGGTCTCCCCTAACACTGCCAGGAGTAATTCCTGAGTGCAGAGCCAGGAGTAACCCCTGAGTAGATGGTACTAATGGGAACGGCGGGAGCACATTCAGAATGATTTGGGTGTGACCCAAAAAGAAAAGTAAAAAAGAAAATCATCCATTCGGAAAATTCAGACACGTTTGTGTGGGGAAAACAGGAATGCCTGTACTTTCATGGGAGGGCCAGGCTGAGACCAAGGAAGCGAGGCTTGAGAAGTTCCGGGGGGTGAAGCTGATGGCATCAGTGGTTACCCTGGAGAGGGCTCATGGCCTCGGCTCACCTAGGGGCCACACCTGTGCTTGTATGAGAATCTCTAGCCTTGGGTGGGTCACACAACCTTGAAAATTCTCCATTTTTCCACTGGGCATGGGAGGACTAAAGGATTCACCTCTAAGGGCAGATCCAGCCTTCTGTGAACTCACCGGGGAGGTTCCCGTCATCATTCCTGGGAATAAGTCCATGGCATGTTAAAATATCAGGTTGGGGATGTGGCTGGATGCTAAGACACATGCCTCCTCCATGCTGGAGACCTGGATTTGCTCCCTGTCCCCGCCCCCCACACACACACATCAGGCTTAGGGACCTGGAAAAAACTTGATTTTTCAAGACTGCACATTGCTCTGAGCAGAAAGAAAAGGACAGTGAGCAATCTTGTACATTTTCAAACCAACTGACGATGAGACCCCAGTGTGTATTTACAACAGTAAGCCTGCTGAGTGGTGAAATTGATTTTGCATGCCAATGGAACAGCCCATTGTTGCCGTATGCGCTTTCCTATAATACCTCCTACTTTCAGTAACTTGGAAATTTACAAGCAAGCCATCAGCAAAAACAAACAAAATGTTATTTGGCGGTGAAGGGTGCTCACCTCCATGATGTTCAAGGGCTCCTCCCAGCTCGGGGCTCAGGGTCACTCTGGCAGTGCTCAGAGACCCACACAATGCCAGGGACAGACTCTTTGAGTTCAAGCCCTTTCAGCTACCTCCCCAGGCCCAGCCATAAGCAAAGGGAAGATACTGATGGCTGGCACGCCATGCCTTGGGGATGCATGTGTGTGCGTATTCCCAGCATCCCATAGGGCTTCCTGAGCACCGCCAAGAGTAGTTCCTGAGTACAGATCCAGGAGTAAGCCCCAAGCATCATTGGGTGTGGCCCAAAAACTAAATTCCTGTGTCTCTGAGCCTGCAGAAAGTGGGCATTAAGGCTTAACCTAGGTCCAGTTTTTATCCTAACTAGCAGGCCATGAGAGGCCAAGCAGCAGATGAGTCAGAGGTGCTTGGGGATTACTGGGGGACCCCACCCTGAGGGTGCTCAAGGGCTATGCCATGCTGGGGGATAAATTGGGGCCTTTCACATGCAAAAGCATAAACCCTAGTTCATCAAGTTCTCCAGTTCTCAGATCCTATAATGCCCTCTTAGGTTCCTGAATTTTACTACTGAAATACTTAACTATGTGGGATGTTCTGGGTGAGCAAATTAGCCTGTCTGGGTACATCAAAGATGAATAACTCAGGGTGGCTGGGAGCATAAGCTGGGCAGGACTGAGGAAGTAGGGAGGCTTTGCAGAACGAGTTGTCAACAGAAGACTTTCCACAGCAGGATGAGCGAAGTTTCAGGGCCTGCCAGCACACAGAGATGGTGAATGTACCTGGTAAATGACTGAAGACGCCATTCTGGAGCTCCAGGACTGAGGACATTGCTGGGTTTGAGCTGAGCTCCAACCCCCGTCTTTTCTTTTGCAGCTGTTAGAGCTTGTAAGATTCCTTGGGTTTGTTCTGCAATAAAAATGTTCACAGACATCACCGTCCTGCCTCACTCTTTGCTGCTGGCTTTTGGTTTTACTGACAAGTTATAGGTTGCCTTTTGGTTTTTCTCTGAAGTTGTGCATTGCTGGAGATTTGGCAAAGCCAGACTGTATATCCAATAAAAGATCATAATTCACATTTCTTTTTCTTTTCTTTTTTATTTTTTTGGGTCACACCCAGCAATGCTCAAGGGTTACTCCTGGCTCTGCACTCAGGAATTACTGCTGATGGTGCTCAAGGGACCATATGGGATACCAGGGATTGAACCCGGGTTGGCCGTATGCAAGGCAAATGCCTTATCCGCTGTGCTGTCACTCCGCCCCCAAGTTTACTTGTTTCTATGACAAGACTTGTTTCTATGACACTGATGTAATAGTTCGAGGTTCTTTATGTTCCTGGAGCAAGCAGATGCCCTTGGGCTCTACTAGCATGAGACAGGACATATGGAGATGTTACTGGTGCCCGCTCAAGCAAATCGATGACGAACGGGAAGACAGTGATACAGACAGTGATAACAAGACAAATTCCATTGGAGGGGTGAAAAAAGGATCATTACAAGCAATAAGTAACTGCTTGTTTTTGGTTAGGAAGAGTAACCATTTTTCAAATATATTGTTTGTTATTGTTGTTGTGATGATGATGATGATGATGATGATGATGATGATGATGATGATTGATCACAGTGAAATACACAGTTACAAAGTTGTTCATGATCGGATTTCAGTTATACAGTTATATCTTTCCTTCACCAGGTACGTTTCCCACCACCAATGTCCCATTTCCCTCCCTGCCTGCTGTTATGGCAGGAACTTCTCTCTCTCTCTCTCTCTCTCTCTCTCTCTTTCTCTTTCTTACTCTCTCTCTCTCTCTCCTCCCTCCCCCTTCTGGGCATTATGGTTTGCAGTGCAGATATCGAAAGGTTATCATGTTACCTTTATCTACTTTCAGCGCTCAGTTTTTTGCCTAGAATGATCATTTATAACTGTGTAATACTCATATTTGCTATAATATGTAAAGTGGGTTTCAGGGAAACAAAAGCAGAAGGAACAAGCAGCTGTAATCCCTAGAATGAGGCAATTTGTCCACATGTCACAGACTAATGGCCCTAGTATGACGTTCTGCTCAGGAACGGGACCCAGACTCCCAGGGGGGTTCTGTTCACTGTTTCCTTTTTTGATTTTTGAGCCACACCCTCCAGCACTCGGGCCCACACCTGGTGGTCTTGGCGATGAAGCCGAGCTGCCCCCAGGCAGCTCCCTGCACGTAGCCCACTGAGCTGTGTCGAGGTTTTCATCCCTTTACTAAGTCTCATTTTCTTCCTCTCAGGACCTGATTGGCTGTACCTTAGCCTGGAGCAGAACCTGGACAGCTGGCCCAGCTCAGACCATCTCAGAGGACTAGAGAGATAGTACGGGCTTGCTTAGGACACTTACTCTGGGGCTTACCCACTTACGTGGGGCTGACCCTGGTTCCATCCCCAGCTTCCCTGAGCACCACCAGGAGAGATCCTGAGCACAAAGTCAGGAGTAGCTCCAAGCACCGCCAGGCGTGACCCATAAATCAAAGACCATGAACAAATGCTCATCTGAAATATTATTCTCAGGGCCGGGCAATAGCCCAGCCGGTAGGACGTTTGCCTTGCACGTGTCCTGCCTGCGCTGGCCCAGGTTCGATCCCCGGCATCCCATATGGTCCCCTGAGCACCACCAGGAGTAATTCCTGAGTGCAGAGCCAGGAGAAACCCCTGAGCATCGCCAGGTGTGACCCAAAAAAGCAAAAAAAATAAAAAAATAAAATAAAAATGAAATATTATTCTCAGGGGCTCTGTAGACCCCAATTCACTCCAATCCCAGTAAAGAATTGATGCATACCAATGAGAGCCCGAGCAGGTGCCTGAGTCTCTTCTGCACCCCAACCCACCCCCCACACAAGCTCCACACCCTCTCGTGAATCTCCTCTGCTATCTTCCTCCCACCCAGAGGTGCTCAGGACTCCGCTTTAGCCTCAGGATGCAGACAGTTCATCAGGTCTCACGGACACGTGACTTGCATCGTTGCGGAAAGGTTCGTTCAGGTCAGCAAGACGTCAAACCAGTCAGGGGCTTGCTTTGCATGAGACTGAAAGCAAAGTTTGGTCCCCAGCACCCCATATGGTCCCTTAAGCACTGCCAGGAGTGATGCCGAAGCCCAGAGCCAGGAGTCGGCCCGAGCACTGCTGGGGTGGCCCCAACAAGCCAGCAAACAGGCAGGAAAATGACCAGTGCTGGGCGGAAGTGCGCTGCTTCACTGCTGCTTGGTCAGTCTCCTTCAGTTTACTGTCACCGGGGCGTTTTCTTACCTTGGTAGTAAAGGAAGCAGCAGAGAAGCAGGTCAGGACAGAGGTCCTCCAGGTGTGAGCAGAAGGTGCAGAAGGCCTTCGGGCCCTTGGGGAGAAGCTTCTGGAGAAATGTCTCCACCCTGCGTGGCACAGCCGTCCTGGCACACAATCTCCTGGTACTCGACCACGGACAGCACGCCATCGTACACCAAGCCGGGAGCGCCCGGCTCAGGCTTAATTCCCGTTCCAGTTTCTCTTTATAACTCCCTGGCATTGCCAGGAGCTGCCTTCTCCTCCTTCCTCTCTGCGCCGTGGCATCACCATTATAGAACCAGGAGCCGGCCGGGCCCGCCAGCATCTTGGCATGGGGATGGCCTGCCAGGCACTGTCCTTTCTCTGAGATCTCAGAGGGCACCGCCTACACCACGGGAACTTCCTCCAGAGGCAAAGCTGCAATTAGGGGAGATCTGCAGTGGGGGAGAGGGAAGGCGGCGGATTAACCCCGGGTGCTGGCCATGTCTGGTCTAATAGGATTTCCCTGTACTAATTAGACCCGAGGATGAACAGGAGTGCTGGTTGCCAGCTTCTGCTCTGTTGCGGTTTCTCTTCCCTCTCTAGATGATTCCTAACCCAGGCTTCCTCCTGCATCCAGCCTCCCACATCCCAAATGATTCCTTGTGCTATCGTTATGACCTCACATGTTTGATTTGACCGAAGAATTTCACGGGCATGCTGGCGGCTGCAGAAAGGGGCCAAGCGCCTCTCCCCAGACTTCTGGTCCCCAGAGCTCAGCCGTTAGACGTGGGCTGAATGGACCCAAATCAGCAGCTGTCAGACAGCAAATCGTGTGGGACGCAGCCGTATAAGGCAGAGGAGGCAGGAGTTATGGAGTCCTGCTCGTAAGCGTCTCTTCTCTATAAGTGACTCTCAGGGCCAGAGAGATAGTACAATGGTTAAGGTACTTGCTTTGCATGTGGCCAACCTGGATTCTGTCCCTGACACCCAATGTGGTCCCCTGAGCCTCGTTAGGAGTGATCCCTGAGCACAGAGCCAAGAGGAAGCCCTGAGCACCACTGGGCATGACCCAAAAAATCCCCTGAAAATAATGATGATCGGGGCCGGAGCGATAGCCCAGAGGGTAGGGCGTTTGCCTTGCATGCGGCCGACCTGGGTTCGATCTCTGGCATCCCATATGGTCCCCTGAGCACCACCAGGAGTAATTCCTAAGCAAAGAGCCAGGAGTAACCCCTGAGTGTCGCCAGGTGTGACTCAAAAAAGAAAAAAAAATGATGATGATGATGAGGATAGTCACTTGTATCACTTGTATCACTTGTCTTCTGTTGCTCATCGATTTGCTCAAGCGGGCACTAGTAACATCTCCATATGTCCTGTTGCGTGCTGGTGTAGCCCAAGGGGCACCTGCTCGCTCCATGAACACAAAGAGCCTCAGACCCTTCCTTCAGGTCATGGGAATGAGATCTGTAATTGTTACTGGTATTTGGCATATCAAATATGACACAGGTAGCTTGTCAGGCTCTGCCGTGCATGGGTGGTATACTCTCAGTAGTAGGCTCTCATCTCGTGCATTTACTGATGAACCAGGGAGAGATCGGCTTTTCTCTTGGGTGGAGCTCTGATGGGCTGTGGAGTCCAGATGTTGAAAATGGCGGCCCTTAAAAAAAGAAAAGAAAATGGCGGCCCTCATGGTATGGGGATTCCTCTGGCTTCTGCGAGGCTCTGTTGGGATGGCAGGCCAGGGCTAGAACGCGCCTTCCTGCAGGAGCCTCATGATCAGCTGAACACAGGGAGAGCCAGTAGCAGCCAATCATTAGTAATAATAATAATAATAATAATAATAATAATAAGGATCCTAAAGGCTCATGTATGGGACTCAACAGTTAAAGCACTTGCCTCACATGTGTCAATTCTGACTTTAATCCTTGCATGCACACACACATATGCACACATACACACGTACATACACACACACTTTTGTGAGGATGCATTATAATTGCACCATAACTACTAGATAGGAACAGTGTCAATAAACTCTAACGTTTCTGACCAGTGGGACCATCTGAGCAAGTCAGCTAGTTAGCATTTATTTATGCAAGCGGTCCTCCCGCCCAAGGGGACTTGTATACACAAACCAGTTTGCAGCCCAGAGCCCAAACCCTCCTTTATGGGACCCTCACATGGGGGCCACGGTTCATCCGCCCTAGTCCCCGAGAGCAAGGAGTCAGTGAGGGACCCCCCACCACCACCAAGTCCCTGGCAGCGGAGTCCAACCCACTCTGCAACAGTTTTCTCTGCTTCTCTGGCCCCCCTGCTGGTCTGGCTGCCTGGTGCCCCCAGCCCCTTATTTTTTTCCCCCTCTTCTCACCCCCTTGACTTTCTGAATGAGGCGCCCAGAGGCTGGGGTGTGCCCCTTAGAGCTGCCATAGTGTTCATCCACACCCTGGTGGTAAGTGCCCACCAGGGCCATCCTTCCTGACCACTCCTCGCTTACACCCCTTAGCACTGACGTCAGGGCTGCCGCTGGACACACACCTGGTTGCCGTGAGACCGGAAATAGCTGGAGGAGGGGCCGGGGATCCCAGCAATCCCGGTTACTACCAGGGTTGCTCTCCGCACCGGGATCCAACTCACAGCCTCACTTAAGTGAGTAACAGCATTCCCTGTTTCACTCTCTTTGACTTATGTGGGGGTTCCCCAAACAGTGCACATCATTGCTGGTGATACTCAGTCAGCTGCAAAGACCTTTTGACGCTCTGCTCTGGCAACGCGCTGATTCCCAGAGCACAGGTGTGGGGGCACCGGGCCACACCAGCAACGATGCTTGACAGGCAGCACATTGCTAGGCGTCAAGCTTGGGGTCTTTGCATGCACAGCACACACACACCCCCGGCATTATCTCCCGTCCCAAACTCTGTCTTCACACTTGGATCAGAAGCCCAGGCTTGGTATTGGGTTGGGTCAATACAGAGACCCACGTCCTGGGTCTCTGAACCCCAGAAACTCTATGCCAAGCCCTGGCACCAACAATGAAGGTGGCCGTGCCCCTGCTCATGAGGGGCAAGTGTGGGGCTTTCTATTCTATCTGCACATGTTACATCCTTTTCAAAAGCATTTACTGGGGCCGGCGCCTGCCTTGCACATGGCAGACCCAGATTTGGTTCCCAGCATCCCATATGGTCCCCCAAGCACTGCCAGGAGTAATTCCTGAGTGCAGAGCCAGGAATAACCCCTGAGCATTGCTGGGTGTTGCACAGAATACGTCCCCAAAAGAAAATAAATCCCTATTATCTGAACACATAATAACTTTGCATTATTAAGAATGGCCATAAACCTCCAGCTACACACACACATGCACACACACACACGTTGTGTGTAAAAATAAACACACTTTGTGTGTAAAAAAATAAACTCTTTGTGAGTTTATTTCTGTGAAAATTTGCAATATTTCTAAGTATTTTCTTCAGTATAAATCCATACAAAAAATTTAAACCAGTCGTTATCTTTAGGGCAGGTTTAGGTTCACTCTGTTTGCTCTGACCCCGCAGCCTGGGCATTGGGCAGGCTTGGGCAGCCTGAGAAGGACAAGTCTCAATGGCCATATTTTAGAAACTGGTTGCAAGGAGAGAAGGGGAAAGGAATTGGCGGAGGAAGGAAGAGAGGGTCCGTTCTGGAAAGGCAGATGTTCGGCTTCCTGAGATTTCTAGACAAGTTATGATTCCACTGAACAACGAGGCATACTGAAACCTTTCTATTTATGGCCTCAAAGGCACCGGGGTCTCTAGCCTTTTCCAGATTCAGCCGAAGTTGGGCTAAGAAGCGGCCCCGCCTCCCTGGGGGCTCCACGCGGTCCTCTCGCACTGAATAGAGCCACGCCCCACTCCCCGAGCACCGCCTCCCTGGGCCTATAACCCCGCCCCCCGCCGCTAGCTCCACCCACTGCTCCTAGGGGAGCAGCCACGCCACGCCCCCGACATAGCCTGACCGCAGATACCCAGTGACCGCGCCCCTCGTGAAGACCCGCCCAGCGATCATCTCGGGTCGCCCTCGTTGTTGCCACGCCCCCCATGTTGCCACGCTCTAACTATGCCCCCGCCCCCGCATAAGCTCCGCCCTTCGACCTTCTCGCTTCGCCCTGCCGTAGCCACGCCCTCTTAGTAGCCACGAGCCATCGGTCCCGCCCATCGTGAAGCCCTGCCCCGTGGTCTATCCCTGGTCGCCCTCGTGTAGCCACGCCCTCTAGGTGCCCCGCCCCTTGGCCCCGCCCCCGCCGCGGCCTGTCCCTTGTGCTCGCAGTGCAGGCAGCACCGGCGCTGTCGCTCCCCAGGAGCCCGCAGAGATGGCGACCGAGGCGCTGGCCGCGCAGGCCGTGCTGTCACGCCTGCAGCGCCAGGAGGAGGACATCCGCTGGCTGTGGGCCGAGGTGCAGCGCCTCCGCGACCAGCAGCTGCACGACCCCGACCGCTGCCCGCCGAGGGCGGCCCGTGCGCGACGCGGGCGGTGGAGCAGCTCGGGCCGGGAACCGCGACCTGCGCCGGCGCCTGTGCGGCCTGCGGCGGGACCTCGCGGAGGGGACGGGCCGCCGGGGCCGCGCGGGTGTGCGGCCGTGCAGGTACCGGGGTCGGGGGAACGGGAGGCGGGCTGGGGGCCGGGCGGCAGGGGTGAGACCGGGCGGCAGGGGTGAGACCGGGCGGCGGGCTGGGGGGCCGGGAGGCAGGGGTGAGACCGGGCGGCAGGGGTGAGACCGGGCGGCGGGTTGGGGGACCGGGCGGCGGGGTGGGGGACCGGGAGGCAGGGGTGAGACCGGGCGGCGGGGTGGGGACCGGGCGGCGGGGTGGGGACCGGGAGGCAGGGGTGAGACCGGGTGGCGGGTTGGTGGACCGGGCGGCAGGGGTGAGACCGGGCGGCGGGTTGGGGGACGGGCAGGTGAGTGGCGGAGCAGGGGACCGCTGGAGCAGGGACTGGCGGTCCTGCAGGACACCCGAGGCGGGGCAGGGGACTGGCACGGCAGGGGTGGGGCTGGCCGAGCCCACCAGAGCTCCTGGAGCTGGGACGTGGCCAGGCGGCACCTGCGGGTCTCGGGGTACCGAGTCACTCCGGGCAGCGCGCTGGGCTCCTGCGCGGCCGGACACCGAGACTCCTCAGCTGCCAAGGCAGAGGCCCCACTACTGAGGGCAGCTTTGCCAGCGATTGCCACAAGCATTCTTGAGCTGCAGGACCAGTCATGTAGTTATAGCTCATCTTTGCAAACAAAATAGACTCGGCTTGTTACAAAATATGCTTCGCCCAAAGATCCGCAGCCCCCTGAAGGGACCCCTGCCCACTGCTGATGACCCACTGGCTCCCAGCTGTCCGTGTGGCCTAGCTTGGCTAACTCTCTGAACAGTGTCCATTTTAGTTTTCTATATTTGGACCCTGCGGTACTCCTGATGTACCGTGATGTACCGTGGGGGCACCCTGTGCGGTGCCAGGGGTCACACCAGGTGGGCGGCATGCAAGGCAAGCGCCTGAGCTGCTGTACTAGCGTCTGGCACCCCAAAGTGTTACTTAAAGAGAACTTAAAAGATGCCCCACTCTGGGGAGACATTAGCTTTCTCAGAACGGGGTGCTCTCCGCATCTGGGGTTCCAGCAACCGCTTCCAGAAACAGCATTTGTAAGTGGTGGGGGCCTGAGAAGGCGGGGAACTCGGGGGGCTGCCTCCCGTCCAGGCACCTCTAGGAACCACAGAGCCAGGAACCAGCCCCTGAGCACCTGGGATGTAGCCCCCAGGATATAGCCCCCTCCACCATATAGTCACTTGTATCACTTGTCTTCCCGTTGTTCATCGATTTGCTCCAGCAGGCAGCAGTAACATCTCCATACATCTTGTCGCATGCTAGTGTAGCCCAAGGGCATCTGCTTGCTCCATGAACACGAAGAGCCTCAAACCATTCTTTCAGGTCATGGGAATGAGGTCTATAATTGTTACTGGGTTTTGGCATATCAAATATGACATGGGCAGCTTGCCAGGCTCTGCCATGCGGGTGGGATACTCTTAGTAGTAGGCTGTCAGTTTGTGCATTTACTGATGAACTGCAATGGGGAAAGATCAGCTTTTTCTCTTGGGTGGAGCCTCAGATGGGCTCTGGAGTCGGATGTTGAAAATGGCGGCCCTCATGGTGTGGGGTTCCTGTGGCTTCTTTTTTATTGGAGGGGTCACATCTGGCAATGCTCAAGGGTTTCTCCTGGCTCTGCACTCAGGAATTACTCCTGGCGGTGCTCGGGGGGACCATATGGGATGCCGGGGATCGAATCCGGGCCGGCACGGGCCAGCCGTGTGCAAGGTAAACGCCCTACCCGCTGGGCTATCGCTCCAGCACCTCCTGTGGCTTCTTACGAGGCTCTATTGGGATGATGGACCAGGGCTAGAACCTGCCTTCCCTCCCGGGCACCTCATGATCAGCTGAGCACAGGGAGAGCCAGTAGCAGCTCTACCCTGTGTATCTGAGTCCCCCGCCCCTAGATACCGGGGTATTGTAGAATACCCCCATATAGTAAATCTCCAGGAGCAGCTCCCCAATTCTTTTTTTTTTTTTTTTTTTTTGCTTTTTGGGTCACACCGGCGGCGCTCAGGGGGCTACTCCTGGCTCCGCACTCAGGAACCACTCCTGGCGGTGCTCAGGGGACCACATGGAATGCCGGGATCGAACCGGGCCAGCACATGCCGGCCGCGTGCAAGGCAAACGCCCACCCGCTGGGCTATCGCCTCCGGCCCCAGCTCCCCAATTCTTGAAGCTGCATGATTTGTTTCAGGCCGAGAGAGGAAGGCATTGGAGCAAAATGTATGTGCCTTAGAAAATGTGTGTGAAAATACAGAGTGAGCCCCAGAATAGGCCTGGTCGCCCTGAGGGGTGTGGTCGGAGACCCCCCCCCCACGCACACACACATGCACGCACACACGCGCACACACACACGCACGCCACACACACACGCACACACATGCACACACACACGCACACACACGCACATACACGCACACACACATGCACACACACGCACCGCGTACACACGCTTGCACACGCCGCACACACGCTTTACGCACAGCACACACGCACACACATGCATGCACACACGCACACATACATACACGCACGCACGCACACGCACACACACGCACACACACACGCACACGCACACACACACACGCGCACACACCGCCAACCTCTCAGCCAGGACACCTGCTGTCACACTCTCTCCACACCTTGACACACCCCACCATGTGTCTCCTGGTGTCTCATGGCCTGAGTCGGTCACTTCCTTTCCTTTCTCAGCCGCCTCCTACTCAAATCCAAGGAAAGGACGCTAAGAAGGAGGGAAGCGGGGCTGGAGGGAAGCAGGTGAGCTGCTGCCACGGGGCTGAGTCTCCTGTTCACTGAAGCCCAGGATCTGGGATTAATACGTTCATGCATTAACACTGACGGCTGGGGGCTGCTCAGCACTAAATACGTGCCTTGCTTCCGGGAGACCTGGATTCGAACACTGGCACCACAAAGAAATGAATGAATTTCTTTAAAATAGCACCCAGCCCACAGTGGCCTGTTTTATTTTATTGATTTTGGTATTGGGGCCGTACCCGCTGTGCTCAGGGTTCCTGGTGGGGCTCAGTGGACCCTACGGAGGCGGGGATCCAACTTGGGTTGGCCACGTGCAAGAAAGTGCCTTACTCGCTGTACTGTCACTCCAGCCCCGAATGATTTAGCTTTGTGTTTGTTGTTTGGGGACCACACCGGGCATTGGTCAGGAGTTACTCATGGCTCTGCACTCAGCAGAAGGAATTACTTCTGCTGGGGGTCAGGGGGATCCTGGGTGGAGATGGAACCCGGTCAGCTGCATGCAAGGCCTCTGTATCCTGAGCCTATCGGGAGTGGACCCCTGAGCACAGAGCCTGAAGTCAGTCCTGGGCACTGTCAGGTATGTATGGCCCTACCACCAAAACTAACTAACTAAATCATTGTAGAAGTCATTAAAGGAGCCAGAATGTTTATGGAGTGTCAACGTTTAGGAGGGGCCGAGGAAGCCCCCGTGTCCTCCGTGGGTTGGTGGAGGGACACAGTAACACCAGAAGCCCAGACGGGTGGTGGAGAAATCACAAAGTGGGAGCAGGGGTGGCCATCAGCCTGGGCAGCGGCCTCGGCCCTGCTGGGACAGGCTGGAACTGGGCGGCAGCCGTGGAGGAGCGCTCCGTCCCCCCGCCTGCACTCATGCCTCGAGTTCAGGGCGAGCTTGGGGAGACCCGCTGTGTCCGTGACTGGCTGCCGACCGGTCCATGGGGTGTATTTCCCCAGACAGCGGGAGCGACGCGCAGCAGCTGCATCTGATGTGGGGCTGGTTTCTGTCTAGGAGCAAGAACTTTTCTTCTTCCATGAGCTGAGTCCGGGCAGCTGCTTTTTCCTCCCCAGAGGAGCCTTCATTTATAACACTCTGATCGACTTCATACGGGTAAGTGCACCTTGGACGCGTCCTGCTCTCACTCAGCTCCCCCTCACGGGACTGTTTTGCCTTGCACACAGCCAACCTGGGTTCGATCCCAGGCATCCCATGTGGTCCCCCTGAGCACCACCAGGAATAATTCCTGAGTGCAGAGCCAGAAGTAACCCCTGAGCATCACCGGTGTGACCCACAATGCCAATAAAATAGCATAAAGAACAAAATAAAGAATATTGAACCTGGTGTACGGTGGGAGAGGCCCTGCCTGGCACACAGCTGACCCTCAGCATAGCTTAAGTTCTACCCTCAGCATAGTGCTTATGCAGAATGAATCGAAAACACAAAAGTGGGTCCAAAAGAGAAGCACCAGACGGAGCCATTTTATAGGCCTGGGCCCTGCAGAGCCAGCGTCCACCTGGGGTGCTGGACAGGAATCCCACCTGGGGCCCATGTATGCAAAACCGGCATCCCTGAGCCCTCTGCCTCCTCCCCAGCCTCCAGCTCACTATCTATCACTATCACTATCTTCCCGTTAATCATCTATTTGCTAGAGCGGGCACCAGTAATATCTCCATATGTCCTGTCTCATGCTAGTAGAACCCAAAGGCATCTGCTTGCTGCAAGAACATAAAGAGCCTCAAACCATTACATTAGGTCACGGGAATGACCTAATATAAATGTTACTGGTATTTGGCATAGCAAATACTACACGAGCAGCTTGCCAGGCTTACCGTGCGGGTGGTATACTATTGTAGTCACCTCTAAATAAACATTTATTGATGAACCGCGCGGCCGCTAGCAGCCGTGCGAGCCAGGCTGTGATAGTCTGGTCTGCTGGGTGGAGTTGTGATGAGAGGGAAGTCCGGATGTGGAAAATGGCGGGGCCCCATAGAGTAGGGGAGGGTGGTCCGGCTTGTTGTGAGGCTCTGCTGGGATAGCAGGCCAGGGCTAGAACCCGCCATGCCTCCCGGGCGCCTCACGAGCAGCTGGGCACAGGGAGAGCAAGTAGCAGCTCTGCCCCATGTCTGAGAGTCTCTGGTTCAGCATACCTGGGCCGCATCGAAAAAAAACCTGCTGCAGGGTGGCTGTCGGTGTCCTAATAAAAGTGTTGGCCACTGTGTGTCTTCCCTAAACCCAGTGGCTTCTTGGATCTAGTGAAACGGGCCTTTGGTCCCTGTAAGTACCTGGTGTGTGCACCCTGCGGAGATCCCCATGCGACCAAGGGAAGGAGAAAGCCAGCGTGAGGTCCACCGGAAAGCCCAGCTCTGTATGGGTCCCTGGTGGCCGCTGGAGTCTCTCAGCTGGCACCCAAGGGCTGTGCAGTCCCCTGGAACCGCTACTAGGAAGCAGAATGGCGACCCTTCACAGGCCTGGCTAGTGTCAGTCAATGGCCGGCCACATGGGAGAACATTTCCTTTCTGGTGCTGTTTCCCCCAGAAAAAAAAATTCCCAACTAGAAAAAATTCGTGTTTGTCTCTTACTCAGTTTGCTACGTGCCTATCACTCACTCCTTCTCGCCTGTCTGTCAGAGGCAGCAGCTCCCCACAGCCTATCTGACCGCATCTGAGGTCTTTGCAGCTTATTCTGACTGCATCTGAGGGTCTTTGCGCCTTATTCTGATGAGATTTCTGAGGGTCTTTGCGCCTTATTCTCACGGGGATCTCTGAGGGTCTTTGCGCCTTATTCTGACGGGCTCTAAGGGACTTTGCACCTTATTCTGGCGGGGATCTTTGAGGGTCTTTACACCTTATTCTGGCGGGGATCTCTGAGGGTCTTTACACCTTATGCTGGCAGGGATCTCTGAGGGTCTTTACACCTTATGCTGGCGGGGATCTCTGAGGGTCTTTACACCTTATGCTGGCGGGGATCTCTGAGGGTCTTTACACCTTATGCTGGCGGGGCTCTCTGGGAGTCTTTACACCTTATGCTGGTGGGCTCTCTCAGGGACTTTGACCCCTGTTCTGACACTCTCAGTGATTTCCCGCCAACAGTCCCCTTGTACCTCTTATGAGCTGAGATTCTTACCGACCATCTTGGGTGCTTCCTCCCAGCACCAGCCTGGCGACTCCCTCCCTCCTCCTCTCCACCACCACCCTCCTTCCTTCCACCTTCTGGTGTTCTCATGGAAGGGAGAAACTTTCCCAGCGAAGACCATGGGAGCTAGCTTAGCTTCGCACACTCCCTTCTCCGGCTCCTCTTTCACAGCGCCTCCTGGTGGTGGACTCTGGCCTAGCGCCTAGGCAGGTGACACTTTCCGGGGACTGGCCTGCTTGTCTCCCTGCCGTGGGGAGAGCCCCTGAAGACTGTCACAGAGGCCTGATGGCACTGACGGCCAGAAGCAATTGTTTCTGGCATGCTGGCTTGACTGGAAAGCCCTCGCAGCCCCCGGAACCCTCTGGAGCCGGCGCCTCAAAGGAACGCTCTTATCTTTGTAGATCGAGACGCATGGCTGGTGCTCAGGCCCGCAGCCGGCCAGTATGAGCTGCTGGACTGTGCAGCTGTCTAGACCCCTCCCCCACCAAGGTAAGGCCATGGGCGCCAGGCACGGGGGCACTGAGGCTCGGAGGGGCTAGGGTGGGTCTATATTCAGCAACAAAGTGGAGAACTGGGAGCTCCCAGATAGTTCTGAAGGAAAAAAAAAAGACCAAACCAACAAATAAAACCCCAAAACAGGGGCCGGAGCAATAGTACAGCGGGTAGGTCGTTTGCCTTGCACACAGTCGACCCGGGTTCTATCCCTGGCATCCCAGAGTCCCCGAGCACCGCCAGGAGTAATTCCTGAGCAAAGAGCCAGGAGTAACCCCTGAGCACCGCCGGTGTGACCTAAAAAGCAAAAAACAAAGAAACAAAACTGCACAAACGCTCTTCATGGACATCAGCTGTTGTTTTCCTCTTAGTTTTCTGCCCGCTTTTGAAGCATCACTGACCTACAACCCCCGCTGCCCCCCACTCCTGTGCCAGCCGCTGCCCACGGATTAGGGCTCTTTGCGCCCTGGTTCGTGCCTTGGTTTGGGCCCCCAAGCCCTCCTTACTCTTCCTTTATCAGCAGCCCCAGAGCACTGGAGGGTGAGCAACTTTCTTCCTGAGCCACTCTGCTCCTTCCTCATGTGATTGCGAGTCCAAAGCTGTTACTTTGTTTTGAAGCTGGCAAAATAGGCCATAAAGGCTAGACCGTAGTCTGCAGGGGGCTGGCTATCACTATACCCTTAGGAGCTCCCAGCTGAGACATGAGACCGCCCGATGCTCCAGCTTAAGACCCAGCTCCTGGGTCCAAAGGCTGGACCCGCTCAGGAAACTAGGAACGAGGGCCCTGGGCCTTCTTGGGGTGACTCCCCTCTGCCCAGCCAAGTTCCTGGCCATCCTGCGGACTCTGTGCTCCGGAACTCACAGGCCCCAGCAGCGGGAAAGCTGCCGACGGGCTTCGGGGACACGCACACCCTCATGTACCAGCCTCAAACACCTGCTGTCGCGCCTCCCGAGCCAGTGCCCTCTGCTTTCACTCGCACAGCTGCTCGGTCCAAGCTGCTGTACCAGGCTGCCTCTTGGCATAGCCAGGTGCTCACTTCTCTTGGGTGTGCACCTCGGGCGGTGGCGCACATGAACTGGCTTCTTTGAAATGACTGCAGGGTTTGCACCGGCAGAACTGTCGGCAGTTGCATCTCGGTTGGTCACGCCCTCACCTGCTCCTGGCTCTGGCTCTGGCTCTAGCTCTGGCTCTGTGCTCTGGCTCTGTCTCTGTCTCTGATTCTCTCTCTCTCTCTCTCTCTCTCTCTCTCTCTCTCTCTCTCTCTCTCTCTCTCATGGGCGCAGTGGGTTTATTGTCCATTATCTTGATGAATCATGGTGGACTTTGCCACGGCTGAGGGGCCAGATGGACTTTATGAAGTTTCTGTCGAACTTACTGCTATTTGCAGAGAGCAGATTGCCTGTCTTTGCACTCTTGCTTTGTCAATGGTCTTTCTGGTTTGGTTTGGTTTTGTTTTTGCTCTTTGGGTCACACCTGGCAATGCTCAGGAGTTCCTCCTGGCTCTGCGCTCAGGAATTACTCCAGGTGGTGCTCGGAGGGGACCATATGGGATGCCGGGGATCGAACCTGGGTTGGCCACATGCAAGGCAAACAGCCTACCCGCCGTGCTATCGCTCCAGCCCCTCTTTCTGGATTTTTGACGTGCATTCTGTGTCATCTTGTGAGCTGTGAGCCTCTCTCTGGTTTATTGTTTCCCCTTCTGAGCAACTTCATTAGGTCAATAATAATAATAATAATAATAATAATAATAATATAATAGCAGGAGTGCATTTCACATTATAGGTAATAATAATACCTATTAAATCTATAATAATAATAATAATAATATAGCAGGAGCACTTTTCACATTCTAGGTAAGAATCTTTTGCCAACTAGAGAATCTTTGTCCTGTGCTAAAAGTTTTATATTTTTGGATTGGTTTACAGTCTATCTTGAGTTTTTAGGTTCTGTCGACAATGAAAGTCAAGATATACTTTTTAATCTTAATTAGCATTTATTATTGCAAATAGTACATAAAAATTATATATATACTATACTGAATGAATGCTATAACTATTTTAAATGTATGTCAGTAAAGTCATATAATTTTATTATTTAGTATTAATTTGGTTACCATGCACTTTCTATCACTATCACTATCACTATCTTCCCGTTCATCATCTATTTGCTAGAGTGGGCACCAGTAATATCTCCATATGTCCTGTCTCATGCTAGTAGAACCCAAAGGCATCCGCTTGCTCCAGGAATATAAAGAGCCTCAAACCATTATATTAGGTCATGGAAATGACCTAATATAAATGTTATTGGCATTTGGCATATCAAATATGACACGAGCAGCTTGCCAGACTTGCCGTGCGGGTGGTATACTCTTGTAGTCACCTCTGAATAAAGCATTTATTGATGAACCTGCCGCCGCTAGCGGCTGCGTGAGCCGGACTGTGATAGTCTGGTCTGCTGGGTGGAGTTGTGACGCAGAGGGAAGTCCGGATGTGGAAGATGGCAGCCCCCATGGAGTCGGGAGGAGTCGTCTGGCTTGTTGTGAGGCTCTGCTGGGGTGGCAGGCCAGGGCTAGAACCCGCCATGCCTCCCGGGCACCTCATGAGTGACTGAGCACAGGGAGAGCAAGTAGCAGCTCTGCCCCCATGTCTGAGAGTCTCTGGTTCAGCATACCTGGGCCGGATTGAAAAAAAAAAATATTCTGTATCAGAATCCACTTTCTATATTTTCACATAAATTTTACAACAAGCATATCAATTTCTGAAATAAAATTACCTGCTGGTAATTATCTGCTGGTGAACATCTGTCCCCCAGAAGACAGAAATAGATCAGAACTAAAAATTTACATGGGCCATAGCACCTGGGCTTCCTAATTACAAAATTATTTTACCTTTTACAAAGTAGGGAAAGCCTCTACTTCACAGGGAGATTTGGAATGTGTAATTACAAAATTTCACATGGAGGGCTGGAGCAATAGTACAGCCGGGAGGTGCACGTGGCTGACCCAGGTTCGATCCTCAGCACCCCATATGGTCCCCCAGCACTGCCAGAAGTAATTCCTGAGTGCAGGGCCAGGAGGAACCCCTGAGCATCACCAGGTGTGACCCAAAAACAAACTAAAAAAAATAAATAAAAAGGGAATGTCTAAAAATAAAAAGTTCACATGGACAGTATTTCAATGACCAGTTCTTTTCTTTAGGTCTTTTGAGGGGGAGCGATGAGGGCTTCGCCCCTCGCTGTCCAGGGGCCTCTCCTAGCTCTGTGCTCTGTTACTCCCCACTTGCTCTGAGCACCATGTGCCTCAACTGTAGGCAAAATGTGCACCTTAAGTTCTTGGCCTAGCTCTCTGGCCCTTCAGCTGCAGAGAATTTGAACTCTCTCCACTCCTTCACACTTTGTTTCATTGGGGGGTTCACAGCAGTGCACAGGGGGTTACTTCTGTCTCTGCACTCAGATATCAACTCCTGGTGGGTTTGTGGGACCCTATGGGATGTGGGAGATCAACCCCTGGTCTGCCTCCGTGCAAGGCAAATGCCCTCCCCACTGTACTATCGCTCTGGTCCTCTTTTGCACTCTTGAATACACTTTCTTTCTTTTTTCTTTTTTTTTTTTTTTTTTTTTGCTTTTTTGGGCCACACCCAGCGATACTCAGGGGTTACTCCTGGCTCTATACTCTATACTTTATATTCAGGAATTAATCCTGGCGGTGCTCAGTGACCATATGGGACTCCAAGAATTGAACCCAGGTTGGCCGCCTGCAAGGCAAATGCCCTCCCTACTAACCTATCGCTCGGGCCCCTCAAATACATTTCACGTGACCATCCCACGGGGCGCCCCACACCCTTCTTCTTTCCAACGCCTCCCTCAGTGGGACTCGCTCCCAGGACGCCTGGCATGGGGGTGGCGTCTCGCGAAGGTCTCACTTCCCGCCTTTTCCCGGAAGGAGGAGTATCAGAAGCGAGGCTTCGCAGAAGTGCTGACCCCCCAACCTGTACAGCACCCAGCTGTGGGAGGCCTCGGGCCACTGGCGGCACTATGGCGAGAACATGTTCACGGTGCAGGCGGAAAAGGACACCCCTGGCCCTGAAGCCCATGAACTGTCCGGCACACTGGTGAGCACCCGCTGGGAGCCCAGCTCAGCCCACACGTGGCCCGTACTTGCTCGCTTCAAGCACCTTCTGCTGTTTCAGCGGGAGCACGAAGCCTCCAGACTCCGAGCACCTCCTGCTGCTTCAGCCGGAGCACGGAGCCTCCGGACTGCCTTCTCCCTGGGATTGAGGCGCCTGGCTTGAGTCTGTCGGCTCTAGTGCATGCACAGTGTGGTTCCTGGGTGCATCCCAGAGGCTGATGTTAGAAATCAGCTTTCTAAGACGTTACTCAGATGTGAGTTGTGGATTGCAAGCTGTGTTTGTGCTTGTTATGTGAAATTAGCTAATACTGCAGAATCGTAGACATAGGACAGGGGTTCAGGTGCTGGGGTTGCACGTGGCTGACCCCGGTTTAATCCCCTTCACCCAGTATTAAGGACAAAGGCTTGAGCACCCAGCTGTGATCCCAGGACTAAGCCCTGAGCACCCAGCTGCTTGGAGTGCTCTCACTCGCCCACAACAAAAATTGAAAAAAAAAAAGGAGCTAGGGTGACCCTGGAGGCCTGCTGGACACGCCTGGTGTTTGGACCCCTGCTCCATCTCTCCTCGCTGACGCCAACCCCGTGTGTCCTGTCTGGTCCCTAGCCTGATGTTTGCCCACCGCCCGCGGGCTTGGAGGGAGATGCCGCTCCGATTCGCCGATTTCGGGGTCCTCCACAGAAACGAGCCGTCGGGGACTCTGAGTGGCTTGACCCAGGTGCGGCGCTTCCAGCAGGACGACGCCCACATCTTCTGTACAGAGGAGCAGGTGGGCACCCAGGCAGGACATGGGCGGGCACGGGCAACCCTCCATCACATTTTTGTCTCCCTGAAATCTTTTGCTACTTCACACACTGTCTGCAGCCGCCGGCCTGGCAGGCGTGAGGCTCTCGGCCTCCCTCTCGGGCACTGCAGGACCTGATCATCAATAACACGTTTCTTCGGCTCCAATTTCAGATCGAAGAGGAGATCCAAGGCTGTCTGCGGTTCTTAGAGTCTGTCTACTCAACCTTCGGCTTCTCCTTTCAGTTATACTTATCCACCAGGCCTGAGCACTTCCTGGGTGACGCTGAGACATGGGGTGCAGCGGAGAAGGTAAGAAAGGCCCCCACACCCCAAGCCCCGCCCTCTGCCTGCTGTGCAAATTGTGACAGGCAACTTGCCGTGTTTTCTTCTTTCCGAAACACCAGCAACTGCAGAACAGCTTGGAGGCATTTGGAAGGCCCTGGACAGTGAGCCCGGGCGAGGGGCCTTCTATGGCCCCAAAGGTGAGTACCACCCCAGCCCAGGGGCTTCCAGAGGGGGCGACGGAAAAAGGGAACAGCCGTCTCTCAGGGCCATCTCTCAGGCTGCACCTTTGACTTGCAGGTCGACATCAAGATCCAGGATGCGGGGGGCAGGTTCCACCAGTGTGCGACTGTGCAGCTGGACTTCCAGCTGCCCCCTTTCGGTTTAATCTCACCTACGTGAGGTGAGCTGCCTGGCGTCTGACCCTTTGGTGGCCATGTGACTTGCATGTTTTTCTTCTAATTTATAGCTTTCGTTAAAAAAAAAATTAGGGGCCAAAGCGATAGCACAGTGGATAGGGTGTTTGCTTTGCACACAGCTGACCGGGTTCAATCCCTGGCATCCCATATGGTCCCCCGAGCACTGCCAGGAGTAATTGCTGAGAACAAAGCCAGGAGTAGCCCTGAAGCATTACTGTGTGCTACCCAAAAAGCAAAAAGGCAAAGAAAAGCAAAAAAAGCAAAAAAAAAAATGTATTGGGGTCCCACCATTCCTTTGATCTGGATCTTTTGCATTTTGATGATTGCAAATATCCACTTTTAGTGGATTCTGACTTTCCCATCAAATATGAAAGCTCTGATTAAGCCCAGCCCACAGAGAGATGACCTGCTCTGCTTTGTCTTAAAATTATCATCGTTATTATTTTAATTCATTGAGTGAGGCAATGGTGGGCCACATCCAGCAGTACTCAGGGCTCACTCCTGGCTCTGTGCTCAGTGATCAGTCCAGCGCCTCTAGCAGAGCTCTGGGATCCTGTGGGATACCAGGGGTCGAACCCGGTTGGCTACATGCAAGGCAGGCACCCTCCCCGCTGTACTCTCTCTCCAGTCCTGATAGTACCTTTTAAATCAAGATGCATTGCCAGTGAGTTCTGAGCCAGTGAGGCGTGTCATTCAAGCTGCCTTCACTCTCTGCGTTCAGATGACCGGTGGTTGTGTCATTTGCGGAGAGACCCTCCTGCTTCGACAGCTGGTCTTCGGGCTTGTCAGCAGCCTGTCACGACAGATGCGCCTCATTCCATCCTACCCCCTCATTTGCCCGCGCCATCTTTTTTCAGTGATGTCATTATGGAGCCCTCAGACAAAAGGCAAATGTGTGCTTCTCGGCACACATGCTGCCCAAGCCCGTGTGTTGCTTGAGCCCATGTGGCCGAGCACATGTGGCGCCTGCATCTCCCCTCTTAAGATGTGTACTTCTATGCGCTCATATCTGATGCTGGCATGTGTGTACTGGGGCTCTCTGCACCCTTGGACGAGCCCACATTATCCTCTCTTGAGTCCGTTATTCCCTCTTTCTCCCCTTCCTTTCCCTCTGAAAAAGCATCCAAATAAAATCTGTTTGCTTCACGAAACAAGCAAACAACAAGAACCCAAAAATGCGCGCTTCTTGGTTTTTCAGCAAGAATGGGGAGGAGAAGGCACGCCCTGTGATCATCCACCGAGCCATCCTGGGATCTGTGGAGAGGATGATCGCCATTCTCACGGAAAACTACGCAGGGAGGTGGTGAGTGAGCTGCCAAGGAAAGGTGTCTGTCTGTCTGTCTGTCTGTCTGGTAGGAGAAGGTTGTGCCTGAGACCGGCAACAGGTAGGACAGGGCCTAGGGGCTTGCCCTGTGCACAGCCAACCCTGGTCCCAGCCAACTATGGTCCCTGAGCACCACCAGAGCTCACTCCTGAGCACGGAGTAAGGAGTAGCCCCAGCTCCGCCTCTGCACCCACATAAAGATGCCTCGCCAGAGTGGGGGTGGCGACAACACTGTACCCACCACTTGCTCCCGGCCCCCTCTCCTTCAGTCCCTGTTTCCCCTTGACCTGTGTCCGAGGGACAAACACAGTTCACAGACCACGGGGGAAAGCCCTGGAGGGCTGCAGTGGGCATCCCCGCTGGGCTTTGGGGTCACCCACACGCTCTCTCCACCCCCAGGCCTTTCTGGCTGTCTCCGCGGCAGATCATGGTTCTCCCCGTGGCCCTGCATGTGAAGATGCTGCCCTGCAGGTAAAGCCCGAGCCACTGGCCATGGCTTCTCTACTTATTGGGATGGCAGCAATTCCGTGGTTGGAATCTGGGGCGACAGCAGAGGGTGATTCAGCCTCCATGGCAGGGAAGCTGCTGGCAGCAAGGCGTGCCCTCCCAGGCGCCCTCCATGGTTGGTGCCTCAGTTTCCCACTGTGTATGCCTGTGCTGCTCGCTCTCTCTCTCTTATTATATCACAGTGAGAGAGAACATTACAAAGATCATGATTGGGTTTCAGTCACACAGTGTTCCAACACCCATCCCTCCACCAGTGCACATTTCCCAACACCAATGTCCGGTTTTCCTTCCCCCAATCTGCCTCTATGGCAGGCACTTTTCTCGCCTCTCTCTCTCTTTCTCTCTCTCTCTTTTCTCCTCTCCTCTCCTCTTCCCCTCTCTTTTCTGCGCATTGTGGTTTGCAATACAGACACTGAAGGGTTAGCATGTATATCTCTTTACTGACTTTCAATACTCAGTTCTAGTCTAGCGTTACTATTTCCAATTACTGGTAAAATGGGTCCCTCTCTGTTTTACCTGCCCCCTGTCCCACACACACTTGTGATAGATTCCAACCAGTGACAAGCCCCCTAGGCCCTGCTTTGCCTGGCCTTGGGTATTAATCTCATACTATATTTTTTCTGTCCACAAATGAAAGCAGCCATTCTATATCTGTCCTTTTCCTTCGGCTCTATTACGCTCTGCATGGTACTCTTCATGTCCATCCATTTGTAGGCAAATTTCTTGCCTTCATTTTTCCTACCAGTATTCCATGGTGTAGATGTACCAGTTTCTCCAGTTGTCTGTTCTCAGGGAATCAGGTTGTTTCCAGATTCTGGCTACTGTCAATAGTGCGGCTGGTCTTTTCCCCACCTCCAGGCCCTGGCTTTGCTGGGGGTCAGGGCAGGAAACACGTCTGCAGGTTCATCTCCTGTGGAGGGAATTGTGTTTACCTGCCCCTTCCAGAATGTTCTAGGTGGCTGACTAGGTGCAGGTGTGTGCATCTCCTTGACTGAGAGGCAGGACATGCCACCCTCACAGACCATCTGGGTACAGAGTAGAGGTGCCAGGGACCAGGTGTGAATCCCAGCATGGGGTGGCGGCCCCCCAGCTTCCTTGTTTTCTTCCAGGTGTCCAGACAATTTTCAGAAGAAGGATTCACAGCGGATGCCGACCTTGACCACAATCGCACTTTGAATAAGAAGATCCAGCGTGCACAGCTGGCTCAGTATAATTTCATTCTGGGTGATTTAGATTTCTTCCACACTTTCCCAAATCCTGGGCTGGGGGGTTGGGTTTGGGTTTTTCCCCCCTCCTTTTTATTCTGAAAGACAAAATTTTAAAAATATATGATGTACCTATTTCCTTCTGCCGGTTGAGAGGCATCTTAGACACAAAGAACGGTCTGTCACGTCCCTGGTTCACTGCTCCTATGGATTCTTTATTCTCTGCTAAAAGGATGATAAAGTTTCACATGAATCCTGAACCAGTGATAGTTCATATCAATTTGACCATGGAAACAAATGTGACAGTCATTTCTCTAGGGGCTGGAGATAGTGCAGTGGTTAGGAAGCAGGTCTGACACAGTAACCCTGGTTCAATCCCCAGCCCAGATGGCCCCTAAGCATTGTTGGGTATAGCCGTGGAGGCCCCCAGCCCCTGCCAGAAAGAAGCGAATTAGCCCCCCAGCATCACAGGCTCTGAGAAGTATCACGACCCCAGGCTCTGGCATTGAACCGCTAGCCTAGCTGGTAAGATATCTACCCAGTAAGACCTTCAGGCCCCGTGGGATGCCTCACCCTGATAAAAATGGGGAGCGGGGAGAAAAGTACTATCAGAAGAAGCCTTCGTAGTGGTCACGTTTACTCCTTAAAGACCAATTGTTGGGGCCGGAGCGATAGCCCAGCGGGTAGGGCATTTGCCTTGCACGCGGCTGGCCGGTGCCGGCCCGGGTTCGATCCCCGGCATCCCATATGGTCCCCGAGCACCGCCAGGAGTAATTCCTGAGTGCAGAGCCAGGAGAAACCTCTGAGCATTGCCGGGTGTGACCCAAAAAGCAAAAAAAAAAAAAAAAATAAGTAAATAAATAAAGACCAATTGTTGCAGGAAACCTCAGTAAGGTACCTGACTGTTGATTTTAAACGTAGGGAAACCAGTGATGTGTAATAGGTTGGTTTCTCTTTCTTTTCTGCAGTGGTTGGAGACAAGGAAAAGGCAAATAGTACTGTCACTGTTCATACACGGGACAGCAGAATCCTTGAGAGATGCCAGTCGCTCCGCCATGGAGAGACTAAGGAAGCTCCGGGAGTCACGGACACTCAGCGCCGAGGAAGACTTTTTGAGGCTTTCCCTTGTCCTCACTCCAGAGAACCTGACTTGGCCTTTGAAAATGCATCTTGCCTCATGCGAGCACCCGAGATTCAGCAGCTGATCTCAAGTGACTCTTGCATCTAAGCTCAGACAGGCGGAACTTCATTTCCTAAATGCCTCCAGAGACTTCGGGAAAAGTTATTCCCAGGGCAGTCCTAGGGAAAGAGGATCGTGAGGTGTCATGGCTATGGTCCGTGGTTATTGGAAAGATAGACTTCAACTACAAATCTGTAAATTTCTTTTTTTGCATACGAGGGAAATTCTTTTCTAATAACATTATGTCTCACACAGAAACTCTCTCCCAAAGTAGAACCATAATTTCTTGTCCACTAACCAATGGCCACCAAAGCAGCACCTAGTGCTTCGTCCTGGATCACTGAGCCTCAGAGAAACGCTGGTCGTGGGATCGATAGTTTCTTGCTCTGAGGATGGACTTACCCTTTTGTGCTTCTGGTCAGCAACTGACCCTTGTTCACCTTTAGAAATAAATGGTAAAAGATGGAATAAAATGAAATAGATGGCATGCTCTTCCCAGTGTTTTAGTGAAAGGTTCACGTCGCAAGATTAACAGAGCAAAACCAGTTTGAGCCCAGGTAGGCGGCTCCCAGAAGCGGGAATCACTGGGAATTCGTCAGATGGAGTCAGGGTTGGCCATTCCCCTCTCCATTTTGTCGAGCCTGGTGGCCCCGCCCAGGAGCTGCCTGGGGGCCATCGGCCATAACATGAAGCGGCTGGGAAGGCTGGAACTCGGCTTGCCCCAGGCCCAGCTGAAGAGGGGATCCCCAGGAGGGCAGACGGGTTTTGGGGAGTGGGCCCGTCACCTCTGGGGGGTCCCGGAAGCAGCCAGATGAGACTCGCCCATCACACTAGCCACCATTTTCGCTGTCCGAACACTGGGAAACTGCCTCATGACCAGATCAACAGAGCAAAACCAGTTTGGAGCCCAGTATGCGCGGCCGCAAGCCGGTCCATTAAAATAGTGGAAACAGTAATGTCTTTTAATGCACTGAATTCCATGAAGAGCAGGAAAGTTTAGCGGGAGGGAGAGATAAAGAGGAGAGAAATGACATTCAGAACCCCCAAGTAGTTGAGGTGTGGGAGGGGGAGGGAGGTGGGGACATTGGTGATGGGAGATGGGTTCGGGTGGAGGGATGGGTGTTGGAACACTGTAGAACCAAAACTCTACATGAGCATCTTTCAATTGTACGTCTAAAATGGGTAACAATATTTGGGGGGAATAATAAAATAAAATCGGAAAAAAAAAGAATCTGTTGCTTTTTCCATGCCACTGATTCAACTGGGTTGGGGTGGGGCCCACTTCCAGCTCTGCTCAGGGCTGTGTGGCCAAGCCCTGGGTCGGATTCCTCTGTGAAGGAAGGGGTGCCAGCAGATCCCCAAAAAATAGACCCTGAGGCAGGTGGGTCGGGGGAAGGACAGCAGTCTGCATGCAGGGTAAGGTTTCCTGCGGTAGAAACGGGTGCGGATTCCGGATGAGGGTGCTTGAGAGGCGAGAGCGTGGGCAGATTCCAGCGACGCGTTCCTTTGAGGCGATTTGTTGTGAAGGTCCTAAGATCGTCTTCTAGGGGCTAAAGGAAGTACAGGAACGTGCTCTCGCAGGCCACGGCATAGTTCCTGCCGGCGGCTCTCAGAGAGGCTCCACACCAGGAACAGCAGCCCCCTGAGTGCCACCGGAAGTGGTCGGCAAAAGACACCTCGCCAACACCCAGGCAGAACAGGGAATGTGTACTTGACCCCAAGGCAGGCGGAAGCTCCTTCCTGGGCGAGGATGAGCTCTAAGAATCAGAGCTTTGTGTTTGCAGCCCAGTACGGGGAGCGGAAGGCAGGTGAGCAGGAGAGTCACAGGGCATCTTTAGCTCCCGGGGATGACTCAAAAGCTCTGCAAATTCCGTCGTCTGTCCCCAGTTTAATGAATTTTCCTCCACACGTTTGACTTTTCCGGGTCTCTAGCAGTGGAGGAAGTGAGGCTCTCGAAGATGACAAGCGGGTTAGAAACCAAATCATCTTCACAGGGACCTTCTCACCTCAGATGCTTTACAAATGTGACCACGGTTCCGTTTACAACTGGCTCCGCGCCTGCGCACTCCATTCCACAGGTGACGCCCCGCCCCACAACATGCCCCGCCCATCGTCGCCTCGGAAACGCCCCGCCCCACGCTACGCCATCGCCTGGGAAACGCCATGTCCCGCCCCTCCGTCGCCCCGGAAACGCCTGCCCCAATCTGTTGCCCCACGCCACGCCGTTACCCTGGAAACGCCACGCTACGCCCCTCCGTCGCACGGGAAATACCTGCCCCAGGCTGTTGTCTGCCCCACGCTACGCCGTCGTCCCGGAAACGCTCCGCCCAGAGGCCCGGAAGTGCGCGCGCCGGCAAGATGGCGCCTGCGGCGGACCCGCTGCGGGCCCTGCACCGCCTGTGGCGCGCGCTGCTCCTGCTCTCACAGCTCTACATCCTGTCGGGGGAGGTGAGGGAAGCGTCGGGGGGGCGCCGCGGCGGGCGGGGGAGCCCTCCGGGATCCTCGCGGGGGCGTCTGGCCGCTCCGTGGTGAGGGTCCGCTTCGGCCCAAGGCTGAGGCGTCGCGGCCGGCCGTGAGGGCCGCTTCGGGGCGCCCAGAGCCTCCGCGGGCTGTTCCCCGGGACCCCGCGGTGACGCGTACTCCCGCCCCGCTGCCCCCTCCAGAGCACTGGCAGCCGCTGGCGCAGTCGCTGAAGGACCCGGGCCCGACGCGCGCCTTCACGGCAGGCGCCCAGGCAGCAGGTAGGACCGAGCCCCGCGTCCACGGCTCCGCGCCCGGCCCCGCCCCGCGTCCACGGCTCCCCCTCTGGCCTCTGGTGCCGGCCCAGGCCCCGCCCTCCCCGCCGGCCCCCACCCTGGCCCCGCGGCTGTGTGTGGCCACGTCCGCCTGGGTCGGATTCGCAGCTCCACCCCCCGTAGGGCCCGGGGCTCCCCAGGGCCGCGCCCCCTAACAGGCCTCTACTTGTGGTTGGTGCTTTGATTGAGAAGGGCACACCCGAGGGCGCTCAGGGGCTGGCCCTTGACTCCGCTTCAGGATCACTCCTAGAGGCGTGTGGGGGACCCTCTGGGGTACTGGGGATAGGACCCGAGTCTGCTCCCTTCATGGCACACGCCCTCCCCGCTGTCCTATCACTCCAGACCCGCGAAGTGGCCTTCTCAGGTCATTACTGCTTTGGGATTTGGGGGGGCGATGCCAGGGCTCAGCGCTGGCAGAGCTGTGTTAGACCACCCACCCCCACACACACACACACACTCCTTGCTGCACAGCTCAGGGGCCGCACAACCCGGGGGGTCCCTCTCCTCTCTGCAGAGAGCACAGATCCGCCACCGCCCTACGTCCCCAAGTGTCCCAGCAACGGCCTGTGCAGCCGGCTGCCCCCCGGACTGCATGCAGTGCCGGACCAACTTCTCCTGCGTCTACGGGCAGCCTGTGGTCTTCGACTGCTGGGCGAGACCTGCTGTCACCTGCGTGGTAAGTGCTGTGGCCGCAGGGGACTGAGAACCTGGAGTGGTGGTCCAAGGTTCACACATGTGGCTCTAAGTGAATCAGAGCCCCTCGTGGAGGCTCAGAATAAGGCAGCAGAATCAGTGTCTTGGCCTTTCTTTTCTTTTTTTTTGGCTCTTTGCGTCATACCCAGCAATGCTCAGGGGTTAATCCTGGTCCCGCACTCAGTAATTACTCCTAGAGGTGCCCAGGGGACCCTGTGGGATGCCGGCAATTGAATCTGGGTTGGCCACATGCAAGGCAAACACCCTACCCGCTGTTCTATTCTTCCCGCCCCATCCTTTCATTAAAAAGTTTTTTTTGTTTGTTTGTTTCTTGAGTCACACACAGGGATGCTCAGGAGTTACTCCTGTCTCTGCACTCAGGAAGTACTCCTGGCAGTGCTTGGGGACCCTATGGGATTTGGGGAATTGAACCCAGGTTAGCAGTGTGCAAGGCAAATGCCCTCCCGCTGTACAATATCTCCAGCCCTCCTGTTCTTACATTTTTTTGGGGAGGGAGAGAGGGAGAGGAAGGGGCAGAGAGAGGGAGAAGGAGGGAGGGGAGAGAGGGACAGTGAGAGAGGAAGGGAGGGAGAGAGAGAGAGGAAGGGAGAGGGAGAGAGGTCCCAGAGTGCTCAGGACTAACTCCTGGCTCTGCTCAGGGATCACTTCCGGTGGGGCTTGAGAAGACCTTATCTGGTGCCAGGGATTGAACAGGGGTCACCTCCCAGAAAGTAAACCTTTGGCCTCTCCCTTTTCTTCATGTGGGTTCATGGATCTGTGTCAGTGGAAGGACACGGCCAGAGTTGTGTTGTGTTGCACCACCCCTCCCTGGCGGCTAGACGTTTTGCAATGTCTATTTTTCAGAGTCACAGACAGCACGGTCACCTTGGACAGTGACACTCGTACTGGCTGTTCTTTCAGGCCGGTGCTGTTTTCCTGGGCTCTGCTCAGAGCGCAAAGAGGCGGCCAGTGACGCTATAGGAAACCCACATCTATGATCTCCAAGCTCAAGGTGCAGCACCCACACCCCCCAGCCTCTGGGGTCCTTCTCGCTGGAGACATCCCTGGTGGAGGGGAGCTGTGGTCACAGCCTTGTCATCTGAGATGCAGTACCAGCGCAGGGGTCTCAGCCAGGGCAGGCATCCTGGGGCCTGTGCAGGGCACCCAGACAGCTACTCCCACCTTGCTGTGTGTTTAGAAGAGAATGAGCGACCAGAGCGATCGTACAGCAGGCAGGTGTTTGCCTTGCATGTGCCACCCCGGGGCAGACCACTGCGCTCTGCAGGGTCTCCTCTGCACTGCCAGGTGTGGCTCAAGAGAAACAACAGATGAAGCGAAATGCCCTTTTATTTCTGTACCGTGAAGACACATGTGCTTGTGATGAAAAACGTAGCCGAGCCAAAGTGCTGGGGCTGTATTGATGTGAACTAGCCTCTGTCCTTTGCATGTGAATTTGCTAACAGGTGGGGGTCATGTTTTCTGTGATCATAAGATCTGGCCAGTACTTACTTTCGTGTGTACATACTGGTTTGGTAGCATGATGTTCTTATTTGCTGCCAGGTCCCAGCTGACTAAAAATTTTATTTTATTTTAATTAATTTATTTTCTGATTTTTGGGTCACCTCCAGCAACGCTTGGAGGTTATTCCTAGCTCTTTGCTCAGGAATTACTCCTGGCAGTGGCCAGGGGACCATATGGGATGCTGGGGATTGAACCCAGGTTGGCTGCGTACAGGGCAAATGCCCTGCCCGCTGAGCTATCCCCCTGACTAGGATTTTATAACTTGGTGCCATGGGACAGTTTGCTTTGGGGGTTGCTCCTGGCAGTGCTCAGGAGCCACCTCTGCCTCTGTCAGAGGGTGGCTCCTAGCAGTGCTTGGGGGACCATGTGCGACTGACTTTGAACCCAGGACCCGCACTTACAGAGCTGATCCACTGACCTGGTGTGATGGGCTTGCTTCTGTGTCCTGTGGCCATAGGACCAAGACTTGAGACCCCAGAAGCACTTCGTCATCAACATGACCTGCGGTTCTGCTGGCAGCTGCCCGAGGCCGATTACGAGTGCTCCGATTCCACAAACTGCATGACAGTGGCCTGTCCACGGCAGCGCTACATGGCCAACTGCACCGTGCGGGACCACGTGCACTGCCTGGGTAAGCGTGTGCACTGGGAAGGGAAGGCCCAGCCCGGTGGGGGGGGTGGGGGAGTGGATAGAATCAGAAACTCGGCCCCTGCGGACTCGGTTCCATCAGAGGAGTTTATGGCGCTTTCTCAGTACTCCCAAGTTCTTTAGTGATCTTGGGGCACCGGGGAGGGGAGGGAGGGGAGGGAGGGAGGGGAGGGGAGGAGGGGAGGGGGAGGGAGGGGGGGGGAGCTCTCCGCCTCAGCAGCGGCTCGGCTTGCCTGCTGTGGACACAGCTGACCAGGAGCGTCAGTTCTGGGTCCTGCCTGGCAGCAGGTTCCCATAGTTTTGATCCACTGCCGTGTCTAGGTGCCACATTTCCGTCTCCCTTTCTCCAAGGTAACCGCACTTTCCATAAAATGCTGTACTGCAACTGGACAGGCGGGTATAAGTGGACCACAGCCCTGGCACTGAGGTGAGCCCGAAACGGGGGCGACCCCTTCCCTCACACCCTCCCTTGGCCCACAGCCTGCAGACCCTCTCTGGGATTGGGTCTCTAGGCTGCGACCATGTGACAACCATGGGCCCTGGGGCCGTCAGGGGGGGAAGCAGCAGTCAACAGGACTGAGCGTGCGGGAGCAGGCTGGAAGGGGCAACAGCAGGAGTAGATGGAAGCGCTGCCTTAGCTGGTCTGGGGACGGGGAGCTGAAGGGCTCCATGCCTGCTCAGGCCCCGCCCGCTGCCCACACACTCAGAGGACACTTGGACCTGCCATCTCCCAGGACTTGTACAGGCCTGCAGGGCTATAGCTGGTGGCTGGTCTGTGCAGGGTTGGCACCAGCCCATCAAGGTCGCTTCTCAGGGTCACATAGGCAGGGACACATGGGCAGGTTCAGAGTCAGTCAGCATCGGGGCCATGGTCAACGCTTGCCGTGGTTGGAGGTAGGTGGTGACCACTGCTTCCTTCAGCTTCACCCTTTGCTGTTTGACTTTGTCTGTGCTGGACTTTGAGGGCCACAGGAGTGTCCAAACATGGTCCTTGGCCATCATGGGCCCCTAACAGACTGGGTCAGGGACGGGCAGCTGATGACAGACCCCACCTTCCCGCACTTGGTGTTCACCCAGCCCACCCGCTCCTCCGAACCCTCATGTTCTGGTCCCCAAAGTCCTGTTGTGTGCCCTCCACCCCCGCATACACACACGCACCCCCTGCCTCCTAGAAGCATCAGCACTGGTGGAGGGTGGCCAGGGTCTCGGTTAATGCCTGAGAGTCTCCTGGCTTGATGGTAAACAGGTCGGACCTGGTGTCAGGGCTGAGAGGTCTCTGACGCTGGTGGACCTCTGGCCGTTCCCTGTTACAGCATCACGCTGGGCGGTTTCGGCGCGGACCGTTTCTACCTGGGCCAGTGGCGAGAGGGCCTTGGCAAGCTCTTCAGCTTTGGCGGCCTGGGTGTGTGGACGCTGCTGGACGTGCTGCTCATTGGCGTGGGCTATGTGGGCCCCGCCGACGGCTCGCTAGTACATCTAGGCGAGCCCCGGGACTGTCTCTGCATAATTTAATGTACAGTATCTGTACTTTGCCTGCCTTGATGAAGGTCAGACAGACACTGAGCGGCGCTGATCTGGAATGCGTTGTATTTGCCTGGACTCCATTTTTTTTCTGCGAAAAAAAAAAAAAAAACAAGCTAAAGTAGAAGACTATCCCTCCACAGTGACTGCAGAGCTGGTTTTGTTCCTCTGCCTTTAGTCCGACATTAAGTCAGAGTCGTCCCCTCTCTGCCCGTGCCAGGACTGACCGCGTGGGCCTCCGACGGCTTCCGGGCTCCTCACTCGCCCATCTCCGCTGTTCTGGAAGCCTACTGTCCGCTGCTGCGGGCTGTGTTTTGTTGGTAATCAGAATTGTAAGAGCACTGAAAAAAAAACAATAAAGTCGCCGGTTCTGGAAGTATTGTGGTTCTGGAAGTGTCGCCCCCTCCCTCCATTCTCTGTACTAAAGGAGAAAATGTTTGGGGCTCAGGCATTTCCACGGGTACTTGCTGGATGGGGTGAGGGGGTGGGTGAGGGGATGACTGATTTCAGGGTCACCAATGTGCGCCCTTCACTGGACAGATAAACCGCCCTAAGTGGGCCTTGCTCTGGGCTTCTCGAAATGGCTACAAACCAGTATCTTTTTTTTTCCTCTGTAAAAATGAGCTGTGGGCTGTTACTTTATTAGTGATGGCTTCTGCTGAGGACCATTCCCACCAGTGCCAGGCCGAGCAATGAGTCTGGGCTTTTGGGCATGCTAGACATGCTCTGTGAGCGTTCTGCTTTGTGTATTGAGAAGAGAAGACACCCCCACTCCCCTGCTCCATCTAGGAGACGACATAGGGTTCCAGAGTCTCTGTCAGCCTCAGGGGAGCACAATCACGTTTTCTACACCTGGTGATTCCCGAGAACACTTGGTCTATTTGGTAGCAGTCCCAGTGCCGGCCACAAGGTGGTGCAAGCCTGTCACTTGATTTTTCAAGCTTCTGTTTCTGGGAATGTCCCAGGGTTTGATCTCCGGCTTCTCTTAAGCCATGAGCACCCCTTGGTCTGGCCCCAAAACAATCGTAAGGGAGGCTGGGAGGTTCAGAGGACTGGCACAGCCCTGCAGCAGGGGTTCAGTCAGGTCCCAGCGCCGCCTGATCCTGAGCACTGCCAGTTGACAGGAATGGAGGAGGGTCGGGTTGGGGCTCGTGCCTTGCGTGCAGCCGACCCAGTTTGCCGCCTGGCACCATGTGGTCCCCAGCACCACTGGCTGCAGCTCTGAGCACGGCCAGAGCAGCCCGGGCAGCCTGGCACCACAGAGCTTCGTTTTGAACCAGAGGGAGGAGAATTGCTGGGTGGGGTCCCCAGGTCACCTGAGAACTGCTTGGGAATCCCCCAAAAGAACCTCAATAATGGTCAGTGAAGGTCTCGGGCTGCTGCTGTCGCCCCTGCTGTGGGTGTCTGTACCTTTGCGGGGGTGTGTCCCAGGATGGACTTAGAAAGGACCAGAGTCTCAGCCGGGCCACACACTGTCCCGACACACAGGGCCCCGGATCAGGACACTTGCTGTAGCTGGAGCACCACAAGGCCCCCGTGTCCCCTCACGGCTTCCAGGCTGGCATCAGGTGGCCCTGGGCCAGCTGGTGTGGTCATCCCAGAGCCTGGTTCTTGGCTCTTGTCCCAATCCCTGGCAGCCCCTTCAGTGCTGTGAACACAGAGGGTGGCACAGTGACAGCCGTGCCTTCCGTAGGGGAAGTCTGCGGTGCCACGGCCACTGCCACCTCCTCACTGGGCACAAGATGGGGGCTGAGAGAGGGTGGAGGGGGTCGAGGTCAGCAGTGATGGCTGGACAGGAGCCCCGGGTCAGGACCTGGGCGTCTGGGTGTTGGTGCTTGGTGTCCCTGACATGCTGCAGCGGGACGAGACTAGCACCCCCGCCCACAGAACTGTCCCTCGGCATCAGCAGGGGCAGCCCCGAGGTCCTCCTGGCTCTGTCCTCAGCAGTCACGAAAGCACCTGCCACCATGGGGCCCGGGGCCAGCTACAGAAACCCAAGTGGGAAAAGCCAGCACGTCCCACAAGCATCCATCGCCACCTGCAGTGCAGTCTGTTCATTACATGCAGCTTATTCTATTCTACATGCAGTTTATCCCACTGATGACATGCAGTTTAAGCTGTTCGTTGCCTGCAACTTATCCCATCGGCTACATGCAGTTTATAAGAGCAGACTATTATTTTATTAGCCCTTGTAAACTCTGCTACACATTTATTACATCAATGAAGTACATAATAAAATATTGAATACATTTCTACTAACTTCAATATGAAAAAATTATACGTTTATAAAGTATACTTATAAAACCATGTTTATGATATGATATATAAATTATGCATTTTTATAAAGCATATAAATAACCTAGATGTGTAGCTATCTGTATACAGGCATATATATTAGATGTACATTATGTTTTATATATTAATTACATAGCACATCAAATATAAACTATGTTTAGTACAAATACATAACATATAATTGATGCTTTGTATCATACTTATCTATACTTATCTTTAATATATAGTTAATAACGTGATGTACTTTAATGTGTTTATTATAATAAATTCCTATGTTGAGACAATGCCTTTCTGTCTCGTGCACATACATGTATTTTTTGGTCTGTAAGTGTGCGAATGTGCTTATGTTCCTGAGAGCCAGAAGGGATTTACTGTCTCCCCCAAAGCTTGGGGGCTGCGGGGGCCACCCCTGGAGGTGCTCAGGACTTTCTCCTGACTCTAAGCTCAGGAATCAGTTTGGGGGATCATTTGGGGTGCTGGAAACTGAACCTGTAAGAGCCCTCCCCTCTTTACTATCGCTTTTGCCCTTGGTTGTTTATAATAGGGCAGTGGGGAGGAGAGAGGCCCCCTTATCTCTGGGTGACTTGGGGTCTTGCTTGCTCTGCCCCGCCCCTACCAGTTCAACATTACAAGTGTCAGGAGCACCCTTCTTGGGGGTTGGGGTGGTTAGGGCACACCAGCTGTGCTCAGGTCTTACTCCTGGCAGTGCTCAGGGACCACATGTCATGCCAGCTTTTGTACCAAGGTCGGCCACATGCAAGGCCAAGTGCCTTAACCCCTGTACCAGCTCTCCAGCCGCTAATATGTGGAACTGGAGCTTGAAACAGGGCCAGGAAACAGCTCCCCGGGGTGTTAGCACGTACTTGTACACATTCAACACAGTTCTCCAGAATTGGGGGCGTTTCTGGCTCCTTGCATCAGCCTGATGATGGCCGTGAACAAAATACAACACTTGACTTGTCATGATTTTTCAAATTATATTTTGTTGCCTTTTTTAAATCCACTATTGGCCCTACGTAGCAGAAAGGAGAGGTGACTTTGAGAAGCTCAGATTCTCCATTGGGAATTAGCCTCTAATTTCAGCCATAGCAAACTTTTGCTCAGTAGTATATGGTTTTTACAAAACTCCTAAAGAATCTCAAAATGAGGTTGGCGGAGGAGTCGTGAGTGGTGCAGCTCTGGGTCTGTAGTTGCCCGGAACAAACCATCATCTCTAAGGGGTTGCGGGAAGTCGTGCCACCCCCGAACTCTTTCCCCTTAGCACCTCTTTTTCAATTTAGTGTGTATTAGCATATTGGAGACGAGAAATCCTTATTCGTCTTTATCCCTCCCCTTCATCTAGATGTTCTGTTCATTGCAACTGGAAGTCTTTCTCCTTCCCTTCTTTTCCCCTTATAGACAGAGGCTATGGGGTAAGAGGAAAGTCCGCAATCCACCATCAACCTTCCCCTTTCTTGATACATTAAAGGCCCCATGTACCCTTCTCTCCAGTTCCCAGTTCTTCCTACTCCTTTCCTGGCAAAAGGAGCCTTTTCCTCTGTGACCCATTAGCACACTGCACAGGGGGATGTTGCCCCGTCCAGACTGGCTCCATTCTTGGTTTCTCATGTTCTTCTCTGCTCTTTTCCTGGTGCTCTTTTCTCGGTGGGGTGTGAGTAATAGAACAACCTGGGCTTTGGGGAACCTTTAACTTTTTTCCCTTTGTTATAAAAACACTAAACATTCAATTCCAGAGAACCAAAAATCCCACCTTCCCACCGAATACTACTAAGAAGCATGTCTTTTGCTCCATACCTTTTCTGTTTTTCTTTCTCTTGTAATGCTTTTTAAAAACAAAAGAGTTTTTTTTATATAAATAAAGTTTTTAAAGTGTGTAAAAAAAAATCTTTCAGGGCGGAGGGGGATGTTTGGGTCACATGCAGGGCTTCCTCCTGGCTCTGCGCTCCTAGTGGAGCTGGGGGTCGAACCAGGTCCAGCTGTGCTCAAGGCGAGCTTCTTAGCACCTGAGATCTCTCTCTGACCCCTTGAACTCCCTCCTGCCACGGTGAGAGGATCGCATTGGCCCCAGGAGCCGTGATGGATGAGCAGCAATCAGGGCGACAGGAGCCCATTGTTAGCATGCGCGCCTGAGGGTCCTGGCTCCAGCTGGAGCCCTCCAACATCCTTCTGCAGACCCCCCTGGGAGCTGGGAACCCAGACAGCTCCCCCCGGCCATGTGGGGCTTCGGCTAAATGCCCGTGAAATCTCTCTCCCAGAAATTTGGGGGCGCGTTTCTGTTTGGCTGTCTCGGGTGGCTTCGGGGTAGTGGTTTGGAAAGGGGCCGTAAATTTCATTTCCAATTTTGTTTCAGTGGCTTTTCCTCCCTGCGGGCTTGGCGGGCCTGATGTTTGGTTATAAAGAGAAATGGGCACTAGCCAGGCCTCTTCCTGCCCTGAGAGGCAGCTCACCTTCACACACTGTGGCTCCCTCCCCTCTATCCCCACTCCGTGTGGAGCTTAAGTATTATGCCGGGTTGAGAGTGCATATGTCTCCTGGGATCTGTCCTCAAGTCTACCCCTTTTCCTTTCTCCTAGTTGGAACTGGAGTCTACCCTCTGGCAAAGTGCCAGCCAATGAGTGCACCCTGTTGGTTTGAAATGGGGCGGAGCAAAAGACCCCGGGCCCATTGCAGCCTTCGTTGAAGACAGGCTGCCCTCTGCTGGATCCTGCTGTGCCTGAAGGTGTCAAGATGGCCCCACTCCAGAAGCCAGTAAGTTCCCGTGTGTTAAATGTGTGTTGAGTTGGGGCTTGTGTCCTCTTTGGCGTACTGTGGGCAGGACAGGGTAGGACAGTGGTTTCCAACTGCCAACCCACTGAAAATTCCTGTAGACCCACAAAATAAGGGTTCACGGCTTAGTAGTACACTGCCCACATCATTTGTGGTACAACCATCCGCAGTGACCTGACGCCATCCTCCTCCTAAATCAGGGCTTTCATTTCCGCCTCAGTGGCCCGTAAACTGTTTTTCAGGCTGTCACTGGCCCACAGGTGTAAGAAGCTGGAATCTGCATTGCCAGCTCTGAATCGGCCCTGAGCTCACTGACCTCATACCCCTGTGGCCTTTGGAAAGGAGGAAAAAATTCCATCCCCCACTCTGGGGTGGGGGCTGGAACCCAGGCCCCTGTGCCTGTGAGTGCTCACTGCCAGCCCTGACTGCGGGGCCCCCCTCGCTGGTCTCCCCACCGTGCGTGTGGGGCTGGAAGTTACCCTGGGGCTCTCCTGGCAGGCCCACGGGACTCTGGCCTCCGCCACCAGCCACCAACCCCAGAGATGGTGTCTTAGAAGACCCGCAGGTGTAGACAGGAAGGCCGGACCCAAGGCAAGGGAAAGATCTTAGTGTTTTTTTTTTTTTTTGTTTTTGTTTTTTTTTTTTTTTTGCTTTAGGGTCAACCCCAGCAATCTCAGGGGTTACTTCTGGCTCTGCACTCAGAAATTACTCTTTGGCAGTGCTTGGGAAACTATATGGGATGCCAGGGGATCGAACCGGGTCAATCACATGCAAGGCAAACGCTCTCCCTGCTGTGCCATTGATCAGACCCGGGTCTTACTGGCTTTGGGGGTGGCCTGGCCCTGACCCTGGCTTGGACGTGACCATCAGGAGGAGGCTCTCGAAGGCCCGACTCTTGGGACTCTTAGTGCCCTTCCTGTCCCTGAGCTCACCGGGCCCTGGGCTAGCCTCAGACTGCTCCCAACCTGGTGGGCTGCAGCGTCTGTTCCCACAGCGCCTTTTCTCTCCTCCTCACCTCTCATGCTTGGTTCTTTTCTTTTGCTTGGTTGTGGGGGGGTGGGGGGTGGGGGGGTCCCAGCATGGTTGATTTCACCATTAGTTTTTGGGCCTTTCCAGGGCTATACGTGACCCTGTGCCAGGGATTCAACTAGGTGCCCGGCCCTGTTCTCATCTTTTTTTTCCCTTTTGGTCACACCCTGCAATGCTCAGGGGTTCCTCCTGGCTCTGCACTCAGGAAATACTCCTGGTGGTGCTCGGGAGACAATATGGGATGCCGGGGATAGAACCCGGCTCAGCCGCGTGCAAGGCAAACGCCTTACCTGCTGTGCTATCACTGCGCCCCATTCTCATCTTCTCTTGCTTCCGCCCTTGACTTTGTTCCCAGAGATGCCAGGCTGGGTGCAGGGCCAGGAGGAGAGATGTGCCAACAAGAAAGCACCAACCAGATAAGGGCTTTGGGAGGGGGCCAGAGAAGGCCCTTCCTGGCAAGGGTTAGGGAAGCCGCCGGAAGCCGAGTCGGGAGCCTGCCGTAAACCTCCGAGGTGCGTTCCCCCGCTCCAGCTACGTTCTTGCCCTCAAAGTTAGTATCAAGAAAAACAAACCAAGAACTAACTTAGAGGCTGGGAGTAATAATACAGCAGGAAAGGCTCTTGCCTTGCTTGCCTTACCCGCAGCTGACCAGATTCGATCCCTCGCACCACATAGGGTGCCCTGAACGCCACAGAATGTGACCCCGAGCACAGTGCCAGGAGTCAGCCCTGCACGCCGGGTGTGGCTGGTATATAGAGACATATATTTTTAGGCACTCCATCTGGGGACTGTGTTGATGAGCATTACTGCTCGCAGACGCCAGACGGTCAGATCAGACTCTCCATAAGGGAAATTCAGCACCGCGGTGTTTGTGCTGGGTGTGGGCCGAGGAGGCGGCTCGGTGGGGTGCACTTGGCTTGCATGTGTGGTTCCTGGGTTGGTTTCCCGGCACTGAACGGCGCCAGGTGCTGCCAGGTATAGCTCACACACAGCCACCACCACTGCCATGAGGGCGAGTGGCAGAGGGGCATTCTCGTGGGTCTTTCCGTGGGAGCGATGTCATGCCTGCCACAGGTTGCCAGGAACAGAGGCCTTTCTCAACTCTGGGCAGAGGAGGGTGCCTGAGAGGCCCAGAGTGATCCTTCTCACCAGGGACAGGGCCACACGCCAGGGGAAGAGGGCAGGCGGTGAGGAGCTAGGAAAGGCCATCACCCCAAAACCTCCAGAAGCAACACAAGCCAGATTTGACATTTTATTTTGTTTTATTTATTTTGTCTTCTGGGTCACATCCACTGATGCTCAGGGGTTACCATACTCCTGGTGGTGCTCGTACTGCGTGCTGTGGCAGGGTCCTCAGGGCAACAGGACACTGGCATCTTTGCTGTTGGGGGTCTCCAGCTGCAGAGAACTCGGGGCTTCCCTCCCAGCGTGGGGTCAGGTGCTGCCCGTGGCTGTCTGGTCCCTGGTTGCTGGTGGGCGCTCAGGCCACAGGTCCCCCAGAGCATGTAGCTGCTTCCTCTCCCCCTCCAGGCCATGCTTTTGTTTGTTTGTTTTTGGGGCGGAGGGAGTGGGAGCAGCCAGCAAGAAAAGCAAATGCCCAACTTGAGAGTGAAGCTCTCTCTCTCTCTCTAGGGTCGAATGTGGGCTAGGGCCTCCTCTCCTCAGCTGGCGGGGTCTCACCTCCCCAGGCCTCAGTATCCTCACCTGGAAAGGACCAGGTGGACGGTGAGCTCGTGAGGGAGGAAGGCGGGGGTGGAGCAAGGGCAGTGTGGGCGTGCTGGACGGCCGAGGAGGTTGGGTCTTACTTCTGCAGAGTTACAGGGTGTCACTTAGTGCGATAAATGCATCCGGGGGCTGGAGGCAGTGGGACACCCCAGGGGCAGGGAGGTGGGACCACCCGCGCAGAGGGACCTGATGAGGGCGCGTGGCCGGGAGGCAGGAGGCGGGGCGGCCAGTCCTTCCAGCCCCGCCGGTTCCCTGCCTCCCGCCCCCACTGCACTGATGCTTTTCCATCCGCTCCCCACCCAGAGGACAAGAGTCTTCCTCCCTGTCCTCCACACTGCCCAGGAGAGTAGAGAGTGGGACAATCCTGTCCCCATTCAGCTGGGCTGCTCTTTAGCAGTGCAGTGAAGACAGACACTTGTCACTGCAGTGAGGCTTCGGGAACCTTCCGTCCAAACTGCGCTCTCGGTTGGAGAGTGGGAAAGCTGGAAGGTGCTCGCCTTGCACGCGGCCGACCCGGGGTTTGTTCCTCGACACCCCAGAGGGTTTCCTGAGCATGACCAGGAGTGATTCCTGAGCCCAGAGCCAGGACTGAGCCCTGAGTATAATTGGGGGTAGCCCCCAAAACAAAACAAAACGAAACAAAACACGGGGAATTTACTCAAGGGGACTAAGATCTGACCAAAGGGCCTAAATGATCAGATTTTATATACTTGCTGACTCTTGGCTCTGTGCTCAGGCGCCACTCCTGGTGGTGCTCCAAGGACTCTCTGGGGGCTGGGGATGGAAAAGGCAAGCACCGTAGCCCCTAATCTGTCTCTCTATCACCCCTAATCTTTCTATCACCCTCGCACTGTTACCCCTCACGGTTAATATTATTGTGATGATTATTATTATCTTGCTTTTTGGGGTCCACACCAGGTGATTCTCAGGAATTACTCCTGGCTCTGCACTCAGGAATTACTCCTGGCTGTATTCAGGAGACCCTATGGGATGCCAGGGATAGAACCTGGGTTGGCTGCATGCCAGGTAAATTCCCTACCTGCTATATTCTCGCTCTGGCCCCTCTTTCTTCCCTTAAAAATAATCATGGTCATCTTAAAAAACGTAAACCAGTTCTCTCTCCAGTGTAGCTCTGAGGGCGGGGCCCTGCCAGCGAATCCCAGCCAGCCAGGCCTGGCACAGTGCGGGCTGCTCGGACCCTGTGGTTCTGGGGACAGCGCGTGGTGCTGGAGGCCCCCAGGCCTGCACCTGGCAGTGCTCAGGGGCCGGGTCAAACTGGCTGTAGGTGCAAAGCCAGCAGCACCTTCAACTCGGTACCGTCTCTCCAGACCCTCCATTTAATCTTTATCTTGTGGGTCTCCCAAGCAGTGCTCAGATCCCGGGTCCTTCCAGGGGCTTCTCAACCAGCCAGGGCCTCATACATCTCCTCTGAGGAACCTCCCCCCCACCTCTTGGTTTTTTTTGGGGGGAACCACACCTGGCAGTGCTCAGGGCTTCCTCCTGGCTCTGTGCTCAGGGATCACTCCGGGGGCACTGGGGATCCAACACCAGGTTGAATAGGCAAGAGCCCTGCCCACTGTCCTAGTGCTCAACCGCCCTCCCCCCTTTAAAAAATTCTTCTAGTTAGACGATATGTCTGCAATAGAGGTAGAAGAGGTCACCCCAAAGTGTCCTTATGAGACTTCCAGATCCTTCCTCACCCCCACCCCACCACTGTTTGGCAATCTTAGTTCTTTATTTTAAAACTATATTATTATTATTATTTGTGGGGGGGTCACACCTGCAGTACTCAAGACTTCCTCCCAACTCTGTGCTCGGTGATCACTCCTGGCAGTGCACAGGGAACCATATGGGATGCTGAGGGTTGAACCCGGGTTGGTCGTATGGGAAGCAGTTTTCCTGCCCACTGTTCCATCACTCCGGCCCCTGGAAATCTGAGCTTCGCAGTCCAAGGCCAGGCATCGGCCTTAGAACCACCCTGCCTTGAATGGCGACTGGTCCAGCCCTTTTGGAAAACAATATGGACATTCCTCCACAAACAGAAATAGAGCTCCCCTTTGACCCAGCAGTACCACTCCTGGGAATTTACCCTGGGAATTTCTCCTGCATGTTTTTGGGCCCCCAAAAACATGCAGGAGAAATGCTATCTGCTCTTCTTTGTTCATGGCAGCACTATTCACAATAGCTAGAATCTGAAAACAACCCGAGTGCTCAAGAACAGATGACTGGATAAGGAAACTGTGGTACATCTACATAATGGAATACTATGCAGCTGTTAGAAAAAACGAAGTTATGAAATTTGCCTATAAATGGATGGATATGGGGAGGATCATGCTGAGTGAAATTAGAAGGAAAAGGACTTTAATTTCCGGGATATAAAACAAATAGTATAAGAGCAATATCCAAGGCCAGGCAATACGTAGACCAGGAGAACTTGTCAATGGCTGGAATCTAACACAAGTGAGTGGAGGTCAGATGGTGGGCAGTGTGCCAACAATTGTTGGAAATGGTAACCCCAGACTAGAACTGAGCATTGTCATAGGCAAAGTGATATACATGATAACACTTAAATGTATGTATCTTAAGCCACAGTTTATAAGAGAAGGGAGAAAGACAGACAGAAAGAAAGGAAGAAAGAAGGAAGAAGGAGGAGGAGGAAGAGGAAGAACAAGAGGAAGAGGAGGAGGAAGAAGAAGAGGAAGAAGAGAAGGAGGAAGAGAAAGAAGAGGAGGAGGAAGAGGTGGAAGAAGAGGAAGAGGGAGAAGAGGAGGAAGAAGAAGTGGAGGGAGGAAGAGGTGGAAGAAGAGGAAGAGAGAGAGGAGGAGGAAGAAGAAGTGGAAGAAGAGTAGGAAGAAGAAAAAGAGGAGGAGGAGGAGGAAGAGAAAGAAGCGGAGAAGGAGAAGAAGACGAAGACCTACCATAGAGGCAGACTGGGGGAGGGAGGAGGAATCTGGGGACATTACAAGGGTGGGGGAGGGTTGGGTGCTGGAACACTGTGTGGCTGAGACCCAATCATGAAGAGCTTTGTAATTGTATATCTCACAGTGTATAATAAAATTTAAAAAAAATAAATAATAAAAAAATTCAAAAAAAAAAAAAAAAAAACGGTTGTGCCTTTTCACTTGGATTTTCCCTCTGTCACGGACAGCGACTCCCCAGGCATGATCTTTGGCTTATTTCACTTCACTGACACCCTCTAATCCTTCCGTCCTGCGTATGGCTGACGTAGAACCCGTCTTTCCTTCCTCTGCAGTGCCTCATGCTGTCTGTTCTCTCAGCGGCCTGGCCTGGCCTGGCCACAGCACTCAGTGTTTCAGTGGGCAGAGGCGGATGGCACATGCCCTTCTGTTGTGGCACTTACACTCTCCTGGCTCTGGTGTTTGCCACCCCGGGGAATCACAGGCAGTAGAGCTCTTGGGACCACAGGGGCACATGTGGTGGCACCAGAGATTGAACTCACGACCTCACTCTTGCAAGGCAGGTGGGCTAAACCATTGAGCTATGATTCCATTGGGGCCCCAGGATTTCACTCTTAGGAATTGGAGTGGGCAGCGATTTAGCGCTTAAAGTAGGATTGGGAGGTTGGTGGGGGATTTAATTAACAGGATGAGGGTTGGGGGAGAAAAGGCAGGCAACAACGCCCTGATTCAGGAAGGTAAAGGCAAGAATCCTGCTCCTCTCCCTGCTCTCGTACCACAGAGCAGGCCTTGAACCTACTCCCGCCTGGGTTGTGCTGCGCGAGGGGGTGTTTTATATGGGAATTGGCCTCTTCACCGGGCAGGTCGTGTTCCTCCAACGCCAGCCGCCTATGAGCATTTGACTGCTCTTTTCTCCTTGTAGCCTTTGGAGCCAGGTTGCTTCATTCACTTGGTGTTTTATTGGGGCGGGTGGAGGGGAACTGTTTTGCCAGGGGGTCCCCCTGCTGCCCCTACACATGCGCACGTGTGCTGCGCCCCCTGCTGCCCTCTGCTGCGAGCACACCCCCCGTGGGCACGTGGCTGCCTTCGCCCCTGCTTGACCCTTCCCAAACTAAGACGAATGCGTGTTTCAACCGGTAGTTGCCATGGTTGGAGGTTTTGTGCCCCACTGAATTCAGGCAGTGAAACCTGACTGGCTCAAGGGTGGTATTTGGAGAGGGCAGTGCTGGGAACCCCTGTAATTATACGGAGTAATGCCCGGGATCCCTCAGAGCAGGCATCAAACTCGGGTCTTCTTCCGTCTTTGCGCCATCCCCACAGCCCCTCTCTGTCCTCTGTGGCCGGCTCTCCCCGGGGCGGCACGTCTGCCCTGCTGTGAGAAGCTCGGGCTGAAACAGTCTTGACTGTGTGTGAGAGCAGCCAGCTAGCGGGGTCTCTCTGTCTGGTAGTGACCCCACTGCTCTGCCCCCAGTCGTCAAGAAGATGAAAATCGAGGTGGGGAAGGGAAGGGCGTGAAGAGGGAGAGAGAGATGGTGCAGGGGAGGAGGACCATCCGAATTCTGATTTGCTGGGAGGGTTTGTGGGCCACTGATGAGTCTGTGTGTGTGCATTCGCGCAGGCGGTGGAATGGGGGGGCGAGTGTTTATAAATGACACCAGAGGCCAATGTGGCTCTGAGGCAGGATGCAGATGTGGTGTCTGCAGGTCATTCTCTTGCCCAGGAAATGAAAGTCCCTAAATATTTGTACGGACTTAGAGGAAAAATACCAGCGCCGTGAACACTCCCCATTCGGGGTGCCGTGGCTCACTTTGATGTAAGGCAGCAGACGCCCAGTAGCAGCAGAGGCTGTGAGGCCAAGGTGAGAGAGAAGAGTCTGTAAAGGGCAAGAGGAGGAGAGGGGGCCGGAGAGGAGAATGCCGCCCGCCTGCCCGGGCCCCTCTACTCTGCAGCTGGGGGTGGACTGGGTCAGTCTAAGTGGCACTGGCCTGTGGGTCAAGGGTTGGGCCAGCCAAGAGGCCCAGGAAATCACACCAGCATGTGCTGAGAAACCATCCCCGACCTTCGGGGCGGGGGGGCAGCTTTGCAGATCTCTGAGTCTATGGTTTTCATTCAGGTCTTCCTTCCTTCCTTCCTTCCTTCCTTCCTTCCTTCCTTCCTTCCTTCCTTCCTTCCTTCCTTCCTTCCTTCCTTCCTTCCTTCCTTCCTTCCTTCCTTCCTTCCTCCTTCCTTCCTTTCCTTTCTTTCTATATATATATATATTTTTTTTTTTTTTTTGGGTGACACCCGCGATGCTCAGAGGTTACTCCTGGCTCTGCGCTCAGGAATTACTCCTGGCAGTGCTCGGGGGACCATATGGGATGCCGGGAATCGAACCCAAACTAGCACAGGCCAGCCACGTGTAAGGCAAACACCCTACCGGCTAGACTATCACTCTGGGCCCCCATGTATTTATTTTTATCTCTGGGTCTCGCTGCAGTGTGCAGGACTGACTCCTGACTCTGCCCTCCAGGATGGCACCTAGGGCCTAACCCTCGACGGTTTCTCTGGTTCAAGCCTCTGGTTTTGTTTCATATTTTAAAACGTGTAAATGCCCTTTCCCCCATATCACGTGCCGCATAGGAGCAGGCGTCCTGGGAGCCTCAGCCTCTGTGCTCTCGCCTGGCCCTACCTGCCTGGTGCTGGGGACTGAACTGGCCTCACGCATGCCGGCAGAGCAGTCTTCGGGCCCTGGCCCGACCCTCCAGCGGCCTCTCGAGAGGCAGAAGGAAAGATCCCATTTTCCTTCGTGCAGGGAGGCGTGGGACCAGGAGCTCAGAGCTGTGGCACGTGCCGTGATGTGACCAGGCCCCAGCATGCTGACCTCTGGGGTCACACGAGGTGACCTTCCCTGCTTCCTGCTGGGCCCAGCCTGGGGATTTCTGCATGGACCATATCCTCCCTTGCTCAGGTAGGATATGGCTCCAGCCAAGGCAGGGAGGGCACAGGCCCAGGGGACAGAGGGCAGGAAACAAGAGGAGCAGGGGCGGGTCTGTCTGGAAGGCCCGAGCCTCTTTGACCACTGTGGACGCTGTCTTGCCCCTTCCTTTAGCTTTTCCAAAGTCCCGAGAGGCCCGGAGCAATAAGACAGCGGGGGGGGGGCATTTACCCTCCATGACATCACCCAGGTTCAATCCCCAGCACCAAACAGGGTGCCCCTGAGTACAGAGTGAGGAGTCAGCCCTGAGCACCGCTGGGTGCAGCCCTCAAACTAACCAAATAAACCCCAAAACAAAAAGAAAAAGAAAAAGCCAAGACTTCCAGGGGCGTCCGCCAGTCCCGGCTCAGAGCACAGGTCGCTACAGCAGGGCTGCTGGCCTGGGGGTTGAGGAGCAACCCTGCCATCTCCAGTCGCTGGAGACAAACACCCCCACACCCCCCGTGTTCACCAGGGCTCAGGGGAACACAGGAGGAGCATTTTAGACTTGTTTGGGAGGGGGTTGATGGCCTTGCCTGCAGTCAAGAACTAATTTCTGGAGTCGGAGGCGATAGCACAACAGATAAGGCATTTGCCTTGCATGCAACCGACCCAGGATCCATCCCTGGCATCCCATAGGATCCCCTGAGTACCACCAGGAGTAATTCCTGAGTGCAGAGCCAGGAGTAACACCTGAGTATCGCCAGGTGTGATCCAAAAAGCCAAAAAAGTGTGACCTCATCCCCCCCAAATTATAAAGAACTGACTCCCTGTGTGAGAAGATTGTTCTAAATCCGTTTCCAGTCCCCCAAATGAAAATTGTCCCTGAGATCGGCCTCTGTGGTCTACACTTTGGCGTTGCCGAGCAACTGGGCTGGATGAAGGGCTTCATCCGGTCCCCTTCATGTGCTCGGATGTCACGTGTACACTCCCAGTGACTTTGACAATCTCCTGCCAGTTCTCGGGCATTGAAGCACCTTCTTGCCGCAGATTCCACTAGACCTGCGGCATCTGCTTGCAAGCCAGGAGTAATACACAAGTGGCATTTGCACCAGGGTGATCAGGCAGCCCCTCGCCCCCAGGCTCAGTCCAGGCAAGGGGGACCCACTGCGGTCCTTGTAATAAACAGCCAGGTGTGAGCACAGCTATGTGGAGGAGCAGGAGGCTGACTGGAGGCGCCAGGGCTATGGACGTCAGTCAAAGCCCCGGTGATGGCAGCCAGTGCCTCGGGGCCACACAGACTTTGCGCCCCACAGACTCGCCTTGGCCGTCAGGACAGGGCCACTGCTTGTTCTGGGCTGGAACCAAGAGAGACTGTTGGCGAGGGAGGTCAGGCGGAGAAGGGAAGGCGCTGGGGTAAGGGCCAGCTTGACTGACCCAGAGTACGGGCAGAGGGTCACGGTCATGGTCACCTGTACAGGGAATGTGACCTCGGGAACGAGTGTTCTCTCGCGCCCACATGGCTAGCGCGTCATCTCGGGGCCCAGCTGAGCTGGAGAATGTTCCAGAGAGCTTGTCACATCCCCTACCCCACCAAGTTAAAACCTTCCACTTGTGCACACCTGCCCCTGGCGGTTGGGCATGGAGCCTGCCAGGGGCTCCTCCGGGATGGAGTTTGGGGAACTGGCCAGGTCAGCAGCTCGCAGCTGGCCCAGGGGGTCCCCGAGCCAGCCAGGAGCCGCCTCCCAGACCCAGCTGCAGGGCTGGGTTTCCTGCAAAGTCCAGGAGCCCCTGCCAAGCCCGCAGTGCCTGTTTACGGTTCTCACTGCACTTCGGGGAGGGCCGGGGGCCTCTTGGGAGAGATGCAGAAACAGGAGCAGCTGTTGGGTCCCCAAAAAGCCCCCTGCACCCCAGCATTGAGCAGCCGAACATTTGTTAGTGTCTCCTGTAAACAGTTGTTTGCCCAGTCACTGCCCAGCCGAGTTAAATATTAACAAAGAACAAAGAGCCGCTGATGGGGTGTCTGCAGAGAACATTTCAGGCATCGCCGCCGCCCAGCTCCTGCCACAGCTGCGCCCGCCCGCCTGCCTGCATGGCCGCCTCCTGACCTGCTCGCTCCTCGCCAGCCTCTCCTCCCTACTCTCTGTCATCCTCCTTACTCTCCCTCCTCCTTACTCTCCATCCTCCCTCCTCTCCATGCTCCTCCTTACTCTCCCTCCTCCCTACTCTCTGTCCTCCTTACTCTCCCTCCTCCTTACTCTCCATCCTCACTCCTCTCCATGCTCCTCCTTACTCTCCCTCCTCCCTCCTCTCCATGCTCCTCCTTACTCTCCCTCCTCCCTGCTCTCTGTCCTCCTCCTTACTCTCCCTCCTCCTTACTCTCCATCCTTCCTCCTCTCCATACCCCTCCTTACTCTCCCTCCTCCCTGCTCTCTATCCTCCTCCTTACTCTCCCTCCTCCTTACTCTCCGTCCTCCCTCCTCTCCATGCTCCTCCTTACTCTCCCTCTTCCCTACTCTCTGTCCTCCTTACTCTCCCTCCTCCTTACTCTCCATCCCTCACTCCTCTCCCTGCTCCTCCTTACTCTCCCTCCTCCCTACTCTCTGTCCTTCTCCTTACTCTCCCTCCTCCTTACTCTCCATCCTCACTCCTCTCCATGCTCCTCCTTACTCTCCCTCCTCCCTACTCTCTGTTCTCTTTACTTCCATCCTCCCTACTCTCTATCCTCCTTATTCTGTCCTGCCTACTCTCCGTCCTCCTCCACACTCTTCATCCTCCTCCTTACTCTCCTTCCTCCCTACTCTCCATCCTCCTTACTCTCCCACCTCCCCACTCTCCATCCAGCTCCTTTCTCTCCCACCTCCCTACTCTCTGTCCTCCTCCTTACTCTCCCTCCTCCCTACTCTCCCTCCCTACTCTCCATCCTTCTCCTTACTCTCTGTACTCCCTACTTTCCATCCTCCTCCTTACTCTCCATCCTGCCTACTCTGTCCTCCTCCTTACGCTCCCTCCTCTCTACTCTCCGTCCTCCTTACTAATAAAAGGATAAGGTAAACAAAAGGAAGATGGCCGAGGAATGGGGTTAGGAAGTTAACCTGGTGCGCGTGTGAGACGTGCCAGGCCGGGATGGGCTCATGGCGGACATGCCCCGCCTGGATGGACAGGTCAAGGGAGATAACTCTGTGTATGTTCTGCCTACTTGCTCACGTAACCGCACTTATAGGCCAAAAGCCGTAATTCTTAGGTGGATAGGCTAGAGATAAAATAGTACAGACTGATTGGCTATGATCTTCACGGGTCCTTTGTGAGGGACAGAAAGCCTTCATAAAGGGCCTTTTGAAAAGGCTTAAGGTCCTTCCTTCCTGCTCGGCCCTACGAGTCTGTGTGGGAGCTGGACCCTGGCTGGCCAGCACAATAAACTCTGCTTTGTTCATGGCATTCCTGTGTGATTCTCTGTCTCTGGAAGGGGATAAGATTCCTGCACCCTAACATTGTCGGTGCATGTACATAGGTTCACATGCATGTACACATGTGTCGAGCATTGTGTGCGGTGCGTGTGCATGTATAGATCTGTGTGCATGCTCGAGGTGGGTGGTCAGCACAGCTGTGCTGGACGTGTAGCCCACCCCTAGGATTCATCCGGGATTGCTGGCTGCCCCAGGAGCCATGTGTGTCCGTGACTGGATAACTGGGGCTTCCATGCAGGCCAGAATGGGAGACTCTTGGCACGATGGACAGGCTCAGGTGGGCCATGGGTCAGACAGGTGGGCGGCGTATCCTGTCTCCTGTCCTGCCATCTGCATTCAGCGCTGCCGTCTCATGGGCGATACAGAGAGAGCAGTTTGCAAGGCTGGCTGGTCACCCCGACCGATGCCAGCGGCTGCGGAGACGCCAGTGTGCTGCTGGAGGTGGGCAGAGGATGCGTGGTCTGTGAAAGTGAGTGCGGGGCACCCATTTCCCGTCAGCAGGTCCCAGAATCCGTATGCTGGGGCCCTGCGGTGATTGTGGGTCACCCGGGCAGTGTGTGGGCTGTGGGCAGGGCTGCACCACGGCCCCACCTGCCCCCGCCTCCTCCCCAGCCCTCCAGCAGCGCAGACAAGCCTGAGAGCAGCAAGGCTATGTGCGCAGAGGCGGGCTTTTTGGGGTCACGCCCGGCAGTGCTCGGGGGGCTTACTCCTGGCTCTGCTCTGCACTCCGGGGTCACCCCGGAAGGGCTCTTCTGGGGTGCTGTGGTGGGACCAGGTCAGCTGCGTGCAAGTCCGGGCCTCTCCCACTACACCCGCTGAGTTGCTCCAGCCCCACTTTGTACTAATTTATATTTTGGGGTCTTCCAAGCTCTGCTTAAGGGGCCTGGGGTTGGTCACTCCATCAGTACTCAGCCAGTCGTGAGGGCAGCCTGTGACACTGCCTGGGATCAGCGGGCTGGGGCAGAGGATGGAATCAGGGTCTCTGTGCATGTGTGGTCCACCGCCTCCCCAGACCTGGCCCCTGACCTTAAACCCCAGAGCCCACCTTTGTCTTTTTTTTTTTTTTTTTGCTTTTTTGGGTCACACCGGCAGTGCTCAGGGGTTTCTCCTGGCTCTGCACTCAGGAATCACTCCTGGCGGTGCTCGGGGGGACCATATGGGATGCCGGGGAATCGAACCCTGGCGGCATGGGCCGGCCGCGTACAGGCAAACGCCCTACCCGCTGGGCTATCGCCGGCCCCTGTCTTGGTTTTTCTTCTTTGTCACCCTCTGGGCTGATACTGGATCTATCGCTGCTTCTGAACTGTCTGCATTTGCGGCTTTGCAGGTTTTGTGGGGGTTCTGGGTGTGAGTCTCATGCTGGCCGGCCCATTCACAGGACTCAGTGCTAGCCACAGTTATAGGATAAGAACTAGTAGCTTCATTCCGACGGCCGCTACCAGGGGCCTGTGTGTTTGTGATTCTGACAGATGAACCCAAAAGGCTTGAACCCAGGAGCATCCCAGGCTTGGGCGCTTCTCCGCCCTGCTGCTGGTAGAACTGGAAGATCCTGGGCAGGATAAACTTTATGCTAATGATAATCATCCCTTGCACCGGGACTAGGAAAAATATTTTGAAAACAGCTGCATGCGGCAAGGATATGAATGTTTGCTTGGCACTATTTATCAGGAAGGACTTCTGCTTGTTTATTACGGTAGGGCTTTGTATACAGAAACTGATTTTTTTCCCTCTCTCCCTCCACAACCCCCTTCCTAACCCCATCCAGTTCTTTAAGGGGACAGGAAATGATCGTTCCTATTTAAATGGTGTGTTTTTAGGATCTAACTGTAAAGGGCTAAAGAGAAGCTGAAGGGTGTGGAGCTATTTAATATTCTCCCTGACAGATATTTTTGCCTTGGAAATTACATCCCAGTCTTGGGGAAACAGGAAATTTTTAAAGATCTGAGGTCAGGAGATGGGGTGGGTGGATGTTTACCCATCTCTCTTTGGGGGCGTGCAGAGACTCCGGCAGTAAGGGAAGTTTGTTTATTTATTTATTTTTTTAAATTGGCGGGTGACTCTAAAGAATTCCTCCTGCAAGTCTGCAAACATCTAGGAAGGTTCTAGAGCAGCGGGGAGAAGCCATGAGGGGTTGTTTTGCTCTTGTGGTTGACAGAAAGGAGTCTTGTCTGTCTTGCAGGTGGCCTGAGTGATAGCACAGCACGGAGGGCGTTTGCCTTGCACGCATTCAGCCCAGGTTCGATTCCTGGCACCCCATATGATCCCCGAGGAGTTCCTGACTACAGAGCCAGGAGTATCCCTGGGTGTGCCCCCAAAAGGAGTGTTTATTTATCTTTTGGTGGGGAGATAAAACAACCAGAAATGCTCAGGTTGTTCTAGCTGTTTGTTTGGGGGTTTGTTTTTTGTTTGGGGGTCTGGCCCAGAACTGGGAAATACTGTTGAGTCCCACTTCGACCTTGCAGGGTTCATGTAAGTCCCGGGAAAACAGACTTCCAGTTAAAGGTGGTGACTTTTGCACCAGCAAAGGGAATGGTGAAGAGACTTGAGCTAAAAAGGAAAACTGGCGAGAGGGCCAGAGAGATAGAATAGTGGTTAGGGAGCTTGCCACGCATGTGACGACCTTGGCTTGACTCTGGGAACCACAGAGGGTCCCCAGACCCTCCGCTACAGTTGCCATGGTAATCCCTGACACGGCAGGTCTGAGTGCACTGAGCCTGCAGGCCCCAACGCTGGCTTATTAGCCAAGTATTGCCTAGAGTAGTCCCTGGGCCCACTGAGCACTGCTGGGGAGGCCAATAAATGGAATGGGTACAGCGGCTGGAAGAGGTAGCCCTAGCAGTCAGAGCACTTGGCTTACACGCGACTGACCCCAGCTTCGATCCCGGCACCCCATCCGGTTCCCTAGCATTGCGGGAGTGAGCACTGCCGGGAGTGAGCACCGCCAGGAGTGAGCACTGCTGGGAGTGAGCACCGCCAGGAGTGAGCACTGCCGGGAGTGGCCAAAATCCTCTCCCCCAACAAAACCCCGATTTGAAGGATGGGGCCAGAGTGGCGGCTCAGTGGGGCACAGGTGGCGCGTGCAAAGCCCCATTCAAGCACCTCTGGGAGAAGCCCAAACACAGAGCCAGAAAAAGTTTAAATCAAGGGACAGTTCGAAGAACAAAGGTGCAGGAAATGAAGTCAGCTAGCGGCCAGGCTGGTGTCCACACGCCTCTCTCCTCTCAGAGCTTTTCTTTCTTTTCGAAGGAAGGGTTGGGTTGGACCACACCAGGCTTCCTCCTGGCGCTGTGCTCCGGCCCCTTCAAAGACTTAATCCAGGCCTGCAGGCCGATGAAAATCACAGCTGGGCAGCTATGGATATCCCCACAGTTCCCTCATGCTCAAATACCAGTGGATGAGCGCACGTGAGCTTGGACAAGGAACGTGGCCATCTGAAGGATAAAATTAAAAGGACATCAAAGATACAGGGCTGAATTATAGACCGTTGGGAAAGAAAACCGACAGGACCGAGGGGGTCACAGATCTAGTGAGCATTTCTCCTGAGATTTCACATGCCAAAGAGCAAGCGTGGGGCTCGGGAGAGGATCAGGAGACTCATGTGGTTCATAGACTGAGTGCAGGCTGGCACTCAGGAGACCGGGCCCATCCAGCCTCCTCTGGCTGCGAAGAGCCACAGCATTTTGTGGTTGTTGCCTCTCTGTTTATTTTTTAGCCATATCAGAGATCAGGTCGGAGCTCAGGCCTTCCTGCCTCTGCACCGGGATCACTCCCGGCAGTGCTCTGGAGACCCCTGTGTGGTGCTGGCGATTGAATCTGGGAAGGCAAATGCCTTCCCCACTGTACAATCTTTCCAGCCTAGTTCTGGAGGCTTGAAGTTGAGGTGAGGTGTGAGCCAGTGCATGCTGGCACTGAGGTTTCTAGGGGAACCTGGGAGCGGTGTCCTTAGAGACCAGAGATTCCATGGAAGAGCAGGACGGTTGAGGGATTCCTCCAGGTGGGGGAAACCAGGACAGAGAGGAAAACTGAAAAATAGGAAGACCCGGAGCATTTCTCCAAGAGAGTGACGCTGGCCAGCAAAGAGTGAAGGAAAGGGTGTGTGTGGGGGGGGAGGCGGGGCGGGGAGAGAGAGAGAGACAGAGAGACAGACAGAGAGACAGATACAGTCAGAGAAGGGGAGAAAGTAAAAGCATACAGATATGGGGAGTGAAAAATCTGTCCTCATTTGCAAATATGATCTTTTTTTAAAACTTCTTACATAATCTTCCTGGAGCAGGAAGGGAGCTGGTCTTGCATATGGCCGACCTGGGTTCAGTCCCTGCATCCCAGATGGTCCCTGGAGCACTGCCAGGAGTAATCCCTGAACATCGCCAGGTATGACCCAACAAACAAAAGCAAAATCCAAAAACAACAGAATCAAAGCTGAATAGCTTTATCAATAAATGGCACTGGAGCAGTTAGATATGCATATGCCAAACACACACACACACACACACACACACAGAGAGAGAGAGAGAGAGAGAGAGAGAGAGAGAGAGAGAGAGAGAGAGCTTTGATTTTTTTTTTTTCCTTTTTGGGTCGCACCCAGCAATGCTCAGGGGTTACTCCTGGCTCTTCGCTCAGGAATTACTCCTGGCGGTGCTCCGGGGACCATATGGGATGCTGGGGATCGAACCCAGGTCGGCCATGTGCAAGGCAAACGCCCTACCACTGTGCTATCGCTCCAGCCCATACAGAGTTTTGATTATTGATTCACATTTTATCTTAGTCCTCCTCAGAAGCTCTGGGACATCAAATCTTTTTTTTTTTGTTTTGTTTTGCTTTTTTGGGTTACACCCGGCAATGCTCAGGGGTTGCTCCTGGCTCTGCCCTCAGGAATTACTCCTGGAGGTGCTCAGGGGACCCTATGGGATGCCGGGGATCGAACCTGGGTGTGCAGCGTGCAAGACAAATGCCCTCCCTGCTGTGCTATTGCTCCCCACCCCAGAACATCAAATCCTGGGTGAAGAAAACAAGGCGGAAGACCAAGTTTGAGTTAGGCAAACATCTTTGAGATCTGGCATCAAAGGCATGGCCCGGTAAGGAACAAGAACCCCCCAAAGGAAACAACGCATGCCTCATTTTTCACTGCAAGGAGATGGAACATCTTCAGACCATGCGGCCAAGAGAGCAAATCACGGAGTAGGCACAGAAGCTATGCACAGAGCCCCCATCTGACAAACACGTGCCTCCAGAAGAGATAAATCAGCCTGGAAATGTGATAACCATCAAGCTCGGATTCCACGCCCTCACCCATGTCTTCTCAAATGGGCAAAGATTTTAAACAGATGCTTCACGGAAGAAAACAGAATAAGCTGAGAAGCTGTTTCACCTCATACTCCGCAGGGCAAGGGGAAAATCTCTGTGTGTCAGTGAGGACTGGAGCCACCCAACACTCCTGAGCTTCTCCTGGGACCTAAGGGAAACTGTCCTTGTCTGTGTGGGTTGGGGGTGCGGGAGAACCCCACTACGTGACTTTATCCGTCCACGCTGGGGCTGTCTGGGGGTCTTTGATGAAGCCAGTGGCCAGGTGGGAGCTGTCTCTGCTCATTGCACCGCCAGTTGGGGAGACCTTCCTTCCTTTGCATCCGGGAGACCCTGGGATGTGAGTGATGTCCCTGGGGCCCCCGTGGTGCACGGGGCATTCGGAGCCCATGAGGACACTCTATGTCAGGCTGGTAGGTCTGAGAGTGGCGGCAAACAGTCTACTCGAAAACTGGGGGACGTAAATGCAGAGATCTGTGTTGGGAAGGCCCCGGGGGCAGCTCCGGGGAATCCAGCCTCCTTTGCACCCCCTGATGACACTGGCTCACCCTATCTGGAAGTGAGGGCCCCTTCTTCGCCAGACCAGAAGTCACCTACCCTACCGGGAACTGGTAATCTGCCCAGCAACAGCCCAGCCAATGAGAAGCACTGCCCCAGCCTCATCCAATGTACTCTCCTCAGAGCATCCGTGATCCCGCCCTTTCATAATATATGTAAATTAGTCCACCCTTCACAGACTGACTCCCAAATGCCATCCCTTGCGCTGTTCCCGACCAAGCTAAATCTGCTAGCAGATCTGCTGGTTATTTTTAACGTGCTGACTATGATTGTGGGGCGGGTTCTTAAGATAAACACACACCTACCATATGATAAAACCAATTCACTCCTAGGCACTCACCCCAGAGAAATGAAAGCATGTGTTTGCATAAACGTCTTACACATAAATGCCCATGGCAGCTGTGTTTGTAACAGCCTCCAACTGAGACGACCCAAACGTCTATCAACAGATGAGCAGATAAACAAATTGTGCTGTGAGCAATTTGCAACGGAATGCACGGAGCAGCCCCCAAGGACGGACACCCAGGGGCCCTCCAGGTCGTTATGCTGAGTGGAGGCCAAACAGCGAGAACACATCCCAGGCCGTTGCCTTTAGAGCAGATCCTGAGAAAGCAAAGGCGTTCACAGGAACAGAAGACAGGCCGAGGCTTTTGGAGAAGGGGGAGGAAGTGCAGAGGAGAGAACTCCGGGGAGTGATGGATAAGTTTTTTCTCACGCTGGTGCCGTTCCACGGGCAGATGCGTATATTCAAACTCCCAAGTTGCATGCCTTCAGCATGGATATTTGCCTGTTGATTCTGCTTCAGGAAGGCCAGTAAAAGAATATTGCTCTTAAAAAGGCATATTTAGAAAAAAATTAATGACCTTGGAATTTAAAAACCAAGGAACAGAAAGGAAAATTTCTCGTAGATGCTTCAAAAGGAAATTGAGGCATTAGTTCAATATTTTTTTTTTCTTTTTGGGTCACACCTGGCAATGCTCAGGGGTTTCTCCTGGCTCTGCACTCAGGAATTACTCCTGGCGGTGCTCGGGGGGACCATATGGGATGCTGGGGATTGAACCTGGGCCGGCCGCGTGCAAGGCAAACGCCCTACCCGCTGGGCTATCGCTCCGGCCCCTAGTTCAATAATTTTTTTTTATTTATACATTTTTTAAACTTTATTTAAACACCTGATTTACAAAGTTGCTCACAATACGGTTGTTTCAGGTATTCAACATTCCAACATCAGTCCCACCACTAGTGTGCTCTTACTGCCACCAAAGACCCTAGTTTCCCTCCCACCCCCAATCCTGCTCTCCAGCAGGTACTAATTGATTTATTTATTTGCTTATTACAAGCTGTATCTTGTAATGGTGTTGCTAAAGTCGAGACCTTTCGATGAGCTGTTATGTGCAAACTGGGCCGTTGTTCCTGCTTTCACTTACTGAGCTTCGACTCCGTGTTTTACCTTTTGTTTATATCTTTATATACTTTGTAGTTCAATAATTTAAACCCCAACAAAGGAATAGGGGGAGAAAGAGAAGAAAAAAAGTAAGAAAATAATACAGGGTTGGAGGCTGGAGAGCGGCTGCACAGCGGGTAGGGCGTTTGCCTTGCACGCGGCCGACCGGCCGACCTGGGTTCGATCCCAGGCATCCCACGTGGCCCCCCCGAGCACTGCCAAGAGTAATTCCTGAACGCAGAGCCAGGAGTTACCCTGAGAATTGCCGGGTGAGACCCCAAAAAGAAAAAATAAAAGAATTTTCTAAACGGAGAGGAACAGAGTCCTGAAGAAACAGTGTGGCACGTTTCCCGGACACTAAGGGCTCTGATTTCTAGACCGCATAAGCGAGGCCCAGCCAGGACTCCGCACAGTGAATGAAGACAGAGTCACAGCAGACACATCAGTGGGAAGTTTCAGAACACGGCAACAAAGAAGAGGTGTGAATGCACTCTGAGGAAAAGCTCCGGCAGGAGGCCAGGCCCTCAGTTTCTCAGTCGCTGCTTGAATAGCTCAGAGATAATGGCGGAAGGCCTTTGCACTTATTGGGAATAATTTCCTGCTTAGGAGTCTGTGTCCTCAGCGGAAGCGCTGGCATGCTGTTAGGAGAGAGGAGAGAGGAAGGGATGTTTCCAGACCACGCCGGGTCTCTGTGTGCCTGCTCGAGGCTCTGGTTCTCAGGAAGGCCGGCTTGCCCTAGCAATGAAGGATTTGAGGGTGCAGTTCTGACCGGCATAGAAGAAACATAAGAAAATGGGGGCGGAGCGATAGCCCAGCGGGTGGGGCGTTTGCCTTGCACACGGCCGGCCTCTGCCGGCCTGGGTCCGATCCCGGCATCCCATATGGCCCCCTGAGCACCGCCAGGAGTAATTCCTGAGTGCAGAGCCAGGAGAAACCCCTGAGCATCGCCGGGTGTGACCCCAAAAAAAAAAAAAAATGAGGACGAGGGGCAGGGGAAGTATGGACTATGAGGAAAAGATTGTCTAAGAAGATCAACAAGGTTGGCTTCCTGGGGAAGAGTTTCAAGGAAGAATAAATAAAAAACAAGTGGTATGTCTCTCTGAAATTAGAAGTTATAACTACTGTGACGAATACAGTTCTTTGATGTTTCAGGTCATATTTACAAGGCATAATAATATAGATGTTAAATAGGAATTTTTAAATAAATTAGATCATTTTGGTCGGTGCATGGGAAAGAAAAGAAATATATTTGGGGGTCTGGGAGGGGTGAACGGTAATTAAACCCACTGACTGTTGCCTGAAGTAAATTTATTTAAAACAGCAAAAGTCAATAGATTTCTTTGGCTCTTTTTTTTTTGTCACATACAGCAGTACTCAGGGGGTTACTCCTGGCTCTGCACTCAGGAATTACTCCTGGCGGTGCTCGGGGAACTATATGGGATGTGAGGGATCGAACTCGGGTCGGCTGCGTGCAATGGAAGTTACCTCCCTCTGTACTATCACTCTGCCCCCAAAAGTCAATAGATAAAGAAGAATTAAGGCCTGTTGTTTGTGGCAAATACGGGGGCAAATACAGGAAGACATCTGTAGAACGGTGGTCTCGGGATGTGGAAAGGGAACGGCTTGTTTCATGACATAACTTGGAGAACTGCTTACTTTTTTAATTGCGCAAATCTGTAGCTTTTACTTTAAATTTTGTGTGTGCTGTATGAATGTGTGTGTGTGTGTGTGTGTGTGTGTGCGCGCATAAGTGCGTGCATGCGCTGTCTCTGAGATCCATCCCAGAGTCCCACACATGCAAGGCAGGTGCTCTGCAGCTGAGCTGTCCCACTGGCTCATCAGATGCAGACAGGAGAGAAGAACATTTCCCAAACTGAAGAAAGTCTGTCTTCAGACTGTAGATCATCAAAGTTCCAAGTTAACTTAGAATAAAAAGCGTGTGTGTCGATCCAGGCCTCATATTTTCAGAGTACCAAATGTAAAGAATCTTCTCACTTGTTGGTGTTTGTTTTGGGGCCACACCTGATGTGCTCAGGGTTTATTCCTGGTTCTGTGCTCAGGGATCACTCCTGATACCGGGTCAGCCGCATGCAAGGCAGGCGCCTTCTCTGCTGTCTCTCTAGCCCCGACATCAAGGACCTTTGGCTTTGGGTGGTGGTTTTCAGGTCATAGGGAGTTGCTCAGTGCTTATACCTGGCCCCATGCTCAAGGGTCACTCCTGGTGCTATTGGGGGAACCAGACGGGGTGCCGGGGGATCAGACCCACGCTGGCAACAGGCAAGGCAGGTGCCCTCCCTGCGTGCTGCCTCTCAGCCCCTCATAAAGATTCGTTCTTAAAGCTTCCAGGAAGAAGCAAACGTCGACCTTCCAGGGAGCGAAAAATGATAGTAGCCTCAGACATCTTGTCCGAACATTGGATGCGCAAAGAAAACAATTCGGGAAATCAAATTTAAAAGCCCGTATTCTTGACTCACATTGTTATGATCCACCGGGCAGAATATGCTTTAGATTGTCTCTGTGCACAGCAGCCAGCCTGCAGAGGGGCAGCTCGGTGGCACGGGGACCGCAGCAGCAGAAGCGCTGACCCCTCTGCACCGTCTGGTGCTGCAGCCCTCGCGATTATGTGTGTGGTGTGCACATCTCACACCACATGTGGAAAGCCCTCTCCAGCCCCAAGTACTGGCCATCTCACTTTTAGGGTATTTCCAGTGCCCTTACTTATTTTATTTCTTGGGGGACAGTGCCTAGGGCTTGCGCCTGACTCTGCTCAGAGATCACTCCTAAGGGTGCTTGGGGACCCTTTGGAATGCTGGGGATTGAACCCAGGTCAGCGGTGTTCTGTCACTCTGCCCCCACCACCTTTATTTCCTACCCTAACCTTTGGAGTCTTTGCCTGATTGCTCTTGGCTCCCTTTAGCTATCTTTCCCTTTGAGGCTGTGAGTTGGGGCCTGTACCTGGTCCCCAGTGGGCAAATTTTCTGGGGGGTTGGTGGGAGGGCAGCTTTGTTGGAAGTGCGAGGCACTGCCTATTTCCTGTGAAGCACCCCTGGTGGTCAGAGCAGGAGGGTGGCCCAAGGAGAATTAGGGGGGAGCAAAGACAGGCTGTGAAAGGTTCTCAGGGTGCCAGGCCAGACACCTGATGATGTGACGTTCTCACCAATTCTGCTCATCAGAGATAATCTGCTTCATCGGGGAGGGGTCCCACTCCCTAGCCTCTGCAGCCAGCATATGCGCCCTGCTCCATTGGCGGAGTGGAAGGACGAGAACTCACCTCCGGAGATGTGCCTACCTGGAATGGCAGAGCTGGTGGCATTTCCCCAGCCCTCTCCTGTCCGCATGCTCGCTGGGAGCAGCTTCTCTGCTCTGACCGATCACCTTCCTCTGGGCAGAAGAACAAAGCAATGACCGAGTACCACGGACCCGTCCTTGCGGCCCCAGCACCCCGTAGGGTCCCCTGAGCACTCAGGAGTGATCCCTGACATAGAGCCAGTAGTCAGCCCTGAGCATCACTGGGTGTGGCCCCAAAACAAAATGAGTCCCCACGTTCCCGAGTATCCTCTTAACAGGTACAGAATTGTTTACGTTCTCTTGCGTGACAACCACACCTCTCACGGGGTGTCACTGAAGCCGTTGTCTGAGGATGTGCTGAGCTGTGCGGTGCGAGTGGGCCCCTTCCGTGTTACTCTTTCCGCTCACTGAGCTCAGCGGGCTTCTACGCGACTCTCCCATCTAATTTCCTGTGCTCCTGCTGGGCTGTCAGTCTTGTGAACTTTGGAGGTGACACGTGGCTGCTTATGCGGCCGAGCGCTCCGGCAGCTGTGGAGCTGGGTCCATTCCGTGTCTGTCCGAGATTAGTGGTGGAGCAGGGCGGTTTGTATGCTAGAGGCGGTGGGTGTGGTGGGGCTCCTGGCCATGTGGCAAGATGAGGGCTCAGCCCTCCCTAGGCCAAGAAGGCTCCAGAGATATCAGCACGGAGGTCAGGCATACCTAGGAAGACTCAACAGTGGCAAGATTAGTCTCTTGGCTTCCGTCTACCACAGTGATCTGAGAGAGGTCATCATCCAAGGCCGCTGCAGTCTGGCAGAGCTTCTCCCTGCTGCATCCTCCGGGGGCAGTGGTATGGCCTGCAGGAGCCCAGAGAGTCGACCCTCTCTCCCTCAGGGGCAGGAGAGATTCCCCAACTCCTCTCCTGGTGCCGGAGGCCCCTCCCAGTGAGAATTGGCCAGTCTGGGTGGGCAGTTCAATGCCTGGGCCTGTGCCGCCTTGCTTCTGCTGAGGCCAGGGTCACCCTGCCTTGTCGGGGGCTGAGGGGCGCTGTGCCCAGCCCAGGGTCCAGCTCCGGGCCTTGGGCAGCCAGGCGGAGCGGCAGCCCTTGCAGTGCTCCCCAGCCCAGCAGGTTCTGATGAAAGACCGTCTGTGTGGGGCTCATACAGAAGCACAGACTCCTCGGGGGGCTTCACCCTTCACAAAAAGGCCCTGATTGGATGGGGGTGGGGTGTGAGCTGCTTTGGGAAGAATCGGGCATGGGGTCTGGGGCCCTGCTGCAAGAGACAGAGACAGAGAGAGACAGACACACACGGGGAGAGACAGAAAGAGACAGAGACAGACAGACAGAGATGGAGAGACAGACAGAAACAGATGGAAAGAGACAGAGAGAGACATACACAGACAGAAACAGACGGAGAGAGACAGAGAGAGACAGATACACAGACAGAAACAGACGGAGAGAGACAGATACAGGGATACAGACAGACACACAGTGATGGAGAGAGAAAGACGGAGAGAGACAGACACAGAGACAGAGTGAGTGAGAGAGACAGAGAGAGAAGGAGAGACAGGGAGAGACAGAGAGACGGAGAGACAGAAATGGAGAGAGACAGAGAGAGGGGGAGAGACAGAGAGGGAGAGACAGAGATGGAGAGAGACAGAGAGAGAGGGAGAGACAGAGATGGGGAGAGAGAGACAGACAGACACATACACGGGGAGAAACGGAAAGAGACAGAGACAGACAGAGAGAGACAGCAAGAGACAAATACACAGACAGAAACAGACGGAGAGACAGACAGAGACAGAGTGACTGAGAGAGACAGAGAGAGGGAGAGACAGAGACGGAGCGAGAACAGGGAGAGGGAGAGACAGAGACGGAGAGAGAGACAGAGAGAGCGCTCAGGACCAGCGGCAGGAGTTTCCGACTATAAATAGCGCGGAGTCTATAAAAAGCCGCCAGCGGAGATTTGGAAGCCGAAAGTCCAACACGTCGATCCGAGCTAGATAATAGGCACCATTGAGGCTCGAGTTACGCCTAAATGAGCCGGGCTCGGCGCCCCCACCCGCCGCCGCCGCCCCCTGATGCTCGCACGCACCCGCCAGCAGGCGGCGCCGCTTCCCGGCCGAGGCCCAGGAGGATGGACGCGGTTTCCTCAAAAGCGGCTCCGCGCCTGAGCGCCTGGAGATTCCTGTGCGGCGACCCCCAGACGGCCCCAGGCCTCTCCGTGTCCTGCCCCACAGCCCTGCTCCGGGTCCAGCGTCCCGTGCCCCGCCCTCGCCTTTGCTCCCCTCCAGGACACGATGGCCTGGCTCTGGCCTCTGTCCACTGAGGCCTCTGTCCACTACCCCGCGCTGGGCTGGGATCTGCAGCTGGAGCCCTGTCGCCGGTCGGAGTGGCCTCTGCTGGGATCCTGCGCTGTGGGCTGGCACTGGGCCTCCCTGCGCTGTCCCCAGCAGGTTCCTGACCCCTCAGCCATGGCCGTGTTCGCATGTGTGAGATCCCTGCTGTCCTGCAAGGGGGAGTGGGAGAGAGAGAGAGACAGAGACAGAGACAGAGAGAGAGAGAGAACAGTGCTCTTAACCGGCACTCTTCCTAATGACTTACTTTTTAATGAGATTTTCAGTGGCCAGCTATTAACTCCTGAACCTGCTCCTCATCCTCTCTGCAGCATAGTGACCCCTGGACATCTCCCAGCCCGCCAGCCGGTGCCTCTGAGCCAAGCTGACATCTCAGAGTCGAAGCTCCGCAGGCCCTTGAAGAAACGCTTCTCCAAGAGGCTGAGCTCTAGGACAGCGGAAGGGGGCCCACTAGGCAAGACGGCGCTCGGAGGGGAAGGCCAGCCACGGGGACAGGGGCAGGCTCGTGCTCAGAGGGCTTCCTGGAGGAGGTGGTCCCGGGAGGGCGGGATCTGCGTGGAAGAGAACATGCCCAAGGGTGCAAATGAGCAGGCCCTGCTGCCTGGGCCTGCAGAGCCGGACAGACGGGAGCCCGCGGGCTGTGTCCTGCCGCGGTCTCCGCCTGAGATTCTGGAAGGTTCTACACAGGCTTCTCGAAGACCTCAGGGTCACAGCTGCAGTGAGTGACTCGGGTGCGGGATGCCTGTATGTGGTGGGAGGACCGGCGGTGCGGGGTGGTGGGGGCTGCCGATCCCCTGGGATCCCAGCGGAGGTCACAGGGTAGTTGGCGCAGGTCCGACGGGGGCGCCCAGCAGCTCTGAGGGGCGAGAAGGCGGAGCCCGGGCGCGGCTGTGTGCATGCAGGCGCGGGCAGTGCTGCCGGGGGACAGCGGGCGTGTTCCCCTGTGCGGCCACTCCTGAGATCCAGGCCAGAAGCTGGACAGGCGCATGGGTGGGCGGTGCTACTGGTACCCCCTCTCGCCCATAACTGGCCCAGGGAACCCGCAGTGCCCTGGGCTGTGCATTTTCCTGGTGCTGTCTCGCCCCGAATGTCCACAGGTTATTTCCCGTTTATTCCTACTGGCTAGACTCACCCTCGCTGCCCCCACGCAGACCACCTGGAGGGTGCTCAGCCCCGCCCGGGGTGTACTGGGTCCTCCGGACCTCCAGGGGCGCTGTCCGTGGCAGGGCCGTCAGCGAGGGGTTCCCTCTGTAGGCTGGGATGCTGGGGAACTGTTTGCACCCCATCCTCTGGGCTTGGGGGGTGATCCCAGGAACCCAGGCTGCAGAGAGAGGCATTGAGTGGGGGCTGCTGAGGTTCACCAGGGGGGGGGCCCAGCCTGCAGGGAGTGGGGTGCAGGGTCAGATTCTGGGTGGAATTGCCAAGTTCACAGATTCTGTATGGCCGGGAGCTTAGTGGCGCAGGGGAGGGGTCAAGCCCATGGTGGCAGTGAGGCGGGGGCTCACCCCTTAATTTGGGATAGAAAGTAATGAGGGGGGGGGAGTGCAGATTGGGGAGGGGATGGTCCAGTGGTCCTCCGGGCTGCTCCTGGCTTGGTGCTCTTAGGCACCAATTTTTAGGCATGCTTAAGAGACTGTGCGGTGCTGGGGCCGAGCCCGGAGTTCCCACACGGGAGGAGCTCAGAGTGATTTTGTTTATGGAGGGAATTGGGGCCATACCCAGAGATGCTCCGAGCTACTCTTAGCTCCGTGCTGATAGGTCCAGATGCGGGCCAGGACCCAGGGTTGGCTGCATGCGGGCCACAGCAGGGCAGAGCCACGTGATTCTCAAGGAAGCCAAGGCACCAAGGGGAAAGGGGGAAACCAGAGGCGGCTCCTGCTCCTGCTGGGAAGGGCCCTGCAGGTGGGCACCCCCCTCCTCCTTCCCTCTCCCTCCCTCCCTCCCTCCCTCAATGCCCCTCCCTCCCCTTTTCCCTTTCCCGTTTTTCTTTCCTTCCCATTTCCCTTCCCTCTCCTCTCCTTTCCTTCCCTTCCTTTCCCTCTTCCCTTTCTCTTCTCCCTTCTCCCTTCCCATTCCCTCCCTCTTTTCTCCTCAACCGGAGAATTGAGAATTTGAGGATTGGGTTCAACCCATTTCTTGTCTTGCAGGTGTGAGACCCTGCCCCAGAGCCCAACCCCACACAGGCCCTCCAGCCCCCAGCATCAAGGGAAGGCAGGGGGTGCTGCCAGGCACGAGAGGGCACTGAGAGTGTCTGTGGACAGAGTGAGCCCCGGGAGCCGGTGAGGGGGGGTCCTGGTGCCCAGGAGCGGCAGGGACCACGTGGCAACGCTGAGCAAATGAGGGACCCTTGCGGGCAGATACCCACGGGTGCCCTCGGCGGAGTCCCCTCCTTTCTGTCACTTCTGGACGAAGAGGCTGGAGACGCGTCCGAGGTTCTGGACCAGAGCAGCCCCTGTCCAGCACCCTGGCAGAGGTGCCCGTCCTGAAGTCTACTGAGGGGCCGCTGAGGCCCTGGGGAGCTGCGGGGGCTCCCCAGTGCAAGCAGGAGAGGGATCCCCAGAGGCAGGTCTGCACCCCGCTCTCACCAACCCCGAGCTGTGGGGCATCACAGCCAGCGCCCTGGCACGATGAGGCATTCCTGGACCCCTGGCTGGTGCCCTTGCTTGTGGGCAGCCGTAACTCAGGACCGCCCCACCCCTTCCCTGCAGAGACGTGGGTGACGAGGTTTTAGCTCTGCCTGCACGAATGCTTCGGAAAATTCTGGCTGTGACGTGGTTCACATCCCGCCTATCCCAAAGTCTGCTGACCTCAAGGGCAGTAGTGACACCCCTCACCCCACACCTGCCGCGGATCCCAAAGAACCATAAATGGTAGCTGCAGCAAGCCCCAGGCGGCCGAGGTTTTACCGGCAAGTGGATCCCGAGACAGAAAGAAACTGCTCCTGCCCCTATTGCGCCCCCCCCCGGTCCTCGCGGAAATCAATAAGGCGACAACCCGGGGAGGAGATTTGATTGAGGACGTTCATTTTGGGAAGCTGGATTTCTCCCACACAGGAACCCAGATATTGCCAGGCCTGTCCTCAACAAATGGGAAGTGTGGCCCAAAAGGCCCAGAGCTATTAATAGAAGAGATTCCAGTTCTCTCCAAATAAAAAGGCGGATACGTTCTCGTCTCCTCCTGGGCCCGCGGGCTGAGTCGTGGCAATGTCGCGGTGCTGGAAAAATCCTGCCTGCCACGGCTGCCCTGGGCCCCGTCCGAGAGGCAGGATTCTCTCACCGTCATCCCCAACGGGGCAGAGACAGTCAGCCCGGCTGGGGTCGGGAAGGTGACAGAGTTGGTCCAGAGGAACAGCTGGCCTGTCCCCACCCACCCCGCACACACACATTCTCCCTATGTGAGGTTTGGTGGGATTGGGAAGAGTGTCAGAAAGTTCTTTTCTTCTTGGAGAGGGGCTGCCAGCGATGCTGATGGTGTCTGAAGGTCGCGCCTGGCCACAGTCATCAGCGGGGCTGGCTCGCTCCCACGCTCACACCCAGCCCTCAGCGTTGCTGGAGCCCAATGGGGCTGGGGACGCTGGTTTCACACAGTGCTCTGGGGCCAGGCAGTGCCGAGATCAAAGCCAGGGCCTTGTGCATGCAGGCACGTGCTTCCCTTGGGCTTTTTGGGGTCACACCCAGCAATGTTCAGGGGCTACTCCTGGCTCTGCACTCAGGAATTACTCCTGGTGCTGCTCGGGGACCATATGGGATGCCAGAGATGGAACCCTGTTCGGCTCCAGGTCGGCTGCGGGCAAAGCAAATGCCCCGCCTGCTGTGCTGTTGCTCCGGCCCCAAGCATGTGCTTCTTTCCCTCCAAGTCCGTCCACTGACTTCTGCCCAGTGGACGCCACAGTCACCTGCAGGGCCTCAGGGCTTCAGTGTCACGTGGGTAGATGCAGCCTGGCGTCCGGTTGTGCCTGGAACTGGGCTGGGTAGTAGGGGCTGTTGTGTGTGTGTGTGTGTGTGTGTGTGTGTGTGTGTGTGTGTGTGTGTGTGTGTGTAGAGGAGTGAAGTCAAGAAAGGGAAGGGCCTGTGGAGAGTGGTGCCCGGTCCCGAGAGGGGCCCTTGGCTGGAGTGCTTGGGAACAAGGATCTGGCTTGTCCCTGAGAGCTCCCACCTCCATGCAGGGTGAGTCACGCCTGCAGAAGGGATGAATCATGTGGCTTACGAAACCCAGGAGTCCTGAGGAACTGGAAGACCTGGGAAAGCGGGTCCCGGGATCCCGGCCCAGCCCGCCAGCCCTCATCGTCCAGCTGCTGGCCCAGTGAGGTCCGAGCCACCTGCCCAGCAGGCCCAGTCCCACCCCAACCCCTCTTTTGTATTAAAGGTACAGACTTGCTTTCACTTGGGTCAGTTGGATTCAAGCTGGATTGCAGTTGGGACAGTTGGCTACTGTCCCACCACTCCCCATTGCTTGCTGAAGGGGTCAGCATCCCCCAAATTGTCCAGCAGATAATAATCCACTGGAGTCACAGCTCAGCTAGGCTGGTTGATGCGTGTCCCACCTATGGGTCCCAGAAACCCAGAGTCTGGATCTTATAGATCAGCTGAGGAGCAGGCGAGAGCGTGGGTCATCCTCCGAACAGCGCCCCAGGGACTGCTCTGGGTACCGTGTGGACTGGCAGGGAATCGGGCAGGGCAGTCCACCCACATGCCCAAGATCGACCAGAGCCAGGGTCAGGCAGTTTGGGGACTCGCCTGCACGGGGAGGGGCTGCACCCTTGCAAGGTGTCACGGTGCACGCGTCCAACTTGGCTTGTCAGCGTGTTCCTTTGCGCCCCGGGTAGGCGCCGGTTCAGTCAGGGCCCTTGGGAACCGGCAGCTACCGGTGGGTCTTCTCCCGCGGCTTCTGGAACCCAGAGCGTCCCGGCAAACCTTACTGCTGCTTGCAGAAAAGTCTGGGAGTACAGCCCAGCACGTCCAGGTGGAGGAGGTCCCCCAAGCGGTGGCCCGCAGGACGTGGCCCGTGGGTGGGTGTCAGGGGTGGAGGTTGGGGGGGGGTCCCCGCTGGAATCCGCCTCCACCTCCACCCCTTCCGAGGCGCTCGGAGCTGGTAGGGCGGCCGCGGGGACGCGGGTCGGGGGAAGGGGGAGACCCTTCCCGGGCGCGAGGGGCTGCAGCGCGGACCCCAGGGCGCCCGGGCCGCGCGGGCGGGGGACGCGCCGGGCCGCCGCCTCCTCCCCGGCGGCGCTCTCGGGCGCGGAGCGGCTTTAAAAGGCGGCGGCGGCCCAGCCCCCCGGCGCACTCGCTCCCGGAGCCGCCGCTGCCATGCCCGGGCCCCGCGCCGCTGCGGCCAAGGCGCCCGCGCCGAGCACCGGGGGCCCCGGCCGCGCGCCCCGCGCCCCTGGCGCTGGCTGCTGCTGCTGGCGCTGCCAGCCGCCTGCCCCGCGCCGCCGCCGCCGCGACCCGTCTACACCAACCACTGGGCAGTGCAAGTGCTGGGTGGCCCCGGCGCGGCGGACCGCGTGGCCGCGCAGCACGGCTACCTCAACTTGGGCCAGGTGGGTGAGTGCGCCCGGCGCGCCCCAAACTTCCGCGGGATCCCCGGCGGCGGCCGGCGGGCGCGCGCGAGGAGACGCTTCGTCCGGGACGTAGAGCTGGGGGTGGGGGGCGCACGGGGACCGAGACGAGGCTGGGAGTCGCCAGGTCCCCGCGTCCGAGCCCCGCACGCACCTGCCTGGCCGGCTCCGGGCCACCGCGCTGCGCCCCGTGTGCGCCCGGCCCTCCCAGTGCCGTCCACGAGCTCCCCCATTGAGTGACCGCAGGAGGCCCCGAGCCCTGGACTCGGTACCTCCGGGAGGCTTTTGCGCGCGGACCGGGGTCGGTGGGGGGACTCGGCGGCGGCCCCGGGGCTGCGGGACGCGGGGACCGGGATGGGGTCCAGGTCCCCTGGGATAGGTTCCTCCCGGCGTGACCTTGGATCAGTCACTTCCCGGGCGTCTTCATTGCTCCAAGGGGGCCTACGACAGTGTGCACCCCCGTGCGCCGAACCCACTATTTGGGGGCCTTTGGCTGTGGGGGCGACGGTCTGCGGGGCAGGGGTGGGCCAGGAGCCCTGGGCTCTGGTCTCTCTGCTGCTGTCCCTTAGCTTAAGAGGAGCTGCCAGGGCCACCAGGGGGCATAGCTCCAAAGAGACGGCCCCTGAGTGGCGACAGCGTGCGCGGTAGGACAGGACGTGGTTTTATGGCCCCCGGAGTGACCACAGCAGGCTCAAGTGTGTGGTCCCCGGATGGGAGCACCCCCAGCCCCCAGCACTGCCAGGCGCCTTAACAAATCTGCCTTGGCAGCCTTAGGAGCTAGGAGACTCCAGGGAAGCGGCAGGAAAGGGTCAGCTCGTAACTCGGGCCCTGGCGGCCGCCTTCGGAGCGTGAGGTCCCTGAGTAAAGTAGACCCTGCATTGCCGGGGGACCTGGGCGGCCCGATGCCGGCCCTGCTTTTATACCTCTCTCAAAAACAAAGTGGGATGGATGTGGCTCAAATGGTTGGCCTTGGCGTGGGTTGGACCCTGGGTACTGCCTGGTTCTCCCGCTTTACGAGGTATAGTCCAAATGGCCACATGGTATGGTCAGCCCATATATATTGGGGGGGGCACACCGCATGGTGCCTCAGAGCTCACTCCTGGCTCTGTGCTCAGGGATCACTCCTGGTGGGGCTCAGAGAAACCGGGTGCCCACATGGAACCAGAATGGGCCGTATGCAAGGCCAGAGTGCTGCCCACTGAACTCTCTCTCTGGCCCTCAGCCCCCAATTCCTTTGCAAGGGAGACAGCAAGGTGGGGAGCTGGAGTCTACCTCCACCCCTGATATCCTGGGGTGTTTGGGGCGCCTCTCAGCCACTGCCTATGGCACCGCTTAGGGCTCTCTCCGGCCAGGTGGGCGGTCCATGACCTGGTAACCTGAGACCCAGCTTTCTGCGGGGCACGTGTGGCTTGTTTCCTTCCTTTAGTGCTGTGGCCCTTGGAATATCCTGGGGGCCCACAGGTGACCCTCTGGCCCCGTCTGAGATATGCTGTTTTGAAGGGGGGATGGCGTCAACAAGGCCCTGCTGTCTCGGGTTCTTGCCGCACTCTCACTCTGGCCGTGTTGAGGGTTCCGTGCTCAGGGATCGCTTCTGACAGGGCACAGGGGGCCCCCATGGGGTGCTGGGGCTGGAACCTGGGTCGGCCAGGTGCAAGGCCAAGCCCCTTGATCCCAGTACACTCTCACCTATTTCTGTTTCCTTTGGGGCCACACCTGGCAGTGCTCAGGGCTCACTCCTGGCCCTGTGCCTCGGGCTCACTCCTGGCTCTGTGCTCAGGGCTGACTCCTGACTCTGTGCTCAGGGCTCACTCCGGCTCTGTGCTCGGGGCTCACTCCTGGCTCTGTGCTCAAGGTTCACTCCTGGCTCTGTGCTTGGGGCTGACTCCTGGCTCTGTGCTCGGGGCTCACTCCTGGCTCTGTGCTCAGGGCTGACTCCTGACTCTGTGCTCAGGGCTCACTCCCGGCTCTGTGCTTGGGGCTGACTCCTGGCTCTGTGCTCGGGGATCACTCCTGGTTCTGTGCTCAGGGCTCACTCCTGGCTCTGTGCTCAGGGTTCACTCCTGGCTCTGTGCTCAGGGCTCACTCCTGACTCTGTGCTCAGGGCTCACTCCTGACTCTGTGCTCAGGGCTCACTCCTGGCTCTGTGCTCGGGGCTCACTCCTGGTTCTGTGCTCAGGGTTCACTCCTGGCTCTGTGCTCAGGGCTGACTCCTGACTCTGTGCTCAGGGCTGACTCCTGACTCTGTGCTTGGGCTCACTCCCGGCTCTGTGCTCGGGGCTCACTCCCTGGCTCTGTGCTCAGGTCAGAGCTCACTCCTGGCTGTGCTCATGTGTCACTCCTGACTCTGTGCTCAAGGCTTGGCTCTGTGCTCAGAGATTACTCCTGGCTCTGTGCTCAATCCTAGCTCTCTGCTCAGGGAGCACCCCTGGCTCTCTGCTCACTCAATCCTGGTGGGGCTGGGACGACCCTCTGCAGTGCTGGGAGTCACACCCACGCCGGCCGCCTGCAAGGTGAGCGCCTTTCCTGCTGTACTGTCTCTCCGGCTCTGTTTTTCTTTCCTGCAACTGACTGTCTGCTTCTGCTTATCTGCCACGGTACAAAGGTAGGGCAGTCTGGTGGTTATCACCTCAGTGGAATTTCCGATCTTATTCAAGTGTGATAAGGACCCCCACGGGCCCTCCCAGGGAAGACGGAATGTTTTCCGGAACCGGAAGCACTAGCCTTTGTGGGCCCTTCATTCATCTCAAGACCGGAGGGTCAGGTTAAGGAGACACGATTGTTTTCTAAAGATCCGACTTTGGACCTCAGGAGATACGCCCGGGCTGGCGCGTGTTTGTGAACTGGAGTCCCCAGTCCGTCCCAGTGCTGTGGTCATCAGAGCCCATAGTGACCAATCTGAGGACTAAGCCAAGAATAACCGAGAGCTGCTGAGTGTGGGCCCCTCCCCCATCCCAAAACAGTAAAATAAAATCAGTGAAAATTTGGGCAACCCCAGGGTTAATACTTTTATTTACTTATTTTGGTTTTGGAGCCACGTGATGGTGCTCAGGGTTTACTCCTGACTCTGTGCCCAGGGGTCAGTCCTGGCAGGACTCGGGGATCCTAGGGGACGCGGGGATCAAGCATGGACCCGCCACTTGCCAGGCAGGCACCCACCCTGCCGCCCTGTTGCTCCAGCCCCAACTTCTTTTATTTTTCAATTCTTTAGTTAGTTCCCTCCCCGTGCACCCTCCTTTACCATTGTCGTTGCCGTATTGTTGTGTGGCTGGGAGTCACACATTCGAACCTGGCAGAGATGCCCACACGTTTTTGCTTTGTTGGGGGCGCCCACCAGGATGTGAAGCTCTCAGTCACATGTCCACTGAGCGGCGCCCACCTTTTGTGGGGTACCCACAGGGCGTAGGCTCTTGGTGGGAAGCACAGTTCAGGTGGTCGTGTCTGGAGCCGCTGCAGTGCTCGCAGGAGCTGGCGCGGTGGAGCTTTCTGGCAATAGTGTTCACAGATTTTACCACTGCGGTATGTGCTGGGAGAGGCCACACGGTTCTGTGATGCTCACACAGAGGCTACAGCATGGCTGGAAATTGCTTACAGGCCCTGTGAGTCACAGATAACAGGGCTGCCAAAAATAGCACTGTGCTCACGTGGGGCACCGGGATTCAGACTCATAACCACACACCTGCCAGGCTCTTTGCTCTCTGCTCTTTCTCATTCCCCAGGCAGGCCCCTGTCACTTTCAACAGATGACATGACTCACGCCACTCACTCATAAGCCAAGAGAACCTGGAGGCTGTTACGGCGAGCGAGAGATGAGGATTGTTTGACAAGCATAGCGGGCGACGCCACAGACGAGAGAAATCAGAATTCCCTCTAGCGTAAAACCCATTAGAGACTTAAGAATAATTTTGTTTTTAATGTGAGTGTTTCGGGGAGAAAATTGTAGAATATTTTATAAAGAAATATGGGGATGGGGGGGAGCCAGAGAAAGGGGTAACATCCGTTAGGTCCGTGGATGGTGGTTGGGTGCTTCCTGAGTCATCTGTCACTGAGAGCGATTTAGCTGGAGCACCGGCAGGATTGTATATGAATATGAAATGGCACACACAAATTGTGTGGCACGCACAGAGGAGCCGTGTGCCTGGCAGCGGAGGTAGGTGGTTCCGCGAAGGACGGCCGAGGCATGCGTGCTCACAGCAGAGCTGACCAACCGCGGTGACCCAGGGAGGTTCTTCCCGTCCATGGCATTGGCTGACCCCAGCCTGGGCTGGAACTTGCCTGTGTGACCGGGAGCTGGAAGGCTTGGGCGGGTGGCTTGGGCATAGAGCCTGGCCTGTTTGAGGCCCTGGTTGAGGTTCCTGTCACCCTGGAGACCCCTCCAGGACCACCAGGAGCCACCGCCCTGGGCTATACCTTGACTGGGTGTAGCCCCAAAACGAAATGAACTTCACCCCCAGTGTTTTTGTTAAAACAAAATCTATAGAATCCGTAGTGATGATCGTGTGTAAGAGATGGGCACATTAATTATGAAGCTATAAGAAGGGAAATGTTCTCAGATGTATGCTACCCACGGCAGAGCCTGGCAAGCTACCGTGTCGTATTTGATATGCCAGATACCAGTAACAATTATAGACCTCATTCCCATGACCTGATGGAATGGTTTGAGGCTCTTTATGTTCCTGGAGCAAGCAGATGCCCTTGGGCTCTACTAGCATGAGACAGGACATATGGAGATGTTACTGGTGCCGCTCGAGCAAATCGACGATGAACAGGAAGACAGTGATACAGTGATGTTCTCAGATACCAGAATGATTTTTCAGGAAAGAGTCACTGTCACTGTCACTGTCTTCCCGTTCATCATCGATTTGCTCGAGCGGGCCGCAGTAACATCTCCATATGTCCTGTCTCATGCTAGTAGAGCCCAAGGGCATCTGCTTGCTCCAGGAACATAAAGAGCCTCAATCCATTCGGAATGAGGTCTATAATTGTTACTGGTATTTGGCATATCAAATACAACACGGGTAGCTGGCCAGGCTCTGCCGTATGGGTAGCATACTCTTTGTAGGCATCTCTAAGTCCAGCATTTATTGATGAACCGCCTGAGCCGGGCTGTGATAGGCTGGTCTGCTGGGTGGAGTTCTGAGGAGTGAGAAGTTCGGATGTGGAAAATGGAGGCCCTCATGGAGTGGGGGTTGTCTGGCTTGTTGCAAGGCTCTGCTGGGGTGGCGGGCCAGGGCTAGAACCCGCCATCCCTCCCGGGCACCTCATGAGCGGCTGGGCAAGGGAGAGCAAGTAGCAGCTCTGCCCCATGTCTGTGAGTCTCTCAGGAAAGAGTTAGTTCAGGGAAAAAACGGGGCAGCAGAATGGGGTGGGGGGGGCGGGGGGGGGGGGGGTTGTTACTGCTCAGTGATTGCCTCTGAGTGTCTGAATGTCATCGCTGAGTGATGATCGCAGAATATTTTTTTTTAATCTTTTTTGGGTCACACCCGGTGATGCTCAGGGGCTCCTCCTGGCTCTGCACTCAGGAATTACTCCTGGTGGAGCTCGGGGGGACCATTTGGGATGCCGGGATTGAACCTGGGTTGGCCTCATGCAAGGCAAAGTCCCCCGTGTACTATCGTTCTAATTCAGTGAGGATGAAATGAATTAACGTAATAATTCAGTGAGGATGAAATGATTTGGTGCTTCCTGCCACTGAATGGCGCCGTGTCCCCCACAGGGCCAGCCACGGAATCCTGCTGCACCCTCAGTGGTCTGAGAGCTGAGGGGTTTCCCAAGGCTGGCAGCGGGCGGGAATGACAGCTGTCCGTTCTCAGAGTGATTGACAGCCTGTGCCCAGGACAGTGGGTCCTGGGTCTGAGATGGGGAAGGAGTTTGTGTAGAGATTTTCACCACGCTCTGCAGGGCTCTGGGAACCTGGGGCCACTCGAACCCAGTCCTTCGGTGCTCCCCCATTAGCATACTTAGGGCAGGGGTTCCCGGGCGGCACCCCAGGGCTCTGGAGATGGAACTCAGGCTCCTCTGGGTGCCAGGCATGTGCGCTAGGCCTTGGTGTCATCCACACACCGGACTCTCGAGGTTTCTGTTACTGTTTTGTATGTTTGGGGCCACACCTGACCCTGCTCAGGGCCGACTCCTGGCTTTGTGCTCAGGGATCGCTTGTGGGTTTGGGGACCTTATAGGAAGTCAGAGATAGAGCCCAGTCATGGGGACCTTATAGGATGTCAGAGATAGATCCCAGTCATGGGGGACCTTGTAGGATGTCAGAGATAGAGCCCAGTCATGGGGGACCTTATAGGATGTCAGAGATAGAGCCCAGTCATGGGGGACCTTGTAGGATGTCAGAGATAGAGCCCAGTCATGGGGGACCTTGTAGGATGTCAGAGATAGAGCCCAGTCATGGGGGACCTTATAGGATGTCAGAGATAGAGCCCAGTCATGGGGACCTTATAGGAAGTGGGAGATAGAGCCCAGTCATGGGGATCTTATAGGAAGTCAGAGATAGAGCCCAGTCATGGGGGACTTTGTAGGATGTCAGAGATAGAGCCCAGTCATGGGGACCTTATAGGATGTCAGAGATAGAGCCCAGTCATGGGGACCTTATAGGAAGTGGGAGATAGAGCCCAGTCATGGGGGGATCTTATAGGAAGTCAGAGATAGAGCCCAGTCATGGGGGACTTTGTAGGATGTCAGAGATAGAGCCCAGTCATGGGGACCTTATAGGATATCAGAGATAGAGCCCAGTCATGGGGGACCTTATAGGATGTCAGAGATAGAGCCCAGTCATGGGGACCTTGTAGGATGTCAGAGATAGAGCCCAGTCATGGGGACCTTGTAGGATGTCAGAGATAGAGCCCAGTCATGGGGGACCTTATAGGATGTCAGAGATAGAGCCCAGTCATGGAGGACCTTATAGGATGTCAGAGATAGAGCCCAGTCATGGGTACCTTATAGGATGTCAGAGATAGAGCCCAGTCATGGGGGACCTTGTAGGAAGTCAGAGATAGAGCCCAGTCATGGGGGACCTTATAGGATGTCAGAGATAGAGCCCAGTCATGGGGGCCTTATAGGATGTCAGAGATAGAGCCCAGTTATGGGGACCTTATAGGATGTCAGAGATAGAGCCCAGTCATGGGGACCTTATAGGATGTCAGAGATAGAGCCCAGTCATGGGGGACCTTGTAGGAAGTCAGAGATAGAGCCCAGTCATGGGGGACCTTATAGGATGTCAGAGATAGAGCCCAGTCATCGGGGACCTTATAGGAAGTGGGAGATAGAGCCCAGTCATGGGGGGACCTTATAGGATGTCAGAGATAGAGCCCAGTCATGGGGGGACCTTATAGGAAGTGGGAGATAGAGCCCAGTCATGGGGGGACCTTATAGGATGTCAGAGATAGAGCACAGTCATGGGGGACCTTATAGGATGTCAGAGATAGAGCCCAGTCATGGGGGACCTTATAGGATGTCAGAGATGAGAGCACAGTCATGGGGACCTTATAGGATATCAGAGATAGAGCCCAGTCATGGGGACCTTATAGATGTCAGAGATAGAGCCCAGTCATGGGGACCTTGTAGGAAGTCAGAGATAGAGCCCAGTCATGGGGGACCTTGTAGGATGTCAGAGATAGAGCCCAGTCATGGGGACCTTATAGGATGCCAGAGATAGAGCCCAGTCATGGGGGACCTTATAGGATGCCAGAGATAGAGCCCAGTCATGGGGACCTTATAGGATGTCAGAGATAGAGCCCAGTCATGAGGGACCTTGTAGGATGTCAGAGATAGAGCCCAGTCATGGGGGACCTTATAGGAAGTGGGAGATAGAGCCCAGTCATGGGGGACCTTATAGGATGTCAGAGATAGAGCCCAGTCATGGGGACCTTATAGGATGTCAGAGATAGAGCCCAGTCATGGGGGACCTTGTAGGATGTCAGAGATAGAGCCCAGTCATGGGGACCTTATAGGATGTCAGAGATAGAGCCCAGTCATGGCTTTGGAAAGTCATCAGGGCCCTGCCAGTCCATTCCTTCAGGGTCTTTGGGGGTTCTGGGCCTTGGCTTAGATTTTGCCTGTAAAAAAAGTAATTCCTCCGATTTTCTGCCACTGACCTGGGCTGCTTACAGGACCCCCTCCTCCAACTGCCCTGTTCTTGGGGCCTTCCAGGTTGTAGTGGGTTGGACTCTTAGCTTGTTCTCTCTCTCTCTCTCTCAGACACACTTATACACCTGTACTCACACACACACACATACATGCACACCTGTACTCACAGAAACACACACTGATGCATATGCACCTATGCTCACACAAAGAGACACACAAAACACATACACACCTGTACTCTCAAACAGAGACACACACAGACATGCACACTTGTTTTCACACACACACACATACAGATCCACATACACAGATATGTACAGAGACACACGGATGCTTTCTCACAGACACACACAGAGACAGAACACACAGGCACGCACACATATACATAGTCACAGACAGACCCGCACACATACATGCGGCGCAGACATGCATATACATGCTCTCACACACATGCACATTATATGCACAATCACACACATACACAGACATGCTTTCACACATGCTCACACACATGCTCTTACACATACATGTGTGCACACACATGTACATGCTCCAGCGCTTCAGTCAGGAGAGCTCAGGGGTCAGGGTTCATACCTGGTACATGCAGGGCTCTGGGCTTAACCCCGGCAGTGCCCAACCTCTCCGCCATGTGTCCCTGGTGGCCCCAGCACCCGGATTAAGCAGCCCCCGCCCCTGTTCCAGCATGGTGGGCTGAGTCTCGCCAGAAGTGGCCCCAGCCCCCTGAGCACTGCTTGGGAGCCCCCACCCCTAGTGAAAGAGACTCACCTCTCCCATGTTGGGGGAGAGGAGCCTGAGGCTCCTTCCCTGCAGTCCTTCCCTGCAGACCCCCAGCCCTGGGCTCCTGCCCGGCCTGCGTGCCCCTCCCGGCCTAGCCCACTCTCCGCACTGTTCCCCACCCCACTTCACGCTGGCCTCTGCCCTCTGTCTGCCTCAGGCAGTCTTCCTGGCCCCCTGGTTAGCTCCCTCCACACTTGCCCTCTGCAAGGCTGCACCCCAGGGCCCCGCCCAGCACCCCTCCCTGCACTTAAGCACTTATGCTCCTGGGCTGTGGGCCTTTGGGAGGGGTCTCTGGCTAGCCGGGCCTCCGCTTCCATCTCCTAGAGGGCTCCGGCACCCGCTTCCCCTGAGCCCCCCATCCTGACTCCTCCGACTAGCTGCCATCTCTTCCCACCCCCGGCTGTCCAGGCTCTGTGTGCAGACCTTCTCGGCCCGGGTGGAAACTGCTCCATCCCCTCTGAATTTGTTTGTATATTTGGAGGCCACACCCAGTGATGCACAGGGCCGACTCCGGCTCTGCACTCAGGAATTACTCCTGGCAGGGCTTGGGGGACCCTCTGGGATGCCGGATCGAACCTGAGTCAGCTGCGTGCAAGGCAAACGCCCTCCCCACTGCCCTCCCCTCCGGCCCTGCCTTTGAGCCGAATCCCTTACTTTGCGGGCTCCCATTTAGCTGACTGCCCCGCTCCCTTCATGGTCATGCACAGATGCCCAGGTCCACTGCTGGGCCTGCCCCAGTCACAGTCCACCTCCCGATGTCCTGGTGTCTCTGCTCTCGCAGGGTTCGGAAGATGGGTTGAGGGGCAGAGGGGGTTCAGGGGAGCAGGCGCTGGGAAGATGGGGGATGAACCGCCGTCCGCTGTCCGAGCTCCGAGGATGGGCCCGTGCGTTCCCCATGGCAACCAGGCCATCAATGCGGTCAGTGTCAGCAGCAGGAAGAAACATCACTTTGTCCCCTTGTAGCTGTGGCTCTGTTGGGCCCTGCGGGAAGGCGGCTGCTCATGGGTCTTGGGGTTCCCTCTGCTCACGGGGTGGGGACTCTTGAATTTTTGACACCCCCAAGTTGGTCATTTTGGGGTTACTTGAGGGGGTGGGTGAGGCTGTCTTAGCAGAAAAACCAGGGTGGCCTTGGAGGCTGAGGGATAAAGCAAGGCTGCCCTCGTCATGGGGCACAGTGGGGTTCCAGAAAGGGACCCCAGAGTCCACCTGTCCCCACTTTTCTTTTGAAACATCATGCCGATGTCCTCTAAAAATGCATCTTTTTGTTCTTGTTGTTCTTGTTCTTCTTGTTCTTGTTCTTCTTGTTCTTGTTGTTGTTGTTGTTGTTGTTGTTCTTCTTCTTCTTCTTCTTCTTCTCTTCCTCCTCTTCCTCCTCCTCCTCCTCTTCCTCTTCCTCCTCCTCCTCCTTCTCCTCCTCCTCCTCCTTCTCCTTCTCCTCCTCCTCCTCCTCCTCCTTCTCCTTCTCCTTCTCCTTCTCCTTCTCCTTCTCCTCCTCCTCCTCCTCCATCTCCTCCTCTTCCTCCTCCTCTTCCTCCTCCTCCTTCTCTTTCTCCTCCTTCTCCTCCCCCTCTCCCTCCTCCCCCTCTTTCTCCCCTCCCCTCCTCCCCCTCTTCCGCCTCCACCTCCGTGGCCTCCTCCTCTTCCTCTTCCTCCTCTTCATTATTATTAAATCCTGTTATTAATAATAACACAATAATGAATCCCGTTATAATGGGAATAACTGGATTAATTATTATTATTATTATTATTATATATTTTGGTGTTTGGGGGCCGGACTGGCAGTGCTCAGGAGTTATTCCTGACTTACACTCAGGAATTGCTCCTGGTGGTTCTCGGGGACTCTATGGGATGCCGGAATCGGACCCAGGAGGCCATGTGCAAGGCAAACGGTCTCCCGCTATACTGTCGCTCTAGGCCCAGGATCTTGCTGCTGCCACCAGAACTGTCGTGGGCCCCTTTGTAGCCGAGCCCACCGCGGGGTCTTTGTCCAAGGTGGTCTGCTCCTCCATGTCCTCCAGGCCCCCTCACGGGCCCCCTCAGTGGAAGAGGACAACCCCAGTCCGGCCCCGTGGCTCCCGGCCCTCGCTCTTTCCCTCTGGCTTCTCTGCGGGCACAGCCCCTGGCTCCTTCCCAGTGCCCAGATGGTGTGGCTGGACCTTGACCCACTGTCCTTGTCCTGCCTCCCAGCTGGCCAAGCTCCCCCGCAGCACCTGCCCTCACAGCCCAGGGCCTCACTGCTGCTGGTTGCCGGCCACTGCGCAGAGGTCACCGGCTCCCTGATAGTTGCCTGTCACCTTGCTGGGGCTTTTGGGTATTTCGTTTTTGTTTTTGTTTTGGAGGTGACACCAGGCAGCGCTCGGGGCTCCTTCCTGGCTCTGTGCTCAGGGATCACGGCTGGCAGACTCCGGGGACCTTCCCTGTCCCGAGCCAGGGATTAAACCTGGGTCACCAGCATGCCGTGCTTACTGGGGCACACTTTATTTTTTCTTTTCCTTAATTTCTTTGTCTTAATTTTTTTTCACTATTACAAAGCAGTTTATGTTGGGTTTCAGCCGTACATTGATCCAATATCCATCCCCCACCAGTGCACGTTCCCTCACCGGTGTGCCCAGGCTCCCTCCCACGGCCCCTCGGCCCCCAGGCTGCCTCTGTGTCACCATTTTTCTTCTTTCTCTTTCTCCTCTTTTGTGCATTATGGTTTGCAATACAGGTACCAAGAGGTCATCATGTATGTTTGTTCAGGGAATTCCGCTTTTTTTAACTGTGTGGCAGCTTGGAGGCGTGGACGTGACTGCTTGGACTTCCAGAAGTACAGGGAGGTGGGGGGAGGTAGCCCACCCAACTGCGAGAGGAGCCTGGAGATTTCAGTCGCAAAACCCGCATGCCAGCATTTTCAGCAGAGTAGGTTCTCGGTGAGGTCCATCCTGAAAGGGTGGAGTCCGCCAGGGACATGGCAGTGATTTTGATTGTGGGAGCAAGTGGCTGCCGGGGGGCTTCGTTCTGGGGCACCCTTTAGCTGAGATCACGCAGTCTGTCGGCTGGAGATCACATGCTTTTGGTATTGAAGGTCCCAACCAGCGGATTGGGGTGCAGAGTCGGGGGTCAGGCTGAGCACGTGTGGGCTCAAACCCAGGACTTTGGGAGAGATAGTCCAGCAGAGAAGGCGTTTGCTTTGCATGCAGCCGACCCGGTTCAAGCCCCGAATCCCATAGGGTCCCCGAGCACTGCCAGGAGTAATTCCTGAGTGCAGAGCCAGGAGGAGCCCCTGAGCATTGCCAGGTGTGGCCCAAAAAAGGAAAAAATGATGCCTGTGACCTTGAGAGAGCCAGGCGGGTGCTTTTGACCCAGCTGTCCTTTGAGCCCGTCTCTTTTTTCTTCATGAAATTGCAGATGTGTTCTCTAAATACTCTCCCATTTTAGAGAATTTAGCTCATCTGAATAGAGGGAAAACCCGGCCCCCTTGTCCGCACTCCCCGCTGTGGAGTCCCCGCTGTCCCCACAGGCCGGACACTGCTGTGTGTCCCAGACAGATCTGCACGGGGCAGGCCGTGGACATAGCCAGTGTCATCAGCACGGGTTTTTTTTGTTTTGGGGACTCACCCAGTGGTGCTCAGGGGTGCTCCTGGATCAGTGCTTACAGGTCCCTCCTGGTGGGACTTGGGGACCCTCTGGGGTGCTGGAGATCGAACCCACGAAGTCTGTGCTCTGACCTTTGCGCTGTCTCGGCCCGTGCAGGAAATGATTTAAGCTCTGTGGAGGTGTCCTTAGATATTTTTCATTGACTGTAATTGTTATCAATAATCATAGCTTGATTATTAATTATTAGTTGTTATAATGTGGGGCGGAGCTATAGCACAGCGGGTAGGGCGTTTGCCTAACACGTGGCCAACCCGGGTTCAATCCCCGTCATCTCATATAGTCCCCCAAGCACCACCAGGAGTAATCCCTGAGCGTTGCCGGGTGTAACCCCCCAAAAAAAAAGCAAAAATAAATAAATAAAAATTCACTTGATCACTTGATCACTTGAATCCCGTTATTCATCGATTTGCTGGAGCGGGCACCAGTAACATTTCCATTGGACCCTATCACGTGCCAATGTAGCCCAATGGCATCTGGTTGATTCAGGAATAAAAATAAAAATTAATTGTTGTAATGAACCAATCACCTGATCGCCTCCGTCCATCTGTTAGTGCCTGTATCGCGGGTTCACTGATGTTTTCTGCATCACGGCTGGACTGTTTCTGGGATGGCGCTGATTCTCGCCTCTGCTCACTCATGTAAAGATTTCCCGAATATAGGGCAAAGGAGACAGATACCAGTGCGGTGGGTAGATGATGGGGGTGCAGGGGGTCTTTTGCAGCTGGCACAGGAAGCTGCCAAACCAGGGTAGACTCTGCCCCCAAGGATGTGAACAGGGGCCCCTTCACTGGGAGTGTCAGCTGGCGTGGTATTTGCCAGTTCTGCTTGCTTTGGTACCACCCGGGCAGTTCTCAGGGCTTACTCCTGCCTCTGCACTCAGAGATCACTCCTGGCTGGGGCTGGCTGGAACGAGGCCTGCAGGAGGGCTTTTGCGCGTTTAAGACCCCCCAGAAGTCCACTTTGTAATGTGAAGTGCCAGAGCCCATGGCTGGGCGCTACCTGTTCGCTCTGTAGAATTTTGGGCTTTGGAACAAAACAAATTTGTTGCAAGGTTGTTGTTGTTGTTGTTGGTTTTTTGGGGGGATTACCCCCCAGACTTGCTCAGGGATTATTCCTGGCTTTACACTCAGGAATCACTCCTGGCACTGCTGAGGGACCATATGGAATGCCCGGGATCGAGCAAAGCAAAGCGCCCTCCTTGCTGGACTGTGACCCTGAGGCCCCCACGAGATTTTCTTTCTGGCAAATGGAGCTAATCCTTTCCTGAAGCACGTTCGTTGCTCACAGGCCTTGTGCTTGGCTGGTGCCCAGAGCTGAGCCTGACCCAGCTTCCCCCTGAGTAACCGCTCGGGGTCCCCTCCTGACTCTGGCACCGCTGGCCCGGCCGCCTGCCGTGAAGAGTCGCTCTTCTCCCTCCCCGCCTGTGCAAACTCGTTCTCGTGGGCTCGCCATGGAGGAATGGGCTTTGCCAGCAGCGCAGCATCAGACTGCGCCGACGGGATCAGCTCAGGACACAGTGGGGGCCGGAAGTGATGCGCACTGGACCAGCGCCATGGTGGACGCAGCTGGGGGACCAGCCTCTGTCCTCTGGCCCATCCCGTGTCCATCCACTGGGCGTGTCTCTGAAATCTTTCCCAGGTCCCTACGTGCTGAGCACACTGTCATAGCAAAGGGACACCCTGGTCTTCCTGGGGCCTCAGGACCATGCCTCAGTTTCCCCTGCTGGTCAGAGGCTCAGACCACCCTCACGGCATGTGGCCCTCTGCCCCCCAGCCCCCTGCTGGCTTCTTCTCCGTCTGGGACATTGTGTCACCTCTGAGACATTCCTCCCAGGGGGTCAGGGGCCAGCCCGGCCATTCTCCATGTTCCACCTTCATTCCTTCTTGTCCGCCATGAGTCTCAGTTCCCAGAGGAATGGGAAAGTGCGTGCAATATCTGCACAGGGCGAAATCGGCTGGAAAGAAACTTCACACTCAAGCACAGCCTGATTCCATTTCTGGAAAATTCTAGCACACGCCAGTCAAGGGCAGGCTGAGCTAAACCCTAGTCCGTAATGGGTGCTCTGGGTCTGGCCAGGGTCACTCCCATGTGTCTCCCTTCCACGAAAGCTCAGTGCCTGTGGGAATCCCATGTTTTAGTGCCTGTGGGAATTGTGTTTTTAATTGGAAAAAAATTTTTTTGCTTTTTGGGTCACACCCAGCGATGCTCAGGGGTTACTCCTGGCACTGTGTAGGGGACCATATGGGTTGCCGGGATTGAACCCAGCTTGGCTGCATGTAAGGCAAACGCCCTACCTGCTGGAATATCGGCTCCGGCACTTTAATTGAAAAATTTTAATTGAAATTACAAAGTTGCGAAGATTTTTATCATCGTGTTTCAGTCATATATTGTTCCAACAGGCACCCAGTTTCCCTCCCGTCCTCTGTGGCAGGCATTTCCCTCCCCACTGCCCTCGTGTTCCCCTCCCCCATTTATCCTCCTCTCTCCTGCCCCTGTGCCAAGCTTCCTACTGAAGACCCGTTCCCTGCTCTCTGTTTCAATCGCTGCTGGGTGTCGGATATTCTCCTACAGGGCTTCCTCATATCCACATGTGAGAGAGATCTTTGGGTCTGTTCCTCGTTCTCTGACTGATTCCCTCAACATGATACTCTCCAGATCCGTCCACGTTGCAGCAAATTGCACGACTTTATCTTTTTATGGCTGCATAGTATTCCATTGTGGATCTCTACCATAGTTTCTTCAGTCGGCTGCTCGTGGGCATTTGGGTTGTTTCCAGGTTCTGGCTATTGCATGGAGTGCTGCAGTGAACATAGACAAGTGCAGGCGACTTTGAGACCCTTGGAGCATATTCCCAAGGGTGGAGTTGCTGGGTCCTCCGGAAGCTTAATTCCTAGTTGTTGGTGTGTGTGTGTGTGTGTGTGTGTGTGTGTTTTAGAAATGTCCAAATTGTCTTTCCAAAAGGCTGGACCAGTCGACAGTCCCCAGCAGGGAATGAGAGGCCCTACCCCACCCCCTGCATCCTCCCAACACTGGTTGCAGGACTTACCGGCGCGCGCATCTCTGGAGAGAACATCTCCCACAGACTCCCCTCAAGTACGCAGGGCACCGCAGCTCCCTCTGGAGTGTCCCAGAGATGATTGGCAGGTGGCCAGAGAGGCAGAGAAGGGAGAGGCAGATGCCTTCAGCCTCTCCACGCCTGGGTACTGACTCAGATCCACAGACCAGCTGTTGAAAACCATGGTCTGGAAAGCAACGATAACCTCTTGGCAAAGTGGCAGGAAATTTCCGTACCCGGAAGTCCAGCAGTTCAGCCTGACAGTGACTGAGTAATTTTTATTCTTGGTGGTTGAATCCATGTGGTGGACCTGGCAGTGACGGCCATGCAGAATTCTCACACTGTTGGTGTGTGTCTATAATTGTTCACCAAAGGGCAGAGCAGTAATACAACAGGAAGGGTGTTTGCCTTGCATGCAGCTGGCCTGGGTTTCATCCCTGATGTCCCGTAGGGTCCTCCGAGCACCGCCAGGAGTGATTCCTGTTCATAGAGCCAGGAGTAACCCCTGAGCATCACCAGGTGTGGCCCCAAAACAAAACAAAATGCCCCCAGGGCTAGGCATGTAGAGCGTGTGCGTGTTTGTAGGAGACTCAGAATTTTATTCCTGGGGCCCTAAGAAAACCCACATTGTGGATGTGACTGGGAGCCATTTTAAGCTGGGCAGGCATGGGCCACGGTTCCACCCCTGGCATTGCACGACCCCCCGGAGCATCACCAGACATAACCTTGGATACCCCCCAAGCACCCGGAGTCTCAGCACCTCCTGTCATTCCAGAGGGCCGAGTGTTATTGGAGCAGGCGCTACACCCCAGAGCACTGCTTGGGAGCACTTCCCCCAAAAAATAATCATCAAAACATTCCTGATAAAATGTTGGAGAAAAAGAGTCTCAGGATGGCGGTGTGCCTGGGGCAGGTATGGGGAAACGTTTGGCCGTCTCTGGCTGTCTCTGGAGACGGAACATAGATGTGTCCACGCGTGAGGATTAGCAGCTTAAGTTCCTTAAGTGCCGTTTTTTTTAACACACCCGGCAATGCTCAGGGGTTACTCCTGGCTCTGCACTCAGGAATTACTCCTAGCGGTGCTCAGGGGACCATATGGGATGCCGGGGATCCAACCTGGGTTGGCTACGTGCAAGGCAAACTCCCTCCCCTCTGTGCTATCACTCTGGCCTGCAGCTTAAGTGCTTGAAGGGAGAAATTGGGATCCTCAGAGACTTCCCCATGGCTTCTTGGGGGTGCATATTCTCTGCAAAGTGCATTCTGGGGTGACTGCGTGCCCCCTGCCCCTGAGCCCCCTGACCAGCTAGTTTGACTTGAGCATGGTTCAACCCTAGGGAGAAGCCTCCAGAAATTGTGGGGAGCCCTGCTGGAAGTGAGATAAGCTGAAGCCAACCCGGGTGCAGCTGCTGGAGTTGGGGTGTGTTGCCTGTTACTGGCTCCAGCTCACTCTCTCTGGAACCAGGATCCAAACCGTTGGGCCGGCTATACAATTTTCAGCCTTACTCGAAGGCTCGGATTAAAGATGAGGACCACAGGGGCCAGGGCAAGAGTCCAGCAGGGAGGGCATTTGCCTTGCAGGCGGCCGACCTGAATTTGATCCCCGGCATCCCATAAGCCCCCCCCCCACCCCCGAGCACTGCCAGGAGTAATTCCTGAGTGCAGAGCCAGGAGGAACCCCTGAGCATCTCCGGGTGTGACCCAAAAACAAACAATTAAAAAATGAAGCCGAGGGCCTGCAGACAGCCGTCCAAAGTGGGCCGCTCTCCCACGCATGCGTCCCTGCCCACGGGCTGCCCCAGAGCTGATAACCACAAAGGCAGCTGTTGCACTCTGGAGGCAAACCTCTCCCGGGAGAGAGAAAGTTCAGATCTGCTGAGCCGTTTGCTCCCAGTGGGGGGCAGGGAGACGGGAGAAGAATACAAGCATTATTCTAGGAAACCGCCTTTATTTATAGATTCTCCTAATTCTATTAAAATGAATGCCGGAGGGATATAAAACTTGGACGCCATCACACATAATAGGAGCAAGAGCTGCGGGCGGAGAGGGGGCCCAGGCTCAAAGGAGGGCCAGCCGAGCACCCTGCGCGAGAATGGGAAGTTTGTCCTGAAATAAAATCGCCTTGGCGCGCACTCGGCAGCGAAAGGGAATTAAAACTAAAGGCTTGGTTAGGGGAGTCCTTGGAAGGAAACACGAAAATCTTTCATCACGAAAAGGAGAAAGTATTAAGCGGGCTCAAGGGAAAACCAAGGCAGTGATTACACTAATGAGGTTATAAAGAGAAATAAGAAAAATGTCATCCTAGTAAAAGGGGAGTGCGGCTAATTAGGTGCCTGGGCTGCCGCACGAGACGTTGGCATCGTGAGTCGCATCGAAGGTGCGCAAAGATGGGGCGAGCCAGGGTTTGCCTGCGTTGTTTTTCGCCCGATCTGGAGGCCTGCCCTGCCCTCCGCAGCTCCGACACACAAAACAAGGGCTGTTTGCTTCCGGAGTGGGTTGAGATGCAAGATCAGCAGCCAGACCCCAGTGGACGCTTGGACCTGAAGTGGCTGAGGAATCCTGAAAGGAAGGTTTTTGTTTTGGTCTTTGGGCCACACCCGGCAAGTGCTTCCTGGCTCTGCACTCTGGAATCACTCCTGGTGATTCTCGAGAGGCCCAGTGGGGATGCCGGGGATGGAAGTGCCGGGTTGGCCTCGTCCAAGGCAAGCGCCCTCCCGCTGCATTAGCTCTCTGGCCCCTGGGAGTAAGAGGTTTTTAAAATTTTATTTAATTTTATGTATATTTTGGAGCGCCACAATTGAAGACGGAGCAGTAGAGCCGACAGCACTAAAGTTTCTACTTTGCTGCCTTGAAAACTCGCTGTTTGACACAGAGAAAACATTTCCTCTCACCTGTCGCATGAAACCGAGTATTAAAAGGGAGGAAGGCGCCCTGCGTCCCTAAACTAGTCAGTCCCTAACATGATCTTCATCGTCCTTGTCTGTTGACCTCTGTGAAGAGGTAAACTGAGGCGGAGCTGGAATCAGGGTCCATCCTCTGGAGCAGTGGGCCACAGACACTCGGGCTGTTAATGGGAATGATGAAGTGGAGGAAGACAGGGTCAGGGAAGCTAGGTGGCAGTGGACGCAAAGCCCAGAGAGGCTTGTTACCCTGCCGTGGTCACCTGTCTGGGGTGACCAGAGCTGGCCGTTAGTGCTCCGTGGGCCGTAGGTTTGACTTTCCTCGCTGTGAGCCACGTACTGACTCAGCTCTGGGCCACTTGTGTCGGCTGGGCCAGTGCCTGGGCCAAGCCAGCCCGATGGCCCCTGCCACCATCAGCCAGTGCCCACAGAGGCTTCCTCGGCCCGGCGGTACAGACACGTGGCATGGCTGGGCGTGGGTTCGAGTTCTGTCCAAGGGACGGGCTGTGTGAGTGCGCTGGGAACTTGGCTCCCGGCTTCAGCGCCTCGATTCCACCTTTGGCCCCGTGGGACCATCCCGACACCCCCGTGACTCAGCTCTGCTTGCCTGCGATACAGTGGTCTCTGGCCAGCCCAGAGTGACGCTGCTCTTGGTGCCCCCGGAATACAAGCAGGGGTTTTTCTTAGAAAATGCTGCTGAGAACAGCTCATACTTTCCCTTGGGGGGCAGGCTCGGCCCCCTCACTGGCTCAGCTTCTCGTGGGGGAGTGCCTGGAATCGATTGGGCTGGCCATGTAGACGTTCAATACCGATCTCAGCTCGTGACTGCGTGTGGGAAGGCGCTTTCCCCACTTAGCAAGTTATTTAAGGTCTGTCCGTGTAACTTCTGGCTAAATTGGGGACTCAACTTCCACAGAATTTTTTGGTGTGTTTGTGGGAGGGGACACAGCTGTTGGTGCTTGGGGGAATCTGCTTCAGCAGGGGGCGTCTGCATCAGTGGGGGTCTACTTCCCTCTCTGTGCTGAGTAGGTGTGGGGTCACTCCCGACAGCTGGGTGTAGAGATCACTCCCGACAGTGCTCAAGGTCAAACCCAGCCTCCTGCATGCAAAGTTGACCTCTCCCATTGATGTCTCTGGTCTCACTTTAACACAACTTAATCTATCAAGTTTTCACTCTTTTCTTAATGCCTTTTTTGGTTCTAATTCACATTTGACCTCTGGTGCCAGGATATGATGGTTCAGCTTCGTGCAGGGCATGTGCCTTAACCCTTCTCTGTCTCTGTCTCTCTCTAGCCCTTGTCCTTGATGTACTGGGGAGGGGACACTTGAGCAGTGCTCAGGGGACCTGATACAGTCTCGGGTCGGCTGCATGCAAGGCCAGGGTGCAATATGTCCAGGGTTTCTCTAATAAGACTGATATTTGATATATGTAATATATAATAGGTGACATGTTATATATAACATATTTGGGGGTGTGAATAAAATCTATATCTATGATATATATTATATATTTGGGGTGCATATAAAATCTGTATCTATAATATCTATAGTATCTATAATATCTATAATATCTATACTTGGACTGTGTATCAAATCTATACTATCATGTGTATTTGGGTGTGTATAAAATATATAATATATGTTATGTATAATATATATTGGGCATATATATAATGTATCTCTATAATATATATTATGTATATTTGGGTGGTGGATACATTTTAGCAGGATAACAAAGTTCCGTTTTCACCTGCTAACATCTTTGTCATGTGGGTTTAAATTTTGTTTCTGGGCCGCCTGGCAGCACCTCAGGGTCAGCTGCCAACTCGGAGCCCACCCTCAGGATGGTGCGGGGCAGAGGGGTGGAACCCGGCCTCTCCCTAGCCCTCGGAGCTCTCCACCCCCGCCCTGTGACTCCTATAACCTGTTAACTAATGAATCATCTGTTGAATTTCTAATGTGAGTAGATACACGCCTTTGAGAATAAGCCCAGCTCTATCGTGGCGGAGCTATTTATTTATTTATCTATTTGTTTGTTTGTTTAGTTTTGCTTCTGGGTCCACCCTCAGCAGTGCTCAGGGCTTGCTCCTGGCTCTGCGCTCAGGGATCACTCCTGGCAGGGCTCCCTGTGGGCTACCGGGGAATTGAACCTGGGTCAGCCATGTGCAGTAATCCGGCCCTGTGTAGTATATTATTTTTAACTTCACATTGAAGCTGGTTTCTACAGAGCAGTGGCATGTGTGATAAAAGCCTGCTCCTAGAGTCCACCAGCATAGACGTCTGTGGCTGGCCCGAGAGAAATGCAGCAGAACTGGGGTCTCTGAGGGTTTTGTTTGTTTGCTTGTTTGGGGGCCACGCCGAGGAGTGCTCAGGGCTGACTCCTGGCTCTGCGCTCAGGGGCCACCCCCGGTCGGTTTCTATTGGTGACTGCTCCAGCTAACCCTTTGGGGTGAGTGAAAGCCCAGCGCCTGGCTGCGTTGCACCCGGGAGTAGGCCACGAGGCAGGTGAGGGCAGGTACAGGCCGCCTCAGGCCCGGGCCCCAGGTGCCGCCTGCAGCAGGAGCTCCCTGAGAATCCTGACCCGCTTCCTCCCGTGTAGTCCAGAGACCACCCAGACCTCCCAGTGGGCAGCCCTGGCGGGGAGGCCCTCGAGGTGTTTGTTTCTTTGTTTTGTAGGCGCAGCTCAGGGGTTCCTCCTGGCTCTGCACTCAGGAATTACTCCTGGTGGTGCTCAACGGACCCTATGGGACGCCGGGGATTGAAACCAAGTCGGCAGCGTGCAAGGAAAATGCCCTCCCCCGCTGTGCTATTGCTCTGGCCCTCTAGTGGGTTTTGGGGTACATCCCGCCCCAATGCCTTCTTCCTGTACCCCACATGATGTCCACGTCGGGTCCATGGTTCCGGTACTACCGGGAGGGGCTGTGGGCCCCTGGAGCATTGCCCTGCGCCCTCTCCCCACCCCACCTCAAAAGGAAGCAGGAGCTACAGGTTGACTTAGGGCCAGTGGAGTTCAGGTCATGAAAAGGGCAGCTAAGGCAGTGGCCCTGTCGGTCTGTCCCCCACCCCCGCCATGCTCCCCATTTCCTTGAAGGGAACCCCCACAAGGGGAAACCTGAGCCAGGCATGACTCGTCCTGACAGCCCGGGCCTGTCCTCTGTGTTTGCTGCTGGCCTGGCCGAGGAGCTCGGGGATCCCCACCGGGAGTGACCGGCCTCCGAGCAGGGGCAGCATAGGGAGGGGGTCGTTTTTTCTCACTAACACGAGACATCTATGATCTGGCCCATCCTGCAGCCCCCTAAGTGCACTGCAGGCCGCGTCCCCCAACCCCCATCTCCAGCGCTCTGTGGTCTGCCCCCCAGAAGTTCAGTGCCGTCGGCCCGCCCTGGTGGTCAGTAGTCCACTCTCCATCTGTAAATGTCCACTCCTGGGAGCTGTTCTCTCTCCCTTGCTCTCTCTCTCTCTCTCTCTCTCTCTCGCTCTCTCTCTCTCTTACACACACACACTCGCTCACTCTCTCTGATTTCTTAGTTGAACAATTTAATTTCTGGATGAAGAGCTAGAGGTCACCCGGGGCAAAAGGCAGCAGGCGCAGTGACCTCAGGACAGATCAGGCTGAGCCCAGCAGTGTGGACCGCGCCTGGGAGGGGGACGATTCCTCCTTAAGAACCACCTTTCTAGGAAGATCCATTTTTTTAATTTGAGGTTTTACCCATAAAAAGTGATAATAATAATAACCATTCACTCTAAAATTGGAACTTGGCTGAGTGGCTGTGTCCATGGGCACGTGGTTCTCGAGGACGTTTGGGCTGGTCTCGGCGGCCCATCCTTCCTCTCCTGGCTGGGAACTGCCGTGTCTGGCCAGACTCATCTCATTCACCCACACAGGGTCTGTCTGTCTGTCTGTCTGTGTGTCTGTCTTTCTGTCTGTGTGTCTGTCTGTCTGTGTGTCTGTCTGTCTGTGTGTCTGTCTGACTGACTGACTGTCTGTCTGTTGCTCTCTCTCCGTGTTGTGCGAAAGGTGCCCATCAGCAGGGGCTCATGTGTCTCCATGCTCCACCCCCAGTCTTTGGGGAGGAGGGGCTGGTCCCTCATATCTTTATTTGGGGAAGAATCTCTGGTGGTGCTCGGGGTTCTGAGGGTCATGTCTGGCACTGCTCAGCCTGGCGGGCAGAGCTGCCAATTTGTGGCCCCACCTGGCAGTGCTCAGGGAACCAGGTAGTGCCAGGGGATCAAACTTCGGGGACTTGGGCTCTCTAATCTGCCATTGGGACTTTTGAGGGGAGGTGAAGACAAGCCACATTCAGGGGTGCTCTGGATCAAGTCCTGGCTCTGTATCCAGGGGGTCATGCCTGGGGGTGCTCGGGGCCTATATATGGTGCCAGGGATGGTCAGGATTGTGGCCAGCACTGCTCTGTGTGTCCCTTAGCCACCAGAGTTCTATAGGGGAGTCTGGACTTGTGTGCCAGGAGCAAGGTGACCCTACTTGCTCACAGAATAGGAGGGGATACCCCCCCAAAACTCAGTAATCGCATTACCAAAACATTTTCATACAATGTTAAAAAAAGAAATTGATTGCAATGCATAAAAGCAAGGTGCTGGTGTTATTACTGGTGCCTCTCATCCTTTCTCTTCCCCCAGGCGCTCAGCACGGCCCTAACCCTCCCTTCAGTATCCTCTTGACAGGAGGATACTTGCCAGGGTCAGGCCAGTGTTTTTGTGGAGCTGTCCTTCCATCTGGACATCCTCCTGTTTGCTCCCGGGAAAGTCCAGCTTCTGTCTTGGACAGGAATGTCCCCAGAGGTCACACCAGGTGACATCTGACCACGTGTCAGGCCTGTTCTTGGTCATGGGGATATAGGGGCTGTTGCTCTGTTTGGGTTTGCACTGCTGGTTTCCTGTGTTCCCAGCTGCCAGAAGCCGGAAGCACGCACACCGACACGTTGGCTCTGTTACCCACCAAGCTCTGGACGTGGTTTCCTGCCAGAGTGGTTATGCTGGTTATGCTACAGTCTGTCTGTGGCCTGTCTCTGCCCCCTGTCCACTCAAAAGTGCTGTGACGGCTCCTCTCATGCTTTCCTGCTCTCCCTCCTGGAACTCACCCCATTTCCTTTTGTGGAAAATAGTGTTTAGTGGCTGACACATGGCTTTGTGTGAACTCAATATAGTCGAGCTGTTTCTGTTTCTATGTCTGGCCTGTTCATAACCTATATGCCTAGAAGGACAATATACTTACAAAGTTGTTTACCTGTCCAACTGTCTACCCATTAATCGACCCACTCATCTGTCCATCTGTCTGTCTCTCCATCCATCCATGTATTATACATCCATCCATCCATCATCTACCCATCTAGCCAATCAACCAGCTGTCTTTCCTTCCAACCATGTATCTATTCATTATCCATCCATCTATACATCCATTGTCCATCTGTCCATGGATGCCTGTCTGTCTATCTCTCTGTCCACCCATCTACCTCTCCATCGACACAGCCAGTTGTCCATACATCCATCTAATCAACTATCTTTCCTTATATCCACACTCCTATTTCATCCATTCATCCACCTGAGCTCCTATATGTCCATCATTTATCCAGCATCTAACTGTGCATCCACCCGTCCGTCATTCCTCCAGCCAGCCAGCCAGTCAGCCACCCAACATCCACCCATTCATCCACCCATCCATTCATCCAATCATCCATCCATCCACCCATCCATCTAACCATCCATCCACCCAACCATCCATCTAACCATCCATCCATCCATCCATCCATCCATCCATCCAACCATCCATCCAACCATCCATCCACCCAACCATCCATCCACCCAACCATCCATCCAACCATCCATCCAACCATCCATCCAACCATCCATCCAATCATCCATCCATCCACCCACCCACCCATCCATCCATCCATCCATTCACCCATCCATCCATCCACCCATCCATCCAACCATCCATCCATCCATCCATTCAACCATCCATCCTCCAACCATCCATCCATCCACCCATCCATCCATCCAACCATCCATCCATCCAACCATCCATGCATTCAATCATCCATCCATTCAACCATCCATCCATCATCCAACATCCATCCACCCACCCATCCATTCATCCAATCATCCATCCACCCACCCATCCATCCAACCATCCATCCAACCATCCATCCATCCAACCATCCATCCATCCATCCAACCATCCATCCAACCATCCATCCACCCATCCATCCATCCACCCACCCATCCATCCACCCATCCATCCATCCAACCATCCATCCATTCAACCATCCGTTCATCCAAACATCCATCCATTCACCCATCCATCCATCCAACCATCCATCCAACATCCAGCCATCCTTCCATCCATCTGCCCACCCACTGTTTCATTGTTTTCCTGCCTCTATTGAAAGCTCAGTTCACATGAAGTTCAGTTCCAATCCAGCCCCAAAGTCACCTTCTCCTTTCCCCTTTCTTCTCCAGTAGAGAGAGACTAGCTGCCTTTGTTGTGAGGTTGTCGCACATTTGATCCATGTCCTGTGGACAGTGGGGCTACATTTCCTCACTGTGTAGACCCCGAGTGAGCTTCAGTCCCCAAGGACACTCTCCCCAGGTCCAATAGCTTTCTGCATCTCCCTCAGTTGCCCTCTCCCGAGAGACCAGCTCTGTACCACATGTGGTGTTAGAACTAAGCTTTTCCCAAGAAGGAATCTGATGTTTGATTTTACATCAAAATGAACCAAAAAAATGAAAACAGAATGGGGCTTGGGCAGAGGGGTCTGGTGCAATGATTCATTGTAGATGTAGCTGTTGAGTGGGGATGGGAGAGGTGGCAGGAGGAACGGCACTTGTCTTGCTTGCAGCTGACCCTGGCACCACATGGGTCCCCTCTGGAGCACTACTGGGCGTCACTCCTGAGAGCAGAGCTGGGAGTGAGCACCACCTGAGCACCACCAGGTGTGGCCCAAATGAGTCCCCCCAAAAATAAATCACGAAGTTGTTCCAAGTGAAGACCCCCAAACGAATGATCATCAGAGGGTTTGGTGATGCTTTGGGGTGCCACAAGCCTAGGGTGGGGGCCAGGTCTAGAAATGAACCCCTGTCCTCTGAAGGCTGCTCAGGAAAGAGAAGCATGAGAGGACTCCATAAAACGGTCTTTGCAGGAACTTGTAGGAAGTGGAGCCACTTCGCGCCTGCCCTGGGTAGATGCTTGCAGAAAAGGCAATTAGAGGGACTGGAAATTGCACAATCCTCCAGACTCGGGCCGGCGTCATAATTCTCACAGTAACAGAAAGTGGCTCTGTGTGGATGTGAGGAAAACGGGAAGTGGGGTTCGGTTGGTGGTGTGTGTTTGTGTGTGTGTGTGTGTGTGAGAGAGAGAGAGAGAGAGAAACTGTTTCTTGTGTGTGTGTGAGAGAGAGACTGTTTCTGTGTGTGTGAAAGTGTATATGAGAGAGAGTTTCTGTGTGTGTGAGACGCGCATGTATGTGTTTTCTCTAACACTTTACAAAATAACTACAAAGTGGCTCATTCTCCCTCCCTGAACTTCCTTCATTAAAAGTCCCAGGTAACCAGTGCTGGCTAAATATAGGCCTGGTCACCGTCTCTATTTATAACTTTCTCCCGGGCAGGAGTCAGCAGAAGCGGGGGGTTGTTACAGATCCCAGTTAGTTATGTTTTCCTGCGGTCGACCACCTGGGATCAATAAACTCTATACCCTGATTCAGGTGCCCGTGACTTTTAAACCCTGCCGCCTCCCCACCGTGCCAAGGACTCTGCTGGCCTTGCAGCTCCTCTGCAGGCCGGCTTGCTTCAGCCATGAATGGACCCAGATCGGGACATCTGTTTCCAGCTAAGGGCAGGCTGGGGGAGCGATAAAGAAGCTTTTTTTCCTGGGTCTCAGTGGCCGCCCTTTCTTTTTTTTCCATGAGACCTTGAATTGTGACAATTTGTGGTTGCTTATCAGCTGCCCCTGAGGCCGGATGTCACTGTCCAGTCCCTGAGGGGTGGGAATGGGGTGGCCAATTCTTGTGGCCTGACCCAAGGAGGCACCGAGCCAACCAACCCCCACACCCCGAAAACCTGATTTGCTGACTTGAGGGCTTCCAGCACAACACCTGGGCCTGAGGTCACGTCCATGGGCAGGCGGACCTTTGGACGGATGGTCACTGTCCGCTAAGGTCAGTTCGGTCGGCGGACCGGTGACTTGGCCGTGAATCAGCGTGATGAATGAGAGGGGCCCTCTCCTTTCCTCAGGACATGCAGGAACGGTGACCTTGATCTGGCTAAAGGACCCCCACTGGCTCCTCCTGTGGGTATAGGGAGAAGGGCCTGTCCCGGGAAACGCCCCCCGCCCTCCTGGCTTCTGTCCCTTTCCTGTTTGTTTAGCTCTGCAAATGGCTGACACCCCAAAGTCTCCTGGGACCTGAACACACCAGTTGGCTGATGTGTCCTTCCGTCCCTTTTGGCTCCACACCCAGGCTGGGGGGTGGTTGGGGTTGGGGCTTGCACATCTGGTCTGATCAGGGTGTTGACTTGACTCCACACTGGCCAGCTGTGAAGGAGAAGGGATAAGCGGTGACAATCAGGTGTGGACAGTTCAGGGGAATCCAGGAGGGCTTCCCTGGAGGCTGTGACCCCAAGGTGATGGCTCAAAACTGACTTGGAAGGGGGCTGGAGTGATCCTGAGCAGGTGGGCATTTGCCTTGCATGTGGCCAACTGGGGTTCGATCCCGGTGTCCCTCACGGTCCCCTGAACACTGTCAGGAGTGACCCCTAAGCAAAGGCAGCGCATTGCCAGGTGTGGCCCCAAAACAAACAAAATGAAGTGGGCATCTGGCTTGACTGAAACAGAGAGTACATGAGAGCCCCTGACCTCTGGAGTCTAGAAGGTCAGAAGGGGAGCCGGGGTGACCCAGCCGGTAGTGACGACTTATGCAGGCCATGCCTCTCAAGGGTGCCCCCTTCATCCAGGGTGGGGCCTGTCAGGGGGCCCTGCCCACAATGGGGTGCAGCCACCCCGAGAACCATTTCTGAGGGGGCATCTGGTGCGTTTGCCTGAAGGCAGTGTTGGCACCATTCACCAAGATGATGCCTGCCCACGAAGAGGGACGATTCAGGGGCGCAGGAGGCCATGAGAGTGTCCAGAGGGAGGTGAACCCACAGGTGTCTGCACTGGTCGTGGCAGCGTCATGTGGGGGGCTCATGCGGCTGGGAGGGCCACAGGCACAGGGCGGGTCAGCTTCCTGCAGAGAGAGCCTGCCCCCTGCCGGCTTGGGAAAGGACAGGCTAGTTTAAGGACGGGCTAGTTTAAGGATGGACTAGTTTAAGGACAGGCTAGTTTAGGGATGGGCTAGTTTCAGGACGGGCTAGTTTAAGGATGGACTAGTTTAAGGACGGGCTAGTTTAGGGACGGGCTAGTTTAGGGATGGGCTAGTTTAGGGATGGGCTAGTTTAGGGACGGCTAGTTTAGGGATGGGCTAGTTTAGGGATGGGCCAGTTTAGGGATGGGCTAGTTTAGGGACGGGCTAGTTTAGGGATGGGCTAGTTTAGGGATGGGCTAGTTTAAGGACGGGCTAGTTTAGAGACGGGCTAGTTTAGGGATGGGCTAGTTTCAGGACGGGCTAGTTTAAGGACGGACTAGTTTAAGGACGGGCTAGTTTAGGGATGGGCCAGTTTAGGGATGGGCTAGTTTAAGGACGGGCTAGTTTAGGGACGGGCTAGTTTAGGGATGGGCTAGTTTAGGGACGGGCTAGTTTAGGGATGGGCTAGTTTAGGGATGGGCCAGTTTAGGGGATGGGCCAGTTTAAGGACGGGCTAGTTTAAGGGTGGACAGTTTCCATCTTCAGCACAGATGGATCTAACATCAAATTTCACTTACGTGAATCCCCGGTGTTGTTAAATTCAGAGAATCAGGAAGTGGAAGGTGGTTTTCAGGGCCTTGGGGTGGAGGCGGGCCATTTCCAGTGCGGTCGAGAAAGGTGTGTTGTGGCTCTAAGTGTTGCTCTGAGAAATGGTTCGAGTGGTACCTTTGGCGCAGGGCCTATTGACTAGCCTTTCCAAAAGTGACAGAACAAACCAGAGGTGGACCAGATCTGGACCGTCGGCCACTGTTTGCTGCCCCTGCTTGGCCTCGGCGATTGTCCAATTCACACAGCCCAGCCCCCGACTTGGGGGCACCATGAGTGCTCCACATGGGGGTATCATGTCAGTCCATATCGAGAACCAGGAGCTGGGCATCTTGCAGTCTGGGGCTGGAGAGATAGGACAACGGCAGTAAGATCCTCGCCGACCTGGGTTTCCTGAGCCCTGACAGTCCGTGACCTGTCACTGTCCTTGGACGTGCCCCTGGGTCCCCTCCCAGGAGTCCGAACCATCCTCCTCCTCTTTCTCTTACCCCTGGGCCATGCCAGTATCAGGCAAACCTTTGTCCTCCAACCCCACCACCGGGCTGTCATGAGCCAGTCTTTAGGCCACGAGGGAGAAGTATGTCAATCTCCCCATCCTCCAGCTTCCTTCCATGAAGACCCCAAAGGTGGTGGAGGCCCGAATAATTTTTTAATTGATTAATTTTTGGTTCGGGGTGGGGGCAGACCTGGATGTGCTCAGGGGGTCTCCTGGCTCTGCACTCAGCCATCACTCCGGCAGGGCTCAGGAAACCCAAGTCGGCGTGGATCTTACCTACCGTTGTCCTATCTCTCCAGCCCCAGAATTTTAGATGGATCCAGGGCGAGGGGCCGCCTCCAGAGGGCAGAACATGCCTTTGTTCAGGCACTGAACTAGACCCTCCCCAGCCAGCCCCCTGCTGCGCAGTTAGTGCCTGCTGGCTGGGCTTCTTTTTCTTTTTCTTTACCCTTTTTTTTTTTCTTTTGGGTTACACCTGGCAGCGCTCAGGGGTTACTCCTGGTGCTTCTCAGGGGACGCTATGGGATGCCAGAGATTGAACTCGGGTTGACCGTGTACAAGGCAAACGCCCTCCCCACTGTACTATTGCTCCGGACCAACTTTTCCAGCCTTCTGTAATATTGGGTCTTCACTGACAAAACTCCACTTTCAGGATGGCGACCAAGTAGCGCGGCTCCAACCACCTGCTTTACAAGAAGCGAATCCTCTGGGAACCGTGTCCCGAGGCCAGGGTCAGCAGTAGCAAGGCCCAGCCAGGGCTCCCAGGGAGGACCGCCCATCGTGAAGGCCACATCCATCAACTTCCCAAGGCTCTTCTGACAAACGGCCACTGACAGCAAATTGGGACACACGTTTGGGGGGCAGAGGGGAGCAGCGGGCTGTGATGTCCTCCTTTGACCTTTCCCAGCCGCCAGCAGATGGGTCCATGTGTTGTCTTTGGCGTACGCGAGAACGAATGTTCATTCTTAGATATTTCAGTTTACCCTAGGGGTGGAAAAGATGAAGTTTGTTTATAAATGAACAGTTTGGTGCAGACCTAGCTAGACACTCGCCGAGCTGTGGGACAAGGGAGGCTTGACCCGAAATGAACATTAATTCCATGCTGAAAACACTTGGCCAGGATTCTCCGGACTTGAAAGGACGTCAGCTCGTCCCAGAGTCTTGGTCGCCTGGGTGCTTCATTGGGAATACGACCTAGTTTGTTTGTGTTTTTTTTTTAATTTATTTTCCAATTTTAATGAATTGGGGGTGGGGTGTTGGGAGCATGTGGTGGTGTTCGGGGCTGTCCCCAGCTCTGTGCTCAGGGTCACCTTTAGTGCCGGGGACCAAACGGTGGTTGGCGACACGCGTTGTTTATCCCAAAAGGACAGTTTATCCTCCCATTCCTAAAGCCTGACTAGACATCACAGCTGCCGGTGCAGAATGATAGCATGGAGGAAACGTCCGCCGGGAGCAAAGTGACTCTTGGAAAGGGGGAAGATTGGGGGGGGGCAGGGAACGGGATGGAGGATTGAGGGATGGATTGACGACACAGCCTGCTTTTTTGTTTTGCAGATTGGGAACCTGGAAGACTACTACCATTTTTATCACAGCAAAACCTTCAAGAGGTCAACCCTGAGTAGCCGAGGCCCCCACACATTCCTGAGAATGGACCCCCCAGGTACTCATGGCCACCCTGGGCCCGGGAGTGTTTCTGAAGCCAACAGTCGTGGGGCCAGAGCAACAGGGCTTCTGCCTGGCATGCTCCGATCCAGGTTTGATCCATGGAACCCCACATGGTTCCCCAAGACCTGCCAGGAGTCATCCCGGAGCACAGAGACAGGAGTAAGCCCTGAGCACTGCCAGGTGTGGCCCCAAACACAATAGAAGCAAATGCTGACGCCAACACCAGCTTCGTGGCTGGTCTGTGGCACTCAGAGTCGGGCCTCTACTGTGATTCGTGCTTCTGGACTTTCCACCTCTTTGAGCCCAGTAGACAGATGGGTAGTGGTAAGGCCCAGTGTACGCTCTAGTGAGTCTCTTGTTACACTTGAGAAAGTAAATTTTTTATATTATTAGTCACTTTGGTGGTGGAAACACACATATTGGTGGAACAAAGCTCAGGGATGCAGAAAGCACATGTCCTGCCCTGAACCACGGCCCGGGATCAAGAAACGAAATTCTTGGAGGGAGGGAGGGAGGGAGGGTGCCCGCCTTGGCATACAGTCTGCCCAGGTTCGATCTCCAGCACCCCCCAAATGACCTCCCCAAGCCCTCTAGGAGTGATCCCTGAGTGCAGAGCCAAGAATAAGCTCTGAGCATCACCAGTGTGCCCCCCCCCAAAAAAAGGAAGAAAGCAAGAAAGAAAAGAGAGAAAATTAATTTTGATTTTAGTTTGAGTCCATACAATCTTCAAATAAATAAACAATAAACAAATATTATTTATAATAAATAATTATACAAGATTCAAATAAATAAAAATAATAAATCTATACAAGACAGTATAGATTTATTCACAGACAAAATGCTGAAAAATCTGCAAAATAGGAATTTCAGTAAGCGGCTGGCGAGTCGTAGCGAGGTCTCAGGCGGGTGTTTTGCTGGTGAATCAGACTCAGAGGGCAGTCACTGGTGGGGGTCATGACCCTGACCCCAGTGGTCGTCACACATTGAAAACGTTGGGCAATAAATAGAACTTGCCCCGCTACAGGCCTACAGGATGTTTACGATCCCAGGACACAGCTAATTTGAGAAGAGGCTAGCATTTTCAGCTCAATCTAATTCCTATTGATCAGGGGGTTAATTACATGTTCTCTGAGATGAATATTTTATAAATGTCACTCAAGGTAAAGTTAAAACAGAGGGAGGTCGAGGCCACTTCTGCCATTTCACTTGTTCAACAGGTGACTTTTGAATAGACCTGCTGAGGGTTGCATCAGTCTAGGGGGCCAGCAGGAACAGGAGCTGTAGATTGGAAGCCCCGTGCTAGTGCTCTGAGAGCAAGCAGTTCTGACCCAGCAAGGAGAAGTGGGCTCAGGCGAGAAGAGTGGGCGCCCACCTCTCGAAAGCATGACCTGTGCTTCTGCAGGCACGTGAGCAGCTATTTCAGTTCCTCCCGCAGGGCGTTTCTCGTCAAGTTGCCGTGGAGAACTGGGTTCTTTGGTCTCATTCTGAGATGCTCTACTGGCCATCAAGGCCTCTGTATTGCCTGAGAGATGGGTGAGTGGGGGAAACTGTTTATCCTTGAGCACCATCCCCAACACCCTGCTCTGGGCATCACTCTGTGGCTGTTCTGGTTCCTGGCACAGGAGGACGTGGTCTTCTGTGACTCACTGATGCGACTGAGCTGCGTGCCAGAGGCATGTCTCATGTGCGTTTCTGAGTTCATGCTCAACGTGGATGGCTGGGTAGCTGCGAGGGTCCATTGGGTGGGTGGGTGGAAGCGTGGAGAGGTGGGTCAGTGGGTGGGTAGATGATTGTGTGGTTTGGGTGAGTGGGTGGGTCAGCTGGGTATGTGGGTGAGTGCATGCATGGGTGGATGGATGGATGGTTGAAGCAGGTGGGAAGATGAGTAGGTTTGAGTGAATGATGTGTAAATGAGTTGGGTGGGTGGATGGATGGATGGATAGGTGGGTGGGTGGGTGAGTGGGTGGATAGATGGGTCGGCCGGGTGGATGCATGGATGGTTGATTGGTTGGGTGGGTGGGTGGATGGATGGGCCAGTTGGGTAGGTGGATAGATAGTTAGGTGGGGGAATAGATTATTGATTGATGATTGGGTGGGTGGTTGGATGGATGGATGGGTGGACAGGTGGGTCAGCTGGATGGATGCATAGATGGTTAATTGGTTATGTGGGTGGATGGTTAGGCCACTTGGGTAGGTGAATAGATGGGTGGTTGAATAGATGATCAGGTCGATTGGGTGGGTGAGTGGATGGATGAATGGTTGGGTGGGTAGGTGAGGTGGCTGGGTGGGTGGATGGATGGAAGAGTGCTTGGGTGGGTAGGTGTGTGGTGGACAGATGAGTGGAAGGGTGGTGAAGGATAAATGGATGGGTGGTTGGGTAGATGGAAGGAGAGATGAATGGGCAGATCAGAGGGTATTTGGGCAAACAGATGGGAGGGTGGATGATGACTAACACGTAGGTGGATGGTGCGCGATGGGTGGACAGAGAGAGGAGCAGGAAAGAGGTATAAAGAGAGATGTGTGAAACATGGTGTCTACCTCATTACATCTTCTTAGCAGGGAAAGGAAACCAGTGCTCACAGGTATCACCGGCAGTTGGGGACTATAACATGCGCCATGGCAGCTGGCCACAGAGGTCGTGATTACCCTCCATGGGACTTAAAGGAAGATTTCTTCCTGGAGGCAAAGGCAGATTGTAGTTAGTTCTGTGCCCCTCAAAAGCGGGGCGTGGGTAGGCCAAGCAGAACCCATGGGAACAGGGCAGTTCTCTGCTCGCACAGCCCAGGCCAACTGTGAAAGGAGCCCGGCTTCTGGGAGCTGCAAGGTGGGGACTGAGATTTTCCGTGGTCCATTGTCTGTCTAGGTTAGGAGGGGCTAGGAAGGGGGTCACTGTAGCTGTCCTCCTGTTTTACTTCCAATTTGCCGTGTCTCTCCGGTGATGATGACACATTTGTTCTTCATCCGAAGACCTCAGGGCCGTGGACCTGGGACCACACACAGCTCTCCAGCAGGGCCAGGCTGTTTGCAGGGGAGCGCCTGTCTCCCTACTCAGGCTTGCAATAGGAAGAGAACGGTATGGTGAATTTCAGTGGTCCTTTTTCCCCCAGGGACTTCTAAGCATTAAGATGTTTCCCAGGACCCAAGAGATAGTACAGTGGGTACAAGGGGACTTGCCTTGTACCCAGACAATCTGGGTTTGATCCCCAGTATTCCATAGGGTCCCCTGAGCACAGAGACAGGAGTGCTCCTGGACTGCAGAGCCAGAAGTAACCCCTGAGCATCCTGAAGTGAAGATCAAGTGAAGGTCACTTCACTTGATCACCTGATCACTTGAATCCCGTTATTCATAGATTTGCTCGAGCGGGCGCCAGTAACGTTTCCATTGGACCCTATTACGTGCCAATGTAGCCCAATGGCATCTGGTTGATTCAGGACTATGAAGAGCCTCAAACCGTTCCTTCAGGGTCTTGACAAGGAAGTCTGACCATCTTGTGGGTGGGCGGCCACGTGATCTTTTGACATCCCGTGGGATCCAGTCGGTAACTACTCTAGTCCAGCGGTTGTCTCCAAATAGCATTACATGTCCAGCCCATCTGATTTTCGCTGCCTTGGCAAACGAGACAGCGTCCCTGATTCTGGAATAGCGAAGGAGGTCAGAACTCTGGATTCCTTCTCTCACTTGAGTGAGGCGTGATATTCCATCACACAGATACACAGATACACCTGGCAGGCACAGATACACCTGGCAGACACAGATCCTGAGGTATGGCGCAAAAACAAAAACAAACAAAAAGATATTTCCTGAGGCTAGAGGAAAGGCAAGGCTGGTTTAATCCCTAGCTGCGACCCCTCCACCCCTGCAGCACAGAGCCAGGAATGGCCCCTGAGCATGTGGGAATAGTCCCCTCCCTCAAATCAAAAATACCATTTCCCAGTTGTGAGAACAAAAGCGGAACGGGAATGAACTTAACTTGTGCTTGTTTGGGAGCCAGAGTGACAGTACAGCGGGGAGGGCATTTGCCTTATAAGCAGCCAGCCCAGATTCAACCCCGCCTCCCAAATGGGTCCCTGAGCACTGCCAAGAGCACTGCCTGAGTGCAGAGCCAGGAGTAAGCCCTGAGCATCACCAGGTGTGACCCCAAAAAGACAAACAAAGAAACAAACAAAAACTGTGTTTCCAATCCCCTTCATTATAGCCGCTAAGGTTCACACCTCCTGGAGACACTTGGCCTCTCTTCCTTCTGACAGTGGCCACTGTGGTGTCTGCCAAAGATCAGGTTCATGGGTCCAAGCCCAATAGAGCTACTGGGCTTGTCTACTTTATTGTATTAAAAGAGACCATACCTGGCAGGGCTCAGGGGCTCCCATCTCAGGCACATGCAGAGTGCTCCGTGCAGTTCTGGTCTCAGGGCAGCCGCCTGGGTCCTGACACAAAATCTCGACGCAAACAATGAGGTGGAGTTTTCTCAGATGCAAAACCAACAGCCCCTCCCACCTCCTACCATAGAGCTTCTTCGTAAGCTCCCAAGAACCATGCCAGTGAAGAAGAAAGAGAGGGTCAGGTGAGCAGCCGCCAACCCCAGCCCCATCCACGGGATTGGCTGCTTGTTTCTTGCACTTCTAATTAAATGTTGAGCCCCAGGGAGAGCAAAGAGATGTGGCGGCCAATTATGAATTCGGATCGCCACTGGGAGACCTCAGCTTCAGTCATTCGCATCTTGGGGCCAGCCAAAGCAATCAGCTGCCAGTCGGAAGAACACTTGCCCCGCCCGAGTCTTCCCAGTGAAGGATTGGGTGCAGTTGGCTCGACCCCGAAGTCCTTCTGGCCGCATCGTTCTTGCTCCCGATGAAAGGCCTCCTCCTCCTCCTCCTCCTCCTCCTGTCCCCAAGCATCACCCAGCCCTGGCCCCTGGGCATTTGGAGACTTGTGTGGGTCACAGCGTGGAGAAAAGGAAAGATGGTGGAGTCTCAACTCAGAGGCTTTGGCGCAGTGCTTGCCTTTTATTGTGTTCCAGTGACCCAACCGGAAAGGAAAGTTGGGAGGGCTGGGAAGGAAGCCGATGGATTTGCAGTTTGACCAGAGTGTCTGTCTGACATCGAGGGAGCGCTTTTGATAAGTGCTGAAATTTACAAGCGGCCCCACCTCACATCAAAGCTGAGGGTGGATCCAGGGACCCAAAGGAAACGCAACAGGACACCAGCTGTGAGGAAGGGGGTTCCTGAGACTTGGGGTGCCTCAGGGGCCCTGGTACACACAGGCAGATTAAACGCTGCAGATTGGGAATTGCCTCGTGGTTTTGCTTTCACTCTTAATTACCTTTACTTGATGTTTTTTAACCGTCTTTGCAAAAGGCTCTTTTGCTCCAAATGCTTTGTGATCCTCGCTCTCCTGGGGCACAGAGCCTACGGTTCTCAGCGTGCAGGATTACTTGCTGGGTTTTTTCATTTTTTACTCTCTCTCTCTAGCTCGCTTGCTCTCTCGCTCTCTCTCTTACGGACGTGAACTGAAAGCATTTGTTTTTAACAGATGCCTTTGCCAAAAGTCTGGAGAGGGCTCGATGTTACCGGAGCCTCAGCCAATCTCTGAAAGGGCTCGCAGATTTCTTTGAAATTACTCGTTGCTGACAGCGTTCCAAGCTGGCTTATCATCCCATACACCGGCCCAGGTCTTCCAAGTCCTTAGAATTTAGTGTGATGCTGCGGGTGGGGCCCTTTTCTGCTTTCAGGTCCCAGATGATGAAGTACAGGGAAAGATAAAGAGGTTTGGGTGGGGCCGAGTGGGCTAGGGGCCAGCACTGGGAGCCGCCAGGGATAGGGTCCCTTTCAGCGCTTTCCAGCTCAGATGCTGGGAAAAGATTGCACAGGCCCGCTAGAGGCGTTCTGGTTGGCCAGGCGAGGACTTTGCCCCACAGTTGCCTGGAAGCTCAGGTTTCCTTCCAACACTGATGCAACCATTCGCAGATCTTTCCATTAACCACCAATGGAATGTTATCTGTCAGTTTCGTGTGCAGGAGCCGTTTAGGCTGCAAACAAACAGAAGGTTCCTATCAAATTCGGGTGCTGGGACAGTGTCTGACCAAATGGGTCTCAGGCGTGGTCAGCGGAGCAGTTGGGGCTGGTGCCGGGAGATGAACATGCTTTGCAATTCTCTCTCTCTCTCTCTCTCTCTCTCTCTCTCTCTCTCTCTCTCTCTCTCTCTCTCTCTCTCTTGCTGGGGATGCTGGGGGTGGGGGGCACTCCCCATCTGTGCCCTGGGGGGCCCAATAAGCTGCTGGGCCGGTTGACTCCTTTGTTCTGGTCCCGTGTTGCTGGGCCTCAGAACCACGCCTCGGAATGTCCAGACCCCACAGTGCTGGGGAATGACACCGCCCCCTGTGTTTGCCAGGCAGGCACCCCAGCTCCAGGCATCTCCCATGGCCCCCTGTCCTTGGCTTTTTTTTAAGTTCTTTTTTGGAGAAGGCAGTTTGGGTCACTCCTGGTGATGTGTGTGTCGGGGGACACCTGTTTGGGCTGGGGGTCAAACCCAATTCTTCTTCAGTGCTTGCCCCCAGCCCAGCCATGCCGCTACTTCTTCAGCTGTTCTGGAGGGGCGCCGAGGAGGAGGAGGGGGAGCACTCTCGAACCCCTCAAGGACAGGATGCAGGGGGCTCACTCTGTATCCGCCCTTTGTCTCTGCTTTCCCTCTGGGTCCATCCAGGGGCCACCATGGTTTTGGCTTGGGAGCCCCACCGGGGATGCTCAGGGATGACCCCTGGTGGGGCCTGGGGGACGGCGGTGCCGTAAGCAGTGTCGGGACTGAACCGAAGGCCAGCACCTTAGCCACACCGCCGGAGATGGTGGGCGCGATATAACAGCCAGCTTCCTTCCTGCCAGGTCAAATGGCTCCAACAGCAGCAAGTGAAGCGCAGGGTGAAGAGGCAGGTGCGCAGCGACCCCCAGGCCCTGTATTTCAACGACCCCATATGGTCCAGCATGTGGTACATGGTGAGTAGGGGGGGCTAGCCAACGGCAGTTCCCATTTGCCCAGGAGTGTGTCTGCCGTGGGGCCATTTCTCCCATTTCCAAGCATAGTTCGTGTGGTGTAAAACCTCAGCTGGAGGGGCTCGAGGGATAATACAGTGGGGAGGGCACTTAGCTTGCACGCAGCTGACCCGGGTTCAATCCCCAGAATCCCACATGGTCTCCTGAGCCCCGCTAGGAGTGATCCCTGAGCACAGAGTCAGGAGTAACCCCTGGGCACCATCGGGCGTATCCCTCCCTCCAGAAACAACAAAAACAAACCAACCTCAGCCTCCTCTGGATGGAGGAGCAGAAAGTTCCTTCATCTGTCGCCTGAAACTCTGGAAGTCCTGGGCTGTGGGACCCGGAGGCCAGCGCTCTTGGCGTTGGGATGAGATCGGATGCCAGCTGTAGAAATCCCAGGAAAGTGGCTACCCCACTTCCGCTGGACCTAGCCCTGCAGAGGAATGAGACCCGAAATGCAGACCCATGTCCAGGTGCAGAAACACATGAGATGCTCGGCACCCACTTCACCGCCGGCCCTCCTGCAGAAGTGGGGCCAAAGCCTCTCTCCTGGGTATCTCTGGGGAAATGCTCCGTCTGTTTGGTTTTGATCCTTTGGTGGTGTTGGAGGTGGGGAGGCGGGCTTCATGCCCGATGGTGCTGAGGGGCTAATTCCGGCTCATTACTCAAGTCTCTGTCCCAGCTGTGCTCAGGGGACCAGGTGGTATGTGGGGTGGCACCCGGCACACTACGGTGTCTTTGGTTCCCACAGCACTGTGGCGACAAGCAGAGTCGATGCCGCTCCGAGATGAACGTGCAGGCGGCCTGGAGGCGGGGCTACACGGGAAGAACGTGGTGGTCACCATCCTGGATGACGGCATCGAGCGGAATCACCCTGACCTGGCCCCCCAACTACGTGGAGTGGAGCCTGGGAAGGGATGTGGGCGTCTGTCCCACGTTGTCAGCCACGCCGCTGTGGGATTAAGGGCTCAGCAGGCTGTCCGTCGAGGCCCGGCGCTCTGATACGCCAGGCAGCAGGGAAAGCCGAGGGGTGCTGGGGAGAAGGGCTTCTTCCTGCCCACACGGAGAAAGGAGAGGGACTCACTAGTCCAGGGATCGGAAAATGGACCCAGTTGCCCTTCGGCAGGGCTGCTGTCCTGGCGGATAGTGGCAGCCTGGAAGGAGCATGGATAGAACAGGAGCCTGGACACGCTCCCTGTGTTTTCTGTCCTGACACTACAGACGTCCAGGGCGGCCCTCCTGGATGCCTCCTTAGCCCCTTCTGTCCTGTGGGGCTAATCTCAGGTTTCTCTCCCCTGGGTTCATGTGACGACAAAATGAGTCTCATAGCGTCAAGAAGTGCATGGGGTCTCCATACATGCATAAATGCCTTCTGTGTGTGGTGGGCTCACGCCACCGGGTTGCTCTGTAGGACAGAACTATGCAAACCTCCGGGGTGATAGTCGGCTCAGAGATGGTACAGTTTGAGACACGTGTCTTGCATGCCCAAGGTTCAGAGTCTGATCCTTGACACTGTGTGGCCCCTGGGCATGCCCTGGTGGCCCCGGGATCACAGGACCACTCAAGTCTAAGCATTCGACCCCCAGCTCATTTGACAAGTGTCACCCCCACACACACTGTCCTGGCACTGGTAGAACTTGTAAAGTTCTACCAGTGCCAAGCTTGGAAGACCCCAAGACGTAAAAAGAAAGAAATGTTGAGGTTTGGTATTGAGCAACACCAGGGCTGCAGTATTGAAAGCAGACAAGAGAGTTGTCATGGTTGTTTGATGGAGGGTTTGACACGATAGGGCGGTTACCGTTAGAAGTGTAGAAGCAAAGACGTGCAGATGAAAACTACAAATTGAAAGCCATTCAGACTCACGGCCGCCCCAAGGATGAACCTTAAAGATATGTGGCCAAGGTAAATAAGCCATTCCCGAAGCACAAAGGTCCAAAGACCCCATTTACAGGGCTTCCCAGAGCCAACAGAGTGGGCTACAGGAAGTAGGTGGGCGGAGCTTCGGGGACAGGAAGTGGGGCATGGCGTGACATAGAGACAGGACGTAGGGAGACAGGGCTTCAGGGACAGAGCATAGAGACAAGAATAAGGAGGTGGTCACTTTAGAGAGAGGAAGTGGGTGTGGCATAGACAGGAAATGGGGAGGTGGGGCTTAAGGGGCAGGAAGTGGTTAGGCGTGGCATAGTGACCGGAAGTAAGTGGGACTTTAGGGACAGGACGTGGAGGGTGTGGCATAGAGAGCAGTGGGGCGTGTCTGGGGAGAAGCCGGGTAGGTGGTGATTTGCGGGACAGAGGTTCAGTTTTGCAAGAGGAAAGGCCTTCCCGGGAGGGTGGGGGTCACAGTTGCACAACCCCAGGAGGGTACTGGGTGTCATTGATCCGGGCAGTGAGACACAGTTGGGGTTGGTGGTTTTTTGAGGAGGTTCCACTGTCCAGTACATAGAAACTGACATTTTGGGGGAGCCCATGCATGCTGGCCTTTTCCTTTTCTCTGCAGCACAGGAAACACTGGGCGCAGGTCCTCAGAGACCAAATTGCCCCGTCCACTCATTGATTTCATCTCTTAGGATTCTTATGCAAGCTATGGCGTCCAACGGCAATGATTACGACCCGTCTCCCCGATACGGCGCCAGCAATGAAAATAAGTATGTTCTTGGGGTGGTAGCTATAGCACAGCAGGGAGAGTGTTTGGCTTGATTGGGACCAATCCAGGTTGGATCCCCGGCATCCCATGTGGTTTCCCGAGCCTGTCAGGAGTGAGCCCTGAGCACAGAGCCAGGAGTGAGCCCTGAGCACAGAGCCAGGAGTGAGCCCTGAGCGCAGAGCCAGGAGTGAGCCCTGAGCGCAGAGCCAGGAGTGAACCTGAGTGCAGAGCCAGGAGTGAGCCCTGAGCGCAGAGCCAGGAGTCAGCCCTGAGCACAGAGCCAGGAGTCAGCCCTGAGCACAGAGCCAGGAGTGAGCCCTGAGCACAGAGCCAGGAGTCAGCCCTGAGCACAGAGCCAGGAGTGAGCCCTGAGCACAGAGCCAGGAGTGAGCCCTGAGCGCAGAGCCAGGAGTGAGCCCTGAGCACAGAGCCAGGAGTGAGCCCTGAGCACAGAGCCAGGAGTGAGCCCTGAGCGCAGAGCCAGGAGTGAGCCCTGAGCACAGAGCCAGGAGTGAGCCCTGAGCGCAGAGCCAGGAGTGAGCCCTGAGCGCAGAGCCAGGAGTGAGCCCTGAGCGCAGAGCCAGGAGTCAGCCCTGAGCGCAGAGCCAGGAGTGAGCCCTGAGCGCAGAGCCAGGAGTGAGCCCCGAGCGCAGAGTCAGGGAGTGAGCCCCGAGCGCAGAGTCAGGAGTGAGCCCCGAGCGCAGAGTCAGGAGTGAGCCCCGAGCGCAGAGTCAGGAGTGAGCCCCGAGCGCAGAGCCAGGAGTGAGCCCCGAGCGCAGAGCCAGGAGTGAGCCCCGAGCGCAGAGCCAGGAGTGAGCCCCGAGCGCAGAGCCAGGAGTGAGCCCCGAGCGCAGAGCCAGGAGTGAGCCCTGAGCACAGAGCCAGGAGTCAGCCCTGAGCACAGAGCCAGGAGTCAGCCCTGAGCACAGAGCCAGGAGTCAGCCCTGAGCACAGAGCCAGGAGTCAGCCCTGAGCACAGAGCCAGGAGTCAGCCCTGAGCACAGAGCCAGGAGTGAGCCCCGAGCACAGAGCCAGGGAGTGATCCCTGAGCACAGAGCCAGGAGTGAGCCCCGAGCACAGAGCCAGGAGTGATCCCGAGCGCAGAGCCAGGAGTGAGCCCTGAGCGCAGAGCCAGGAGTGAGCCCCGAGCACAGAGCCAGGAGTGAGCCCTGAGCACAGAGCCAGGAGTGAGCCCTGAGCACAGAGCCAGGAGTGAGCCCTGAGCACAGAGCCAGGAGTGATCCCCGAGCACAGAGCCAGGAGTGATCCCTGAGCGCAGAGCCAGGAGTGAGCCCTGAGCGCAGAGCCAGGAGTGAGCCCTGAGCACAGAGCCAGGAGTGAGCCCTGAGCACAGAGCCAGGAGTGAGCCCTGGAGCACCACCAGGCGTCCGTCCCGTCCCCCATACAATCCTGAAACCTCACATCTTCCACGTTTGCTCTTTTAAGACTGGACTTTTTTTTTTTAAGTGGAGGATGATACGACTTGTTCTTGGGAACCCCTCCCCCCGCGCCCCTTGTCCTTCATTCCAGAGAGGGGTAAGCAGCGCCTGGCTAGTGTCCAGGCTCTGCATTGCTGGCTGTGAAGCAAATTGGGACAACTTGATTCTTAGTATCCCGAGACTTTGACACAGCGGTGATACCGTCTTCCCTTAGGGGTGTGGGATTCACAAATGCTCCGCCTCCGGATTCAGTTTCTGCACCTCATGGCCCCCAAAACAATCCTGGGTTCGCCCTAAGCACCACCACTGGGCCGGGGCACTGAGCCTCTAGTCTCTTGGGTGAAATTGCCAGGCATGCAGGAGGGACTTGCAGACTGGACCCCAGGCACTGCTCGGGAACACACACAGTGCCCCAGCCCCCTTAGAGGACAGCGGGTATGGGGCGGAGCGATAGCCCAGCGGGTAGGGTGTTTGCCTTGCACATGGCCAGCCCATGCCGGCCCGGGTTCAATCCCGGCATCCCATATGGTCCCCTGAGCACTGCCAAGAGTAATTCCTGAGTGCAGAGCCAGGAGAAACCCCTGAGCATTGCTGGGTGTGACCCAAAAAAGAAAAAAAATAGAGGACAGCGGGTAGGGCATTCGCCTTCCACACTGTGGACCCGGTTTCTATCCCCAGAGCCCCATAGGCTCCCGCAAACACTGCCAGGAGTGATCCCTGAGCGCAGAGCCAGGAGTAAGTCACAAGCATTGCTGGGTGGGTGTGACCCAAACACTGAAATAAAAGCAAGTAAATAAAAGAATATGCTGATCAGGGTTGGGACCTGGCTCAGCGCGTGTGTGTTTGGTCCCTGGTGGGTATAGGCTTGGTGGCTCTGCCGGTGCCCCTTGTACCACTGCCGCGGCCTCGCTGGGCATGCATAGCTCTCCCAGGAGGGGCTCCTCAAAGCAGAGGATATTCATGGGCCAGAGCTGTAGCTCAGGGGCAGCACAGGGCTTGCGGGCACAAGACCTGGGTTTGATCTCAGCTCTGGGTGATAATGAAGTAAAATGAAATGAACGTAAGAGGAAAGAAAAGCGGACACGCCCCTGACGGTTGGTCACACGCCATCACCGCAGAGGCAGGCGTGTAACCCCAGCATGGCGCTGGCGGCTACACTGGCCTTGGAGCCGGTCCCACCGCATGGTCCTGAGTCTTCCTTCCCTGGGCCCAGCGCTCGTTCGTGCTCCTGGACGCCCCTGTCCCCATCCGTGCACCTCCCATTCTTTTTAGAAACATCTGGCACTGCTGCCTGGGACCCTGCCTCCCCCAGTGCACCCAGAGCTCTGCGGAAATTCGGTTTTCAGGGCTACGTTCTTGGGTTCCGAGGGCGCCGTGCCAGGCGGTTTGGGCCCGCCCCTGTGTGCCAGTGCCACCACCCGGGGCAGCTCCCCACTCAGTGTCCCAAGGTGTCCTTTCCGCATGCATGCCTGGACACAGGGCACCCTCGTTTCTAGCCGCATGTTCGGGGGTGGCGGGCGCGAGTGTTTCACAGACTGGCGTGATCTTGGAGGGCAGGACGGAATCCAGGCAAAGCTGGAAGGGTTGAGTCCCGGGTGGCAGGAGAGGGCTGGGGAGTTGGTGGTCTCTCCTCTACCATTTCTTTCTTCTGTTGTTTAACTTTAGTTTTGGGGCCACCCCTAGCATTTCTCGGGACTTATTCCCTGGCTCAGGGGTCTCTCCTGACGGGACTCGGGACCCTGTGGGGTGCTTGGGATTCAGCCTGGGCTGGCTGAGCCAAGACCAGCGCCACGCACTGTCCTATTGCTCCAGCCCCGGCTCTGGGCCATTTCTAATGGCACCTTTTCAAAATGAGGCTGGGATTGGGCGTGGCGGTCTCCAAGCATTGCGTAGGGGGCCGGGAGGACCCCTGATGATACTCTGCCTACAACTGCAATACTGGGGAGTCACCAGAATCACCCCAGGGATGCTCAAGGGACACCCCGGTGCTGGACAGGGAACCTTGGGCACAGGCAGCTTCTCCCCCTGCGTGAAGCCGGGGAGGCGACAGTCCCGGGCGAAATCACTCGCCATTGCACGGGGAGGGGGCAGCCCATGGCAAGGTCTGCAGGAAATGGGCTTCGCCGTCCTTCTCCAGTGATGGAAAGTGGGTGTGGGGGGTCCCCGGCCAGAGAACAGAGCCACTCGCTGCCCGGCTTCCCAGGCTGCGGGCTCAGCTCTCTCTTCCCTCCTGCTGCAGGCACGGGACCCGCTGCGCAGGCGAGGTGGCCGCCTCGGCCAATAACTCCTACTGCATCGTGGGCATCGCCTACAACGCCAGGATTGGAGGTGAGAGTGAGAGCAGAGCAGGGCCTTCCAGGACGGGGCCTGCGGCTCTCATTTCCCGCCACCTCGTGGCACTCCTGAGCAACCTTGGGGAGTGGGGGGCGCCTCCCGGGGAACACGGGACTGACCAGGTAGTCCCAGACACCACTGGGCCACCTTCAACAGCGTTGGATCTTCGGGCCCACACTCTGGGTCACCTGCCCCGACTGGGATCACGTATCATGCTCACGGGTAGATAAACTCCTCTGGGCCCCCAGAGGAGCAGGGCCTGGCCCAGAGGCTCTGGACTATGCGTCTTCCTCCAGTTCCCTTGACTGGACTGAGGCTGAGTCCAGAGTCCGATGCTCTCCTGGAGTCCTGCAAACCTGGCCATTGGCCTGCTGGGTGACAGGACCAGGGCACCTGCGGGGGTCGCTGAGCCGCTGACTTGGTCCTCGGCCCTCCCCACTCAGCCCCTGTGACCTGCCTCTCCCTTAGGAGGGGTCCAGGCTCATTCACATTTGCCTACCCAGGGCGCCCCTTCTCTGCTGTTTCACAAGGGGAAAGGGGCAGCTGTCACCCCCTCAGTTCCTCTGCAAGGAGGGAGGGTGGGCAGGAGAAATCGCTGGAACACTCGGCCAAGGAAGTGTTCGAGCCCTAACACTTCTCCGGGGCCCGCAAGCTTGCCTGTGTATGTTAGAGACCCATCATGCATCAGCAGATGCCTTTGGGCTACACTGGCACGTGATAGGGTCAAATGGAATTATTACTGGCTCCCCGCTCGAGGAAGTCGATGAACAACGGGATGTCTAGTGATCTAGTGATCTAGTGATGTTAGGGACTGTCATGCATTTTTTTGGCGGGGTCACACCCGGCAATGCTCAGGGTTACTCCTGGCTCTGCACGCAGAAAATACTCCTGGCGGTGCTCAGGGGACCATGCTGTCATGCATTCTTATCTGTTTGTTAGGGACTGTCATATATCCTTATGTCTCTGTGTGTTAGGGACCATCATGCATCCTTAATCACTTCACTTGATCACTTGAATCCCGTTATTCATCAATTTTCTCAAGCGGGCGCCAGTAACATTTCCATTGGACCCTATCACGTGCCAATGTAGCCCAATGACATCTGGTTGATTCAGGAATATGAAGAGCCTCAAACCGTTCCTTCAGGGTCTTGACAAAGAAGTCTGACCATCTTGTAGGTGGGCGGCCACGTGATCTTTTGACATCCCGTGGGATCCAGTCGGTAACGGCTCTAGTGCAGTGGTCGTCTCCAAATCGCATTACATGTCCAGCCCATCTGATTTTCAATGCCTTGGCAAACAAGACAGCGTCCCTGATTCTGGAATAGCAACGGAGGTCAGAGCTCCGGATTCCTTCTCTCACTTGAGTGAGGCGTGATATTCCAAGCATAGCTCTTTCGATTCCTCTCTGGGAATAGCATTCTCATCCTGCTTTCGTAGGGTCCAGGTCTCTGAGGCGTATGTTAATGCAGGGAGAACGGTGGAGTCGAAGAGATGTGCCCGGAGCCGGAGGTTCTTTGTCCTTTTAGCTATTTCTTTTATGCCTTTGAAGGCATTCCATGCCGCTCTCTTCCTCCTGCGCAGCTCAGGTTTTAGGTGATTCATCATGTTGACTTCTTGACCTAGGTACATATACCTGCTCCATTCAGAGATGTCTGTTCCATTGAGAGTGAATGGGGCCTCTGGAACTAGTTCATTCTTCATGAACATTGTTTTGTTTAGATTCAGCTGTAGACCTCTTTCCACATTCTCTGTCGAAGTCAGCCAGCATTTGTGCCGCTTGGCTAATGCTTGGTGTTATTAGAACGATGTCATCGGCAAAGCGGAGGTGGTATAGTTGCCGACCGTCTATCTTCATTCCCATTCCTTCCCATTCTAATTGTCGCATGATGTTCTCGAGGGTGGCGCTGAAGAGTTTTGGTGAGATGGTATCACCCTGTCGAACCCCTCTTTTGATATCAATGATCACTTCCTTGAAGAATGGTGAGATCCTGGTGGTGAATCCGTAATACAGCTCACGAAGCATCTTGATGTATTGGGTTTGAACACCCTGTTTGGCTAGGGCTTCGATGACTGCTTCAGTCTCCACAGAATCAAAGGCTTTCTGTAAATCAATGAACGTGAGACAGAGCGGCATCTTGTACTCTCTACAAACCTCAATGAGCTAGTTACCATGTGGATATGGTCAATTGTGCTGAATCTTTTCCGTCTGCATCCTTATGTCTGTGTATGTTAGGGACCGTCTTGCATCCTTATGTCTGTGTATGTTAGGGACCGTCTTGCATCCTTATGTCTGTGTATGTTAGGGACCGTCTTGCATCCTTATGTCTGTGTATGTTAGGGACCGTCTTGCATCCTTATGTCTGTGTATGTTAGGGACCGTCTTGCATCCTTTTGTCTGTGTATGTTAGGGACCGTCTACATCCTTATGTCTGTGTATGTTAGGGACCGTCTACATCCTTATGTCTGTGTATGTTAGGGACCGTCTTGCATCCTTTTGTCTGTGTATGTTAGGGACCGTCTTGCATCCTTATGTCTGTGTATGTTAGGGACCGTCTTGCATCCTTATGTCTGTGTATGTTAGAAAGCCACCACTGGGTGAAAGCGGTAGCCCAGAGTGTTTGGCACTGGTCTCACATGCCGCTGATCCAGGTCCTGTCCTTGGCACCCATATAGTCCCGAACAGCACCTGGTTGATTCCTGAGCACAGAACCAAGAGTGAGTTCTGAGTCGGGTGTTGCCCCAGCGCCCATCCCCTCCCCCCCAAAGAGAAAAGAAACCCACCATGTACCCTTCTTGCTTTAAACTGTCCGCTGACTTTGAAATCCCGCTTCACATTCTCTCCGTTCCTGCTCTCTGGCCTCACATCCTGTCTGCTTCGATTTCCCTCAATCTCAGGCTTTGCTTTTATTTATTTATTTATTTATTTATTTATTTATTTATTTATTTATTTATTTATTTATTTTTCTTTTTGGGTCACACCCGGCGATGCTCAGGGGTTTCTCCTGGCTCTGCACTCAGGAATTACTCCTGGCGGTGCACGGGGGACCATATGGGGTGCCGGGGATCGAACCCGGGCCGGCATGGGCCGGCCGCAGGCAAGGGCAAACGCTCTACCCGCTGGGCTATCGCTCTGGCCCCTCAGGCTTTGCTTTTAGAATTAAAAATATATTTTGTTGGGACAGCCCTGAGCACTGCCAGGCGTGGCCCAAAACGTGTGTTTCAGTATTTATTGATGGAAGTTTCGTGAGTTACCCTTCTGTTAACGATCACTTCCTGCGCTCATAATTCTGACATCACGCCCTTCCCCAAGGTCTCCCCCAAAAAAAAAAAAAAACTCAATCCTGTGAGTCTCTCTCCCTTCCCATGGCCTTTGGCTCTAGTTTGCTATGGACTACAGAACATACAATAAAGGGTTGTCATGTGTATCCTTTTGCCTGTATTTAATGCTCAGTTCTAGGTTGGCACTAGTACCCTCGACAATTGTCAGCACACTGTTCCATTCTCTGTCCTACACAGCCTCTGACTCCCACATGTTTGTGATAATTTCCACCCTTGACAAGACCTCCTGATACAAGGTCATGTTTCACTTGGCCTTGGATATTGGCATCACAGTATGCACATATATATCAATGCCATGCAAATAAATGCAGTCATTCTGTATCTGTCTCTCTCCTTCTGGCTAATTTCACTCAACATAGTCTTCTCCTTGTCCATCCATTTATAGGCAAATTTTATAGCTTCATTTTTCCTAACAGCTGCATAGTATTCCATTGTGTAGATGTACCAAAGCTTCTTTATCCAGTCATTGATTCTAGGGCACTCTGGTTGTTTCCAGATTCTGGCTATTGTGAATAAAATGTTGTTATGAACATAAAAGTAGGGATGGTGTTTCCGCTGCATATTTTTAGCTTCCCAGAGTATATTCCCAGGAGTGGTATGGCTGGGTCAAATGGGAGTTCAATTTCTAGTCTTTGGAGGAATGTCCATATTGTTTTCCAGAAAGGCTGTACCAGCCGGCATTCGCACCAACAATGGATGAGTGTCCCCTTTTCCCCACATCCATGCCAGCACTTGTTGTTCTTGCTCTTTTGAATATGTGCCAGTCTCTGTGGTGTAAAATGATATCTCATTGTTGTTTTGATTTGCATCTCTCTGATGATTAGTGATGATGAGCATTTTTTCATATGTTTTTTGGCCATTCGAATTTCTTCCTTGTTGAAGTTTCTGTTCATTTCTTCTCCCCATTTTTTTGATGGGGTTGTTTACTTCTTGTAAAAGTTCTACTAGTGCCTGATATATCCTGAATATTAATTAACCCCTTATCAGATGGGTATTGGGTGAATATTTTTTCCCATTCTGTGGACTGACTTTGTATCTTAGTCACTGTTTTTTTTTCTTTTTGGGTCACACCGGCAATGCTCAGGGTTACTCCTGGCTCTGCACTCAGGAATTACTCCTGGCGGTGCTCATGGGACCATATGGGATGCCGGAGATCGAACCCGGGCCAGCACAGGCTGGCACGTGCAAGGCAAACGCCCTACCCGCTGGGCTATCACTCCGGCCCCTGTCACTGTTTCTTTTGAGGTGCAGAAGCTTTTTAGTTTCATGTAGTCTCATATGTTTATCTTTTCTTCTAGTTGCTTTGTTAGTGATGTTTCACCTTTGAAGATGCCTTTAGCTTCAATGTCGTGGAGGGTTTTTCCTATATTTTCTTCAATGTACTTTATGGATTCAAGTCTGATATTGAGATCTTTAATCCATTTTGATCTGATTTTTGTGCATGGTGTTAGACACAGGTCCAAATTCATTTTTTCACATGTCGCTGCCCAGTTTTCCCAACACCACTTGTTGAAGAGGTTTTCCTTACTCCATTTTGGACTCTTTGCACCTTTATCAAAGATTAAATGATCATGTGCTTGAGGTTGGGTGTCAGGATACTCAATTCTATTCCATAGGTCCACAGGTCTGTTTTTATTCCAATACCACGCTGTTTTAATTACTACTGCCTTGTAGTACAGTTTGAAGTTGGGAAAGGTGATGCCTCCCATCTTCTTTTTCCCGAGGATTGCTTTAGCTATCCTTGGGGGGTTTATTGTTCCGTACAAATTTCAGGAGTGTTTGGTCAATTTCTTTGAAGAATGTCATGGGTATCTGTCGGGGCGCCTCCGCCGGGGTCCCCGACAGTGCCGGGAAGCGAGTTCCCTTCTACATCCGAAGCCAGCGAGGAATGGATGAACACTCAGGAATCTGATGCGGTTTTAAAAGGCTTTACTTATCACAGGTTCAGGCATACAAATCAGCAAAAGGAAAAACCCGATGCTTAGGATTCCAGGCTAGAACCCCAGCCACGTGTAGGCCAAGATGGCGACCACCACGCGGTAAAACTTCCAAGGGGAATAAACGCTCACAAGGCGAGATCCCACCGGGAAGAAGACCGGGAGAGCGGGAACCGGCTAGTTTATACCCCCCCCAACTCAGACCTTCCTCCCATTGTTATGGAAAGCAGGGAGGGTCCAATGCCCTCAGGTAATCCCTCCCTGCATCTCACCTAGGGCCTTTACTGTGCTAATGTTTTGAGCCGGGAAGGCCTTTGAAATGTAGAGAAGGGGGTTTCTGAGATGGCATGTCACTGTACCAAAGATCAACACCAATGCCAGTTAAATATTTCTCCAAGCCTTCACAAATCTCCTCTACTTCATTGTAGTTTTATATTTTATCAGGGAGCCATGCTTGTTTGTTTGGAAGCAAACAGCATTTCTCTCTGGTCTAATTACTTAGGTGTCCTTACGTGGCCAGACTAATATGCTGGTAAGATCTAGCTAGTCCCACGATGATTGTGATAGCATGGGAGAATATTTATACCAGCTAGTACAGCATACATGGTCGGATAAACTGCCACATTTAGACTACCCCCCTTATCTACGGAGTGATTTTCGGGAGACAATCCAGAGCAGATGCAGCGGCCCTTAGGAGTCCTGCAACAGGTATCCTTATAGGGACTGCACTGAATCTGTACAGAGCTCTAGGGATATTAAGGTCTCCATTTTCTCTTCATTGGCGAGAGAACGCTTGATGCACCTGCAGCTCCAGCTAGCTGTTATTTATGTTCACCATTATGTCTGGGGCGGGGGGGTGCCCTACCTGACACTGCTCACGGGGCCACTCCCGGCGGTTCTGGGGACTCTGCGATGCCGGGGGTGCACTCGGGCCTCCCACGTGCGAAGCCTGAGTGTCCGCCCTTTCACCCCCCACACCTCCTCTCTCTGCAGAAAGACGAAACTCCCCTGTCTCCTTGCATGCTCGTTTTCTAGAGCGGGGACTGTTGTGACCCTCCGGTCCCCGCAGTACAGCGGGATTTGTCCCACTGACGCTTTTATGTGCTTCCCCCTCCCGCATCCTTCCTGTTGCCGCGCATGTGCCTCCGTGCGGTTTTTCTCGCCTCTCCGAGTTCGCCGTGTTCACAGTGGCTCATTCTTGTTCCTCTCCATCACTAGTGAAACCATGGCCACCCATGTTGCTTCCCATACTGTCTTCTTCCAAACCTGCATGGTCCTGCTCCTCCTCCTTGGGTACAAATCGCAGTTGCTCGTTTCCAAGCCTGCTTGATTTCAGACGCTCGGGCTTCCCTTAGGAGGCCGGCATCTGGGCATGTATAGGTGTGTTGGCAGGGTGCGAGTCTGCCGTGAGTCACATGTCCCTGCCCCTGTGCCCGTCTAGTCATTTTCACTGGATGGTGGACATTGTTGTGTGTGGGAGCAAGGGCTCGCTTATGTCACCTCTGAACAATGTTCTACAGACAGGCAGCACCTTCTCGACATGTGCAGGCTTGGTGAACCTTTTTGGTTTTTTCCCAACGGTTGGTCTGTTTCTGATTTGCCTTGAACCTAAGGGAAAACAAACCCTTCAATCAAGTCCCTGGTAAAATTTTTCTCACCTACCCAACCGGGGAGATCGCCGTGATTCACAGTGGCTAGTTCTAGTTCCACATGAACTTTTCAGGGTCTTGAAAAAGAGACAGAGGTGATGGCCTGATGTCTAACTTGGAGCGACTCAGCTCCACACCGACCGCCTTGCCATGGCCCGGGCCTCGCCCCAGCAGCTGGCATTCCGGGATTTGGCAGGTGCCTGAGGGGCGTCTGGCTTCCGTCCACCGTGTCCTGTCTGGGTGCTTCCACACTGCAGACTCCGTCCCTTGGTTCCTCAAGAGAAGAAGACCAGCCACACTTGACTTGCTTGATTCCTGGTCTCTGTTACCAAAATGGGAAGGTCCCACAGAGGAAAAAGTCACGTGAGCATGAACAGAGCCAGTCCAGATTTCTTTGATGGTGAAGAAGTTAATTACTGGCATACTGGCCGGACTCGAGTAACCTACGGGATGCCCAGGATCAAACCCGGGTTTTCTGCTGGCAAGGCAGGTGCCTTCCCCCACTGGACTAGCCACTGGCCCCTGAATAGTCAAACTTAATCACTAGAGTTTAAGATGGTTTTTGGGTGACCGATTGGATCAGTTTTCTCTTGTGATCCCTTCTGCTTTCCCAAGTTTCTTGGTTCTTTGCAGATGAACTTGAGCACCTGCTGTCAGGCTCCCTTCAGAATCCCAACAGGGTTGCATGGAATTTGTGCCTTATTGGGGGGATACAAGCCCATCCTTGGATAGGAGCCCAAGGGCACCTGCTTGCTCCAGGACCATAAAGAGCCTCAACACTGTTACTGCAGTAACAATTATAGACCTCATTCCCATGACCTGATGGAATGGTTTGAGGCTCTTTATGGTCCTGGAGCAAGCAGGTGCCCTTGGGCTCTACTAGCATGAGACAGGTCATATGGAGATGTTACTGGTGCCCGCCGAGCAAATCGATGATGAACGGGAAGACAGTGATACAGTGATATTGGGGGGGATGTTGGCGCCCTTACCCCATGGGGGCTTCTCCTCCAGGAACCTGGTCTGTTTACATTAATTCAGGTCTATCGCTGTCTTTCTGCTGGATCTTGACCATTTCTTTCTTCTGAGGTTTATAACCAAGTTGAGTTTTAGCAGTGATGTTTCTCTTGGAGGTGACTAAAGGAATCTAGGAAAGCTATTGATTTTTGCCTGTTGTTTTTGTACCTTGCTACCGAGTGAACTCTTGGAGCAGCTGATTTTTTTTCAATCCTGAATTATTTATTTATTTGTCCCTTTGTTTATTTATTTATTTACTTATTTATTTATTTATTTATTTATTTATTTTTTATTTTTGCATCACACCTGGTGATGCTCAGGGGTTACTCCTGGCTCTGCACTCAGGTGGTGCTCTAGGGACTATAAGGAATGCCCTGGAAGGAACCTGGGTTGGCCTTGTGCAAGGAAAACACCCTCCCAGCTGTACTGGATTTTTCAGACACAAATAAAAACTGCCTCTATAAAGAGGTTTCCATCCTTCACATGATGAACTTTCCTTCCCATTTCCTGTCTTATTTTGTGGTGATAACAAAATAGCAATTAGTAAATCGTGTGTTCTTTCTCTGTCACTCAGGCAGTGATGACATTTAATGTCATTTTGGGATTTGGGGGAGGGCTACCCTTGGTGGCGCTCGGGGCTTACTCCTGGTTTTATGCTCAGGGATCACTCCTGGTGGGGCCCAGGGGGCCATATGGGGATGTTGGGGATTGAACTGGGTGGGCCATGTGCACAGCAGATGGCAGACGCCCCCACCCACTGTACTGTCACTCCAGCCCCCTTTAAAGTCATTTTTGAAGGTATTTTGTCAATTCCTCTGCAGAAATTTCCTTTTTTTTTTTTAATACTGGGGTTTTATTCTATTCCTAGAATTCTTAGGGGCTTGATCGAGTTGATCACATGCTTTTTTGAAGGAAGCCTCCACGGAGTGAGGTTAACGAGTGTTTGCCAATGTGCCTGTGAAATCTGATGCCGTCACTGGCACGAGTAGGTTTCCAAATATTGGGCAGAGCTTCTCTCTCCTCAAGGTCATTTCCCTGGAGGACGAGTGCTGGACTTTGGCTACCCACACTGTCCTCCCTGATTAACCTTCTGATACAGGGTTTGCACCCTTCTCTCTGCTCCTCTAACTCTATCCTGCCAGGCTCTCCGCTCCTCCAACTCACCCCTGCCAGCCAGGCTGAGAACTCCGTCTCAACTGATTCGCTCAACTGTATCTTCCAACTCTGTATCTCTTAATTAGGACACTGTGACTTCAAATCTTAAAGGATCCCTAACCCTAACAAGGGCCTTTTATTTTTATTGATTCCCCCCCACCTTGAATTTTTGTTGGTTGGTTGGTTGGTTGGTTGGTTTGAGGCCACATCCAGCGATGCTTAGGGCTTACTCCTGACTCTGTGCTCTGTGATTCCTGCAAGGCTCTGGGGATGCTATGGGATGCTGGGGATTGAACCCAAGTTGGATGCATGCAAGGCAAGCTTACACCTCCGGTACTATCGCTCCGGCCCAAGATATCTTTTTCGAGAATTCATTCTATTCAGGTTTTCGGTCTATCTGTAAAACTTCATTCTATCCATCGAATTTCATAGAATTCATACTTCATTTCTACTTGAGGACGTTTTGGTCATGAAAATTCTCCAGGAAAAAATGATGCATTTCTAAAGTACTTCAAATATATGACAAATTTAAGATCATAGGCTGATAATTAGGAAATACACCCTCCATATTTACAGTCGTAATTGTTTCTTGCCTCACTTATTGCAGTTCCTTTATGCCTTGATCAGACTAATGGAAAATGTGCTGTTTCCTATAATTTTTTATCCCAAAAAACTAGATTTGACTTTTTAAAATTTTAGTTCTCTTATTTTATAATTTGTGGATTTCTTCTTTTCTTTATTGATTCCTTCAGATTTCTTTTTTATTATTATTTTTATTGTTTCCTTGCCTAGAATGCTTCTTTTTTTTTAAATTTAGGGACTTTGATGTATGCTAATAAGCAAATAAATATTTTATGTATTTCCCTCTCATCAGCTCTCTTGGGCTTAATTATACAGTCATTTCTGAATAAATTTTTACTTTAGCTTTGATTTTTTTTTTCTCTTTCACTTAAGGGATTTAAAAACATTTTCCAAGTGAGTTCATTTCTTGGCATTCTAATTGTTACTAATTTTTTAATTTATTGCATCTGGATCAAAGACGATTCAGCATAAATTCTGCCCTTCAAATTTTGTTGAGAAATTCCTTGTGATCCTAATATATGTTCCTTTTTTGTAACTCTTCCAATTAATGTTTGAAGTGTATTTTTTGTTCTACGCCTCTTGAGCGTATGAAACTATATAAATGAGATCAGAGGGTAGAATTAGCTCAGAAGTGGCCCGCAATGACGTCAGGTTTCAGATGCTGTGTAATCCACACAAATGTCTCTTAAAAACTTGAGCAGACATTTACAAGTCTAGGGATTTTTATGTGGAAAGAGGAATTGGGTGTGGCACTTGCAAATTCGGTAGCCCTGGCCAGCCCGTCCTTATTCATTCACGGGCAAGTGTCAGCTGGTGTTACACTGTGATTCTCCTTAAAAAGCAAATTCTCCTTTATGACATAACCTCTCAGATATTACCTGGTTTGGTAACCCAGGCCGTTCCGCCCTTTATCCGACCTACTTGCTGCCAGACCCACTATTCCTGGTCAATTCCCAAGGTCTGTTTTGTGAAAATTTCCATGATAATTATGGATTTGTCTATTTCTTTCCATATTTGATGGCTACATGGAGCACAAACATCCCTATTTTCATTCTTACATATTGTTAAATTCTAATCGTGAAGGATTTTTTTGCACTCATAGCCATGAGGCATTTGGTCTATAATTGCTTCTTTCTTTTCCTGCACTGTCTTTGTTTTCGGTCATTAGGGTAATACAGACCTGATTGATTGATTGATTGATTGATTGGTCGATTGATTGATTGATGAAGATAGTTTTTATCGGCAAGCTGGCTGATACAAACTTCTGTTCATGAATTTAGTAAATGAATTGCTGTCTCTTCTAATAATCCTTTGTCTGTTCAGGTTTTTTACTTGTTTGGTTGTTTGGGGCCGCACTCTGGCCATGCTCAGGACTTAGTCCTGGCTCTGCACTGAGGAAGCATTCCTCAGAGTGCTCAGGGGACCATACGGGGTGCTGGGGATCGAACTGAGGCCAGCAAGGTAAGCACCTCCGCCCACTTTACTGTCGCTCCAGCCCCCAACCATTCGTTGTTTAAAGTGAAACCGTGCACCTGCACTTGCTTCCTCCCCTGCAGTTGACTCAGGTCCCTGCAGCCTCGTGCATCAGTCTTAGCACAGCAGCCTCCCTGCAGCTCAGGGTCCTTGGGACCCTCCTTGTGGGATGTCCTGACCGGCTCTGTTGGATTTCCGAGATAGCAGCCCTGGCCACCTGTACCCCGAGGTCACCTCCTCCTGGCCCATGTAGGAAGAGCATCTCTGAAAGGAGTCACTCATCCACATGCAGGCCAGAGAGGAAAGGCAGGGGAAACCAGGTCGGAGTCTAGACTGCCCAGGAGACCCCCCGTGAGTATCCACGCACTCCAGAGGGGCCAGGCCATGGGCAAAGCTCCAGTCCAATGCTCCCAGGTCCCCACAGGTGGTCAGGAGGGACCATTCCTCAGTTGGATGACTCCACTGTTCAGAGAGGGCTTCTGTGGGAACAAGACTCCTTCCTGGAATGTCCTGCTTCAAGTAGCCCTTGGCCAGTGCTGGTGGAGTGCAGTCCACCTCTGCCTCTGTGTAGGTCTGGAATTTGGGGTTGAGGTCATCTGGGGAGCTGGACTCCTCCTCCAGGCAGTCCGCCTTGGCTGCCTTCTCCTCGGTGCCTCTGGTCTGTTTCAGGGAGCCCTGGAAGGCCACGTCAGTGATGTCCTCCCCAGGCACATCAGTCCTAGGGGGCCGACATGGTCCAAGGCCGGGCCACTGTGTCTATGTGAAGGCTGCCCCTCAGAGCGGGGGCCAGGGCAACGCCACTGTCATCCTGGCCCCCGGTGCCGCTCTCTTGCTGCGGCTCCCAGGGGGCTCCGAGCTGGGACACAGTCTGGGCTCCTGCGTATTCAATATGCCAAAACCAGTAATAAAAATGTGTATCTTCCGACCCTGAAAGAGCCCTTAACACAGCAGCACTAAGAAGGACGAACAAGGAGGACCTGATAAAATTTCAGGGCCGGACTAGGCTGCCAAATCGAAGGACTAAAATGACTGTCTGTACTTTCAATGCACGTACGCTGGCATCGGAAGCATATATTGAGGACTTGATGGTGCAAGCGCAAAGATCAAAATCAGATGGGCTGGACATGTAATGCGATTTGGAGACAACCGCTGGACTAGAGCCGTTACAGAATGGATCCCACTGGACGTCAAAAGATCACGTGGCTGCCCACCTACAAGATGGTCAGACTTCTTCGTCAAGACCATGAATGAACGGTTTGAGGCTCTTTGTATTCCTGAAACAACCAGATGCCATTGGGCTACACTGGCACGTGATAGGGTCCAATGGAAATGTTACTGGTGGCCGCTCGAGGAAATCGATGAACAACGGGATGTCTAGTGATCGAAAGTGATCGAGTGTGCACCTAGAGAGCTCAGCAAGTCTCAGCGCCAAACGACCCGTTTCACCTTGCACTTAGGTTTCCTTTCCGGCTGCGTTTTGTCTAATCTAAGTTCTCTAGTAGTTTTCTGTTTTCAACTTCATTTTTTTTTCCCCTCTTATCTTTATTATTTCCCTCTTTTCTCTTGCTCTGGCTTATTTAACCTTTCTTTCCCTAGGATCTTGAAGTGTTTTTTTTTTTCTTTTTGGGTCACACCCGGCAATGCTCATGGGTTACTCCTGGCTCTGCACTCAGGAATTACTCCTAATGGTGCTCGGAAGACCCTATAGGATGCCGGGATCGAACCCCAGTCTGCCATGAGCAAGGCAAATGCCTGTCTTCTGTGCTATCACTCCAGACCCTTAAGTGGCTGTTTATCTGTGACTTCTTTTCTAAGACAAACAGTGGTGCCCTCAACCCCACCCGCAGGAGCAGATAAACAGTGATCCCCAGACTTTCACATGTTTTAACTTTCATTCAGTTGACATTTTCAATTGCATTTCATTGTAAATTGAAAAGAAAGTTTCCCCTGTGGGGGCCGGAGTGGGTAGGGCGTACAGCGGGTAGGGCATTTGCCTTGATCTCTTCTGACCCAGGTTTGATCCCAGACATCCCATATGGTCCCCCCAGCACTGCCAGAGCCAGGAGTAACCCCTGAGCATTGCTGGGTGTGACCCCAAAAAAAAAAAAAAAAAAGAAAGAAAGAAAATTTCCCCTGTGAGGCTTTCTCGTGGACCGATAGAGTATTTGGAAGAGTGCCGTTCGGTTTCCGAGCGGTTAATCATCTTTGTTTTCTTCCTAACTCGGTTCCCGTTGGGGATGGAGAAGAAATGCATGCTCTTGCGTTCAGCACTTCTGAGCTGTGTGAGGGTTTCTTTGCTGGCCCTGTTGGCTTCTGTCCTTTGGGCACTTGTCTAGACGCATATTGTCGTGTTGTCCTACTGTTCTCCAGTAGAGACAGGACACATACTAGACGGTGCTCGGGTTTAAATCACCAAACATGGGGCCAGAGCCATAGTACCTCAAGTAGGGCATTTGTCTTGCACACGGCCAACCTGGGTTCGATCCCCGGCAACCCATAGGGTCCCCTGAGCACTGCCAGGAATAATTCCTTTTTTGAGTCACACCTAGCGATGCTCAGAGGTTTCTCCTGGCTCTGCACTCAGGAATTACTCCTGGCGGTGCTCTGGGGACCATGTGGGATGCCGGGGATCGAACCCGGGAGAGCCTCGTGCAAGGCAAACGCCCTACCCGCTGGATCATCGCTCCGGCAGGAATAATTCCTGAGTGCAGAGCCAGGAGTAACGCCTGAGTATTGCCGGGTGTGACCCAAAAAGCAAAAAACAACACCAAAACATGCTTAGAGACATCTGAGAGGGGGCTGAGAAAGCAGAGCACATTAGGCGCTTGCCTTGCATGCAGCCAACCGGGTCTGATCCCTAACAAGGATCCCGTGCTCCAGCACCGATCACCCCATACCACCCCCGCAGGCTGGTCCTTGGAGCAGCCCACCCAGCCTTGTTCTCAGACCCCTATAAGCTCCGGGATAGCAGGGGAAGCCTGCGCCAGCTCCCTCCCCGCCATCATTTGCCACCAAAACTATTTGCTCAAATGCTTTCAAGCCTCTGGCCCCTTGGGCTCAGTCATCTTTACCGATGGTGGGGTGGGGGTATGGTCGTGGCTGCTGGCCACTGGCCTTCCACATGGCCTTTCCAGGCAGCATGCAGCCAAGAGCTAATATTGGAACAGCAGGTGTTGGCGGGCAATATTTGCCTTTCCTTGCTTGGCAATTTGTCAGCCTGAGGTTAGGGGGCATGGGTGGGGGAGAGGTGGGGGTGTGGAGATGGAGGCTTTGTGGGGACAGGAATCCCTCATGCTCTGCCTCACTCATCCCTCACGCCGCTTCCAGGACAGGGAGCCTGGAGAAGAGGTGTCGGTGGGTGTTTTCCACCTCACTTTGGTGGCCTGCTGGCTCACGCTTTCCCTTTTGTTTCAAATACAGCATTTCCAGGGCTGGGGGCCATTTCAGGGCTCAGCGCGCAGGGAGTAAGTGCTTTGCACACAGCCCCAGGGCTGGTCCCTGCTGGCCCCCGTCCCCTGCAAGAAAAGGAGACCAGAAAAAGGGGGAGAGAGAGGAGGAGGAGGAGAGAGAGAGAGAGGAGGGGGAGGAGAGAGAGAGGGAGAGATGGAGGGAGAGAGGGAGGGAGAGAGAGGGAGAGGGAGGGAGGGGAGAGAGAGAGAGAGAGGAGGGAGGGACAGAGAGAGAGGCAACTACGCCTGTGACGACGAGCCCTACCTCGTCCTTGTGTGTGTGGGCAGTGCAGCGTCCACGCTAACACAGGCCCCACCTCTTCCTTGTGTCCATGCAGGCATCCGCATGCTAGACGGGGGACGCCACGGACGTGGTAGAAGCCAAGTCGCTGGGCATCAGGCCGAATTACATCGACATCTACAGCGCCAGCTGGGGCCCGATGGCGACGGGAAGACAGTGGAGCGGGCCTGGCCGACTGGCCAAACAGGCCTTCGAGTACGGCATTAAAAAGGTAACGGAGTAGGGGCCAGAGCCATAGGACAGCGGAGAGCATGTTTGCTTTACACACAGCCGATCTGGGTTCTGGGTTCAGTCCCCGGCATCTCATAGGGTCCCCCAAGCTCTGCCAGGAGTAATTCCCAAGTGCAGAGCCGGGGCAACCTGGCTGAGGGTGACAAATAAATAAATAAATAAATAAATAAATAAATAAATAAATAAATAAATAAACAAACAAACAAATAAATAAATAAATAAAAAGGTAACGGAACCACAGCACAGCAGGGAGGATGCTGGCCTTGCGTGCAGCTGACCTGGGTTTGGTCCCAGCATCCCAGGAGTGACCCCTGAGCTCAGAGCCTGGAGTCAGTTTGGAGCATCTCTGGGTGTGGCCCCCAAAATCAAAACAAACAGAAAAAGGGTGTGTGTGTGTGTGTGTGTGTGTGTGAGAGAGAGAGAGAGAGAGAGAGAGAGAGAGAGAGAGAGAGAAGTAAGAATCACTGGGTGTGGTCCCAAGGCAAATCGAAGTCATAATGGGAACCAGCCCACGCTGGTTGGGCCCCAGGGCCCTTGGCGGCCGTGTCTAGTGCTGGCCTGACTGTCTGGGACTCAGACCCAACCACACCGTGTGGCTAAAGAAACCAACTCGGGCCCCTCCCGGGCAGTTCCAACCGGGGTGAGGACTAGGAGGGCCATGAGGGGACTGCAGGGCGCGCCTGGAGGGAGGGAGGCCGGGTTGGCTGCCCAGGCCCCCGGCCAGGGCTGCAGCAACAGGTGTAGACATCCAAGCTTCCAGTGGGTGGGTGGTCTGGAAATTGGCTGGATTCTCCCCGCACCCGCCCCCAGGCCTGATGCAGTTGAGGACGATGCTGGGGTTAGGCAGGTGACTGGTTTCATCCTAGAAGGCCGTCCTAGAAGTCCCCATCTGGCCTCTCGCTCGCCAGTCCAGGGCTGCGTGTCAGGGAGTTTGGCTCCGGGCTGGGGTGTGCAGGGTGGGCCACCCTTGGTCAGTTATTTGGCCTCTGAGGATGGAAAGTCGGTCCTGGGTGGGTCCGCCCGAGCTTCCATCGCTGCTGTTTTTAGTGGTGCTGCTCTTCCAGCCCTGCAGGAAGCCGGGTCTCACTGCTCTTCCTGCAGCCCAGCAAGCTGAGACGTTCCCAGTAGAATCTTCTATGGTTTTAGACTGCAGCTGGCCTCTGAGCCCTGGCCCGTACCCAGCTGCCCGGCGGGAGGAGGGGTAGGGGGTGGGCGGCACCGACCCCCCCACTCCAAGCTCGTCTGAGCCCAGGCCCTGTGTGTTTGCCAGAGAGACCAGGGCGGTGGGTGAGGGGGAGGCTGATGGGGGCTGGCCAGCGCCCAGGGCAAGGCCCATTTCTGGGTGAGGACGGCTTCTTGGAGCCGAGGGACAGAGCTGTGGTCAGCATGTGGGTACTCCCGGGTGGCCCCCATGAGCCCAGCCCAGCGCAGAAGGGAATTTCCCCAGGAGCTGGCACCAGGCACTCTGATTCCATAGGGAGGCGGAAGGGAGTGTGTAGGGGGCCCAGAGAGAGGCACAGGAGATCCAGCTCATTTTATCATAGGGGTGGGAATATGGGGGGCAGCCCCTGGGGGACCCTGGGCCACTCCTGGCTCTCCTGTGCCCACAGCAGAGTCTGCCGTGCGGGCGCTAGGGGCCTTGCCCACATGGTTCGGACTGACCTTGGGACCGTGTGCAGACCAGCTCCTGCCCATTCCCTCTAAGACTGATTTTCAAGCCTTTTTAAGAGACTTACTGTACCCACACCTGTGTTTATTTTTTGTTTTTTGCTTTTTGGGCTTTTTTAGGTCTCGCCCAGCAATGCTCAGGGGTTACTCCTGGCTCTACACATAGGAATCACTCCTGGTAGTGCTCAGGGGACCACATGGGATGCTGGGACAGAACCCCACTGTACTATTGCTCCAGCCCCTCTCTACCTTTTTATTGTTTATTTTTGGGTCACACCCAGTGACACTCGGTTACTCCTGGCTCTTTGCTCAGGAATTACTCCTGGCAGTGCTCGGGGACCATGTAGGATGCTGGGATTGAACCCGGGTCAGCCGCATGCAAGGCAAACGCCCTCCCTGCTGTGCTATCATTCCGGCCCCCAAACCTGTGTTTAAACCATGACTGATGAAGAGCGGAAGGAGAACTCCATCCATCCCACCTTTCTCCAACTCCCGGCCCTCAGGGTCCCCAAATCTGCCCAGTAACAGAGGGGTCCTGTTTGTGATGGCCTTGTCGATTGTCGAATCTATCACTCTTCTGCCAACGTCCATCTCTGGGCACCAAAATACTTGGGGATATTTCTCTGTAAGGACCCCAGCGTCCTTACTGACTCCCCTTGGCCCCCATCATTCCTCCCCGAGGTTAGGCTGTCTACCTCAGCAGCTGCCACACCCTCGGGTGGATTCAAAGATGCGCCCCGTGGCCCTGCTTGACAGCCCCAAGGCCTGAGGCACTCACCCTCGCCCAGAGCAAGACCCTCCAGTTCTGACATCCCAGGCAAGATCAAGACAGTCCCAGGCAAATGTAAAAGCTTCCTCGAACCCCAGCACTCGCAGAAAATACCTGGAACGTTCTGGAACATTCTGGAAGGCTCAGGCATAGCCAGGCGAGCCACTGCCCAGTGAAAGCACCTTCTCCCCTGCCCACTCAGCAGAGCCCTTGGATCTCACTGTGGATGTCAGGGAAGGGGTCAGGAGCGTGAGACCTAGCACAGGGCTTCAGGCGCTTGCCTGGCACATGCACAGCCCCGACTGGCTTCCCTGGCCCTGTGGGGAGCGATCCCAGGCAGGCAGCCCTGAACACAGAGCACAGATCTGGGGGTGGCCCCTGACCACTGGCCGAGTGCACCCCCACCTCCCAAAATTTCGCTTCAGTTTAGCAGCAGGGTAGAGAGAACAAACGATACCCCTGGAATCAGCCTTTGTCCATTCGCTGTCTCTGCTGAAGGAGCTCTGAAGATCTGACAGGGTGGGGGCGGGGGCCCCCATGGGTGGGGGACGAAGACCGTCCTCCCTCAGGTGTGGGCTTCCTGCCTTCATGCATGCTAGCAGAGAATCAGCCCAGGCCAGACTCTGGAACGTTCCGAGCTGCAGACACTGGCTGGGACACGAGGTTCAGAGTTGTGTCTGCCTCGATGGACCGTCAGGCGGAGAGGACGCCGGAGGGGCACCAGGCGGCTCCCCGTGACTCGGGCCCCTGTTCTCTTGACATGCGGACGTCGGTGCGGTCTCATTTCCTTAGTCTGTGCCAGCAGCGTCACACAGGAGTCTTGAATCCTTGCTGTCTCCAGCTGTCTGCGCACACGCAGCTGTTCACGTGACAGTCCCCGCGTGGGCCACGCCCCTCTCCATCACTCCCTGCCCGTCACTCCCTGCCATCTTCCGCTGTCCGCGGGCGTCCTATCTGGCAGATGTGCCACAAACCTCCAGACCGACATCTAGCAGCAGGATGATGGTATAGGCTTGGCCGCCAAGGTTACGGCAGAGGACACCGCTGCCCGACCACCAGGGGTGCACCCAGCGGTGCTCGGGGCCCCCTAGGGCGGCGCCCGGCAATGCTGGGGTAAGGGGGCACGTGGTGCCGGGCTCTGACCTCATCGTTCAGTCCGGCCCGCTGGGGTTGAGCCAGGGACCTGTAAGTCCGCAGTCCTCAGGGGCGCCGGCTAGTGGACCACTAAATTTGTGGGTGCCAAATTTAGTTTGAGGGAAGCCCCAGGCATCTCCAAAGAGCCGCCCCGCACCTCGCCGGCTGGAACGAACCGTCATCATGGGAGCGACAGGCCGGGCTCTGGCCGGGAGCCTCTAGGTTCCTCCCTGCGACCGTCCTGCGGGCAGGGGAGGAGAAGCCACACCCCAGAGCTGCTCAGGGGCCCGGGGATCCTTAGCCCTGTCCTCCCCACGGGGCTAGTGCTCCGGATCTAGTGCTCCAGCCCTGTGCCCCGCACATAGTGGGGGCTCAGCGTGCGCTGGGCTCTTGCTCTCTCAGCCCTGCTCCCTGAAAATGCCTTTAAAGCTGTCACTTACGCACAGATACTCGCTTTCAGTAAAAACCAAGTCCATCAGGCCGTGGGACATCGTTCAGGCTTGGGCATATGCCCCGCATGCCCGAGACCCGGTGCCTCTCCCAGCAGGCTGCTGTCCGTAGCATCACTGTCCAACCTGGTAGCCAGGTAACACGGGGAGTGACCCTTGACTCCCAAGCTCAGACCTGAGAGGCACCTGCCCCCAACCCTGGAACACACACACACACACACACACACACTCACAAACTCACACATACACGCACACCCGAGCCACCACACGGCAGCCCAGGAGCTGTGGGAAGGCTCCAGTTCGCCCTGGGAAGGAGGCCAACCTCTTCCCTCTGTCCCCCAACTCCCGCAGGGCCGACAGGGCCTGGGCTCCATTTTCGTCTGGGCCTCAGGGAACGGCGGGCGCGAGGCGACCACTGCGCGTGTGGCGGCTACACCAACAGCATCTACACCATCTCGGTGAGCAGCACCACGGAGAACGGCTACAAGCCCTGGTACCTGGAGGAGTGCGGCGTCCACGCCGCCACCACCTACAGCAGCGGCGCCTTCTACGAACGCAAGATCGTGAGTTCTCCGGGCTCCCCCAGTCCTGACCTCCCCAGCCGCTGCTGCCTCAGGGGACCAGGGTCTCCTCTGCCCCCAAAGCGGGGTGAAAGCCAGGCTAGGGGCTGGGGAGAGGAGCTGGTCTGGATGGCCTCACCCACACTGACCGCACCCCATGCCTTGGTGGCCAGCAGCCTCAGCCTCCTTCTGTCCCTCCCCATCTTCCTCCGCTGGGCTCTAAAAATACCCCTTAAGAGTGGGGTGTGGCCTCAGCCCGGGCTCCTTTTAGTACTTTGTGGTCTCTTCCACGTGGCCTGCACTGGCCGGCTCCGTTTCAACATGGGCAGCAGAGTCCGAGCAAGTGTGGGTTTCCCACAGAACGTGCTGGAAAGCCGAGGCTCCGGGACTCCCTTCCAGGGCAGGGGCTTTCCCTGGGCACCGAGCTCTGCCCTCTGCCTGCCGTGCTCACGCCAGGAATCGCCGTGGCGGTTGCTCTCTCCAGAAGCAGCTTTTTGGGGGCCATGGCTCTGGCCCCTGGGGATGGGGGGGACTCTTCTGCCTGCAGAAGCCCAAGGCTTGATCCCTGGCACTACTGCGTCCCCTGAACACTGCTGGGTGTGGCCACCCCCCCACACACACACACACCAAAAAAGGGAAAAGCGCCTTTGCTTAGTATATAGGTGGAATATGGCACTACTCCCCTTCCTTCCATACATTCCCACTTCAGTACATAAGTACATCGACAAGCCGGGAGGTCTCGGCAGATGAATGCTGAATCTGAAATGCCCAGTGGCCGAGGTGTTCAGATATTGTCGGCTACCGGGCGGTGGCCCACCCGAGATGATGCCTTTGGAAGCTCACTGGGCATCTTTTTTCCTTCTCTCCTCTGTGAAGCCGCGGCTTTAAGGAATTATTTGCAAATGTATTTTTGTCCATTTCTGCGGGCGCAGACAGCCTTCCTGTTCTCGGCTTTGCTCTGCGACCCACCGCCCGGCCCCCCTGCGCCTGCCGCCTGGCGCGGCCTGGGGCCCTAGTTAACGAAGGGCTTCATTTGCTGCTGATTTTCCTTTGCTGTGGGCCTGGCAGCCAGGGCTCTGAATGGCGGCCTGTTCTGCAGGAAGCTACCTCCTTGGAACAGGGACTCGGTGGCGTCGGGCGCAGTGGGCGGAGGCCGGCTGGCTGCAAGCTGGCACACATGTCACTGTGCGCTTTATACCCGGGTGGGGGTGGCGGGCGTCTTGGGACTGCTGGGAGCAGAGTCTGCTTGTGGCTCGCCTCCTTGTTCTCAACGCACGTGCGTGTCAGGGTTTCGAATATGAAGCTCGGGTTCCTTTCTCATCTCTGAACACGTGCTGGGGTCAGAGGGGACAGTGGTGGAGGCAGGGGGTCCTTTTCTCATCACAGAGGCCTTCCATCTCCCTGTGAAACCAGAGGGGCTGGGCTGCCTGAGCCTCCGGCCCCTGGAGCCCTCCCCCTCAGCGCTGGGCTGGGCTTTCGAGGGCCTCCTGGGAGTGCCCACATGCTGACCACAGCTCTGTCCGTGGGCTCCAAGAAGCTGTCCTCACCCAGAAACAAGCCTTTCCCCTGCCCTTTCCCCATAGAGCATGTGAGGGCCCACCCTGAATGGTCCGTCAGCTTGCTGAGCCCACGAGACAACAAATGTTGTATAAAGGGGAGAGCAAGTTGCTCTGTGAACCCCACACATGCCAGACTGACGGCAGAGGCTCGTCCTGTCCATTTCTGTGCCTGTCAGACTGTAGAGGTCATGAGGTAGAGAACTCCCCCTCTATCCCCCCACACACACACACACACACACACACACACACACACACACCTACCTGTGCCCAGAATTGCTGTCTCGGGTCAGCAGAGGGTCTTCCTGAGACCAGCCGTCCACACTGCAGGCCCTGGAGGTGGGGAAAGGGCCCATGAGAATGACCCATAGACCATTTAACCTTCCGGCTAAAGGCAGAAAGGTTCAGATTGCTCTGAAGTCAGGGGCGAGGGGGCGTCTGGTGGACACAGGAGTTGGTAGGGGGTGGGGGTCCTTTCCGGTATGTCTCATGCTTCAGCTTGTGCTTCTGCTGTGACCGAGTTTGGCTTCTAGATGCTTCTTTCCTTTTCCTGACCCCTCCCGAGGGCTCATTGTTGTGGGGGTAGGTTTGGCAGGGGTTGAAGCTGTTGGGTGGAAACGACCAGATGACTGGCTGGAAACCTTCCCCACCAGGGACCCAGGCCCACGCTGCCTGGATATCGCCTGCTTGTCACTTTCATTTTGTTTGGGGAGAGCCACACCCTGGCGGTGCTGGACTTGGAACTCAGGGCTTGCGTGGGAAGCAGGTGGTCACCTCTTGGAACACGCTCTGCCCAAGGGAAGCCTGGAGGAGCCCCAGAGCCACCCCCACCCCACGCCTGCCCAGCTGACTCGCATCTGGTCACCCCCTCCACCAGGTGACCACGGATCTTCGCCAGCGCTGCACCGGCGGCCACACGGGCACCCTCCGTCTCGGCCCCCATGGTGGCCGGCATCATCGCCTTGGCCTTGGAGGCAAAGTAAGTCCCTGCGGCCTTCCCTGCATCTGTGTTCCAGCGCCATGTTTTTCTTGGGGTGCGTACATGCAACGCAGATGTCCTTTAGTAATCGGCTTTATTCAGGGGGCTCCTAGGTGCTGCTCAAGGCGGCCCAGCCACTCTTGGCCTTCCTTCCTGGGATGGCTCAGCGCCACTGTGGGGATACTCGGGGGATCCAAGGTTATGGCCAGTGGTGCTCAGGGGATCATGCAGTTCAAAGAATCACACTCAGGGCCTTGCGGCCGCCGTGTTCAAAAAAGTACTTCCCCATCATCTTCCGACCCCACCGTCTGTCTCCCGAACTTCGGCCATCCAGGACCCTGCAGCTCTTCATGGCACCATGTGGGCCAGCGAGGGGCTCTCTCATGTGGTGCTGCACACCGACAGCCTCCCGAGTCTGGGCTGGACATCTGGGATGAAAGTACAGGCAGGCACTCTTGAAGCGCTCCCGGGCATCTGCGGCAGCTCTGCCTACTGTCCTCACTGGGTCTTGTAGGGGTCCAGACCAGCCCTCTGGGTCGGGCCCACCTTCGAGGGCTCTTTTTACCCAAATACCCTCTTTAAAGAACCTCTCTCCAAATGTGTTTGGAGGTACTGGGAGTTAGGATTTCCGCAGAGGCAGGCCAGAGAGATAGTACAGTGGGGCACGTTCTTGCCTTGCAGGCGGCAGGTGCAGGTTCGATCCCCATCACCACATGTGATCTCCAGAGCTCTGTTAGGAGTGAGCCCTGAGTGCAGAGCCAGGAGTAAGCCCCTGCGCACCACAGAGTGCCCTCAAAACTAAAGAATAATAAAAGAACACTCACACATGAATTGGGAGAGGGGAGACAGCCACGATTATGCCCGGATTTTCTCCGGCCTCCACTACTTTCTGTCTCTAGGAATTGACTTTCCAAGGAGCAGAGTCACCCTGAAGTCACTTTGTTTTTAACTTTTTTGGGTCACACCCAGCAATGCTCAGGCATTACTCCTGGCTCTGCATTCAGGAATTACTCCTGGCGGTGCTCAGGGGACCATATGAGATGTGGGGATAGAACCCGGGTTGGCCACGAGCAAGGCAAACGCCCTCCCTGCTGCGCTTATTGCTCCGCCCCCCAAAGGCACATGTTAGATGCTACAGCTGTCCTTCGGGGTCTTGAAGCCTTCACCGACAATAAAGTGGGTTGTCTCGTCTTACAGAAGCCAAGAGAGAGACCCGAAACGTGCCTTTTCCACAGCCAGCCTCGGTCCCTATAGGGTCCCCCTGAGTACCGAGCCAGGAGGAAGCCCTGAGCCAGCTTCGGTCCCTATAGGGTCCCCTGAGTACCGAGCCAGGAGGAAGCCCTGAGCCAGCTCGGTCCCTATAGGGTCCCCCTGAGTGCAGAGCCAGGAGGAAGCCCTGAGCACTGTCAAGTGTGTCCCCCTGCCCCCTCCAAAAGCCAAAAGAACTGTAGAGTTGCTCGGGGATCAGTGGGCCCAGGGGAGAAGAGAGGAGCTGCAGGGGAGCTCAGGAGGTGGAGGGGCCCCTGGGCACCAGCTTTGCTGTGGTGAGCCCTACCCTAAGGAGGGAGGGCAAGGAGCAGAAAGGCGAGGGAAGAGAGGAAGAGTTGTTTCCATGGAGCCCCTGCCGGAGCTGGCCTCCAACAGCCCAGCCAGGCACCGTAAGCGGGACGGGAACGATTCCGGATTCCTGTCTGGGTTGCCTGAAGCCCTTCTAATTAGGCGTTGGCATGCTGGCTTGCGTGAGGCACAAGAACCTCAAACGCTACCACTTGTGCAAATGGCCGCAGAGCAAAGGGCTTGATTTTCAGGCCAAAATCTCCACCGCCGAGGCCCCCGAGGCTGTGTTTGAAAAATTCTCTGTCAGTTGAGTGGAAAGCAGGGAGCTCAGACTCGGCCCTTCATTGTTCTAGATTTTATTCCTTTACTGGAAAACATGCAAGGAATGCTGTCCCGAAACCCAAGAGAAAACAAACCCCCTAGAGGCCCCGATTGTTCCGTGACACTTGGCCTGTGGGCACACGGAAACTCTTGATAGCCATCTTCCCCGCCTCTCAGCCCCGCAGCCATTGACAGGTGCCAGATTAGAAAATCCGCCTGGGGGGTGGGGGGCGGCTAGGGATGGTGCAGCGTGATGTGCACAGGGCCAGCGACCCGGGTTCCATCCCCAGCATCCCTCATGGTCCCCAGCCAGGAGTAACCCCTGAGCATCACTGGGTATGGTCCCCCCATACAAGAAAATAGTGTTCACTCAAGCTTTTGAACATACAGGAAAGAGCAGGGAAGGAATTAGCCCTAACAGGGCACTGCGGGCCTGGGTAGAGACGAAGAGACGTGACGGGTCCAGCCCGTCTTCAGGGTCCAGCCGGGCCTGCTGCGCATGCGCTGCTCTGCGCCTACTGCGCATGCGCTTGACCATGACTTCTGGCTCAGTCGCGGGGCTGGGCTTCTTGCGCGTGCGCTCAGGAAGCCTATTTACTATTTACATGTGCTCTATCCTATTTACTTCCGGTCACCTGCATATATGTCCACCAGAGCCACAAACACAAAGGGGTCAAAGCGATAGTACAGTGGGTAGGGTGCTTGCTTTGCATACAGCTGACCTGCTTGGCAGAACTGGGTTCGCTCCCGGCGTCCCATATGGTCCCAAGCCCACCTGGAATGGAGAACCAAGAGTAACCCCTGAGCATCGCCAGGTGTGGCCCCACAGCAAAAAGGAACGCTGGCCATGAGGAACGGGTGCCAGAGCACAGCGCCCGTGGCTCCCACCCGATGTGGCTTCATTAGCCCAGATTGCAGCTTCAGGGTGTTAATGCCGTGGTCCTGGTGGGCGGGGCTGACCGCGGCCTGTCCTGTGTCGTTGCAGCAGCCAGTTAACTTGGAGGGACGTCCAGCATCTGCTGGTGAAGACTTCCAGGCCGGCACACTTGAAAGCGAATGATTGGAAAGTCAACGGCGCAGGCTACAAAGGTGTGGCTGGGATCCCCCTGGGTGGGCGGGACCACTCCCCTGTTGGGGGCGGGGACCGAAGTGAGAGACCCCCTGGGTGATCTCCCGGACGCTGGAGCATAGGTCTGGCGTGACTTCTCAGGAAAAGGCCCCCATGGTGAGACACAGGTTGGAAATCCGTATCCAGGGAAAACTTTAGGGACTTATGAGGACCTTGAGGACAATCCAGGGCCTTGAGGTTTCGGAAATGTTCTCCCATGCCCACGTGTGCGGACGCTGACTGTCCGTTGCTCTTTCTGTCTCCCTGTTGGCCAAGGAAATGGTGCAAAGGTGCCTTGCATGTGAGAGCCCAGGGTTTGAACCCTGGTACCATATGGTTCTCCAGGTACTGCCAGGAATGGCTCCCAAACACCAGTGCGACCCCACCCTGCAATTTTTCGTTTGTTTGTTTGGGGCCACACCCAGCAACACTCAGGGCTGACTCCTGGCTCTGTGCTCAGGGATCCCTCCTGAGGTGCTCGGGGTTCTTGTGGGATTCAGGGATCGAACCTAGATCAGCCATGTGCAAGGCAAGCAACCTCCCCACTGTGCTATCCTGCCAGCCCAGATTTTAAGTTTTCTGGTTGCCCAAGCGGTGCCCCATGGCTGCCCAAGGCCGTGCCCATGATTCCTGGCCCACCAGACCTGCAGTTCTCTGGATGGGTGCCAGGGGTCTCCAGGGCTGTCCTGGTGATGCTCGGGAGCCAAATGTGATGGCGTCAAGACCAGGCTGGCATTTGGTGGGTCTGCGCCCTCCCACAGCCTGGTTCCCAGCCGCCCGCAAAGGGAAACCAGTTTGTAAGCATGGAAATCAGCGAAACTCATGCCCGTGTGGGCACCACCCCAGAGCGACTCAGAGCCTGAGGGCTCCGGGCTTCTGAAGCCAGCCCCCACGGTGTCCTCATCTGTGCAGCAGTCTAGGCGTCGGCATGCAAGTTACTTTTTATTTTTTTGATGCTCAGGCAGAGCCTGGCAAGCTACCATGTCGTATTTGATATGCGAAAAACCAGTCACGATTATAGACCTCATTCCCATGACCTGAAGGAATGGTCTCAGACTTTTCGTGTTCCTGGAGCGAGCAGGTGCCCTTGGGCTACACTAGCATGTGATGGGACATATGGAGACGTTACTGGTGCCCGCTCGAGCAAATCCATGAACAGCGGGAAGACAAGTGACAACAAGACAAGCGATGCTCGGGCTCCTCCTGGCTCTGCACTCAGGACTTACTCCTGGCTGTGCTCAGGGGCACCCTATGGGATACAGGGATCGAACCCAGGTCTTCTGCACGCAGGGCAAACACCCTCCCCGCTGTGCTCTCACTCCGGCCACCAAGAGGTTACTTTCTAACTGAGATATCTGTGGGTCCCTCATCTCCGAGAACAGGCCACATCACCCCTCGGTGCCACCCTGGTACCCACCGAGGCCCGGAGCCCAGCTCGGTGGAGCTGCTCGAGCAGGACTGTCCTGACTCACTCTGACCCCCCCCCCCATAGGGTGGGTTTCCACACCAGCACAGCACTCGGGTGGTGAGACAGACCCCTCACTACCCCTCTCTACTCTGTCCCGGGTGTGCATTGTCCCAGGAGCCTTGCCCCAGGGTTTAGTAGGGAGAAAAAGGGGCAGCGAGAGCAGAGCTGGCCTTGGGCACGGGGCACGTGGAGCGGTTCCTGCCCTCCCAGCTCTGGAGCGAGTCTGATGGCCAGCCCCAGGGCCGTCCACAGCGGGCAGCACCTCCCGGCCAGCCTGAAGGTCCTGTCTTTCCAGTCAGCCACCTTTACGGATTCGGCTTGGTGGACGCGGAGGGCCTGGTGCTGGAGGCGAGGGAAGTGGAAGGCTGTGCCCGCGCAGCACGTGTGCGTGGTGGCCACGGACAAGAGGCCCAGGTGAGCCCCGGGGCGGCACCTCACTCAGCCGCGAGGCCGTGGGGGAGGCGGCGCACAGTCGAGGTTCTGCAGGTCCGTGGGAAGCTCTTTGTGTGCATGTGTGTCTGGGCTAGTCTGTGTAGCTGTGTGTGTGTGTGTCTGTGCTAGTCTGCGTGTGTCTGGGCTAGTCTGTGTGTGTGTGTGTCTGTGTGTGTGTCTGTGCTAGTCTGCGTGTGTCTGGGCTAGTCTGTGTGTGTGTGTGTCTGTGTGTGTGTCTGTGCTAGTCTGCGTGTGTCTGGGCTAGTCTGTGTGTGTGTGTCTGTGCTAGTCTGTGTGTGTCTGGGCTAGTCTGTGTGTGTGTGTGTGTCTGGGCTAGTGTGTGTGTCTGGGCTAGTCTGTGTGTGTGTGTGTGTCTGTGCTAGCCTGCGTGTAGTGTATGTCTGGGCTAGTCTGTGTGTGTGTGTGTGTCTGTGCTAGTCTGTGTGTGTCTGGGCTAGTCTGTGTGTGTGTGTGTCTGGGCTAGTGTGTGTGTCTGGGCTAGTCTGTGTGTGTGTGTGTGTCTGTGCTAGCCTGCGTGTAGTGTATGTCTGGGCTAGTCTGTGTGTCTGTGTATATGTCTGGGCTAGTCTCTGTGTGTATGTGTGTATGTGTGTCTGTGCTAGTCTGCATGTATGTCTGAGCTAGTCTCTGTGTGTGTGTATGTGTGTGTGCTAGTCTGTGTGTGTCTGGGCTAGTCTGTGTGTCTGTATGTGTCTATGCTCATCTGTGTGTGTCTGTGAGTCACTGTGTGTATCTGCTCGTCTGTATCACAGTGTGTGTGTCTATGCCAGTCTGTGTACAGTGTGTGTCTGTGTTAGTCTGTGTACTGTGTGTCTGTGCCAGTCTGTGTACAGTGTGTGTCTATGCTAGCCTGTGTGTCACTGTGTGTGTCTGTATAGTCTGTGTGTCACTGTGTGTGTCTGTGCTAGTCTGCGTGTCACAGTGTGTGTGTCTGTGCTAGTCTGCGTGTCACAGTGTGTGTCTGTGCTAGTCTGCGTGTCACAGTGTGTGTGTCTGTGCTAGTCTGCGTGTCACTGTGTGTGTCTGTGCTAGTCTGCGTGTCACAGTGTGTGTCTGTGCTAGTCTGCATGTCACCGTGTGTGTGGTGTACATGTGTGCATGTGTGTATGTACGTGTGCTTTGTGAGTATTCATGAATGCATGTATGTATGCGTGTGTGGGTGAATTGTGTTCATGTATGTGTGTGTGTGTGTGCATGTATGTGTGCACGTGTGTCCTCATTTGCTCCGCCAGAGCGCAGAGCCAGGAAAGGGAGCTCCCTCTTCTCTCTCTTTCTTTCTTGCAGCTCCCACACAGTGCTCAGGGCACCCCAGGACCCACTGGGCTGGGTGACTCCATCCTGGGGCTCGTGATGCCAGGGCTGGACTCAGCCCTTGTGTGTGCCAAGCCCGTGCCCTTGGCCTTGCGTCCTCTCCTGGTTTCCTTCTTCCCTCCCTTATTGTTGCATCCGGGGTGTGTGTCTGTGCTAGGTCTGCAGCGACTGGGTTGTGATCACTACCCCCTTGCCTTCGGCCCCCTTCTCTCTCTCTCTCTCTCTCTCTCTCTCTTTGGCTTTTTGGGTGCGTACCCAGCGATGCTCAGGGTTACTCCTGGCTCTGCACTCAGGAATCACTCCTGGCACTGCGTGGGGACCATATGGGATGCCGGGAATCGAAGCCGGCTCGGCTGCATGCAAGGCAAACAAACTTGGCCCCCTTCTCTTGGGGTCACACTCCTGCCCTCCTGGGCTCCTGCTGGGGTGCTTGTTCTCTCTCTCTCTCTCTCTCTCTCTCTCTCTCTCTCTCTCTCTCTCTCTCTCTCTCTCTCTCTCTCTCTCTCTCTCTCTCTCTCTCCCCCAGCTGTGCTCAGAGCTAACTCCTGGCTCTGCGTTCAGCCATCACCCTCCGTCAGGGTGCCTGTTGACTGCCAGGGAGTGAAACCGTGTCAGTCATATGCAAGGCAAGTGCCCTACCTGCAGAACTGTCTCTCCAGCCCTGGCCCAAGTCTCTTGCTTTGGCATCTGGGCCATTTATTAAAATTTTTTGGGCGATACACACCCACTGGCACCCAGGGGAGCTCTCGTCTTGACTGGGCCCCTGAGGCTGTCAGCTGGGAAGGAAGAGGCGGGTTCTCTGCACGCAGCTTGGGCTTTCTTGTGTTGCTGATTGAACACTCTGGCCCAGCACACCAGGTCTGGGGCCCCTGGGAGCCATGGCGTTCCCCTGGGTGGCCGAGTAGCACAGCGCCCTGGGCCCTGCCCTCCCATCTCCCGTCGGGCAGTTCCTGAACGAAGCATTCTTCTCCGGCCTGAAGCCATTGCTGATGGCGGCATGGTGGCGCGGAGTTATTTTTATTTATGTTTTATTTTGTGTTTTAAGCATGAGCTCGGCCAGTCTAGACAGGGAGCCAGCCGGAATGTACAGAGCGACATTGTTCTTGCCCTTTGAGGGAAGAAGCGGCCTGGCAGTCCCCGCCAAGGCCAGAATCTCACCTCTGTTCCGATGGGAGATTGTCTACACAGACAGAAAGCGTGCTCCGTCCTGATGGCTCACAGCCCTGCTGCAGTGGCCCAGAGCATAAGGCGAGGGACAGGGAGGGAGACGGACACAGAGGGCCAGGGACAGAGACGGACAGAAACAGAAGGACAGACATGCAGCAGAGGATCAGACCCAGATGCAGAGACACAGAGCGAGATGGAGACAGAGACAGAGAAAGACAAAAACACAGAGGGCCGGAGAGAAAGTGCAGAGATTGCATGTGACCAACCTGGGGCCCCTCCCCAGCACCCCAGAGGCCCATGAGGTCCCCAGCGGCCCCTGGAGGGATCATTTTGTCCTCTCACTTCATAAAGAAGAAAAATGCTCCCGATTTAAACATTGTGTATTAAACCACTTTATAGCCCAGTTAACCGTGGACCAGCCCCATCTAAACGCTTACACTCAATGAGCCTTTCCCGCTTAGTCCAATCCTAATTGCAGCCTGAAGTGATGTGCTGTGCTGATAATCAGAAGTCACCGCGTCAGTGGGGAGTTTAAACGGGCTCTGGCGTGAATAAAAGTGCGCAGAGTCTGTCTACGACGGCCTAGTGATCAGCCCGGCAAGAGCGTTCCTTCTAGGATGTAGATCTCAGCAGTGACTGAGCGGGACCCAGCCGCACAGCCGAGACGGCTGTGCCCCTCGCAGCCCATGTCACCTCTCAGGGTGACCCAGGGACCTCCCGACTCACCCCACCGCCACCCAGGAGCTGAGTGCCCAGGGGCGGTGGGTCAGAGCAAAGTTTCCTGGTAGATCTTTCACCCTCACGACCTTGGGCTTGGTTGCGGCCTCCTCCCGAGATGGGACCCATGTTGGGGACCAGCTAGTGCCTGCTCCATCTAGGGAATGTTCTAGAATGTTCTGGTGAACGTGACTTGGCATGACTGGGGCCAGGTGCTTGTCAGCGATGCCATCCCAGAGGGTCGAGCTCACCTGTCATGATCCAGCCTCCCCAACCCTCAGGAACAATGTTTGGTTTTCCTTTTGGTCTTTTTTAAGGGCTACACCCAGCGGTGCTCAGGGGTAACTCCTAGCTCTGTGCTCAGGAATTATCACTGGTGGGCTTGGGAGGACCCTGTTGGGTTTCAGGATTGAATCCAGGTGGGCTGGGTGCAAAGCAAGCGCCCTACCCACTGAGCTATCTCTCTGGCCCTCAAGATCAGCTGTTTGATGTAGTGGGTTGATGGAAGCTGGCCTCTCCCTCCCGAGGGGCAGTGCTTGTAGGCACTGCTGGAACCTTCTGGGAGGCCCCCAGGAGTCGTAGGGGACAGACCTCTGGGTGGGGGAGGGGTCGGGGTCTGGACCCTCCTCCCAAGTCACCTGAGTCCAGGCCTGAGCATCCGCCACCTCTGCCCGGTGCAGGAGCATCCCCGTGGGCCAGACCCTGCGCACCACGGTGCTGACCACCGCCTGCGCCGAACGCTCTGACCAGCGCGTGTCCTTCCTGGAGCACGTGGTGGTGCGGCGCCTCCATCTCGCACCAGCGCCGCGGGACCTCCAGATCCACCTCATCTCCCCTTCAGGCACCAGGTCCCAGCTGCTGGCCAAGAGGTACGCCTGGGGGGTGGGGAGGAGCCGGCGAGACCGGGAGGACGCAGAGCTGGGGTGGAAACCCCGCAGCCATGGGGGACCCCGCCCAGCTCGGAAAGGGCGCCCAGAGCTCTTGGGGCCTCCCTGCCCACCTGCTTGATCGTGCCCCTTTGAATCAGCGCCCGAGCATCACTGCCGAGCACTGCCACAGAGTGTGGAAAGTTCTAGAACCAGCCAATGACCCAGGGCTCAGACATCTAGGGTTTCCAGAAAGACAGGGCCACTACTGGACCCCACGCCCTGACCATGCTGGACTCCGGGTCTGTCTTCTGGCCTCTCTGGAGGCCATCCCAGGGGCGACCCCTGACTGCACCCGAGTGGGCAGAGCCGCCCCCGGCTAGTGAGGTGTCTGTCCCTGGGCTGGCCATGCGCAGGACGGAGCCACGTGGGCTCGGGACCGGACGCCTGTCTGCTCCTGGCTCCCCGGGCGCCCTCCCACGAGCCGGGGCCTAGGGAAGACCCAGGGCGCGGCCTCTCCCTCCTGGTGCTGCCCACACCCCTGATGTTTCCCAGGCAGGGCGGAAGCCACAGAGCAGGGCAGGCAGGTCAGCGCCCACCTTGGCCAGGGGAGCCTGGGGAGCACGCTCTTCCCCAAGGCCGGTGGGAGCAGGTGCCGCCTCCTCTTTCTCCTCTTCTCTCCTCTCTCCTCTCCCCTCCCCCTCCTCCTCCTTCCCCCCCCTTCCCCCTCCCCCTCCTCCTTCTCCCTGCCTCTTCCCCCTCCCCCACTTCTGCCTCCTCCCTCCCTCCCTCCCTTCCTCTGAGCCACCAGCTCCAGTCGCTGCTCCAGGCGTGTTTGCAGAAGGGGGTGGGAGGTCATTTTTCTCTCCTGGAGGGCACCGAGAGCTGTCTCAGACAGGGGTGCAGAGCGCCCAGCACCTACAGACCCTAGAGTTGCAAAGCCTTCTTTGGGGACCCCTTAGGGCTCCTGGGGGGACCCCTGGGCCTCTGTCAGCTTCTGCCACCCAGGCAGGGCTGGGGGGCTGTTCCCGGGTGGGGATGAGCAAGTTTCAGGGTGCTGAGGGGGAGACCCCGGCACCACAGCTGGTGGTGGAGGAAGGCAGGAAAGGGGCCCTCAGCCCCTTGGGGGTCCTTGGGGTCCCTGTGGCCATTCCTCCTGCGGCCTGTGCTGTTGCCTTCTTGCCCCCCTCCCCATTTGGGAGACCCTCGGCACTGAAGCTGGAGCACACAGGCTCGGAGCCCCTGCCCGTGGGGTGCTCTTAGCCACCAGGCCCCGGCAGCAGTGAGCCTTGTTGGGAGGGTTCTGCCGCCCCTCGCCCGCTCACTGAGCTTCCTGTTGCAGGTTGCTGGATCTTTCCAACGAGGGCTTTACCAACTGGGATTTCATGACAGTGCACTGCTGGGGGAGAAGGCCGAGGGAGAGTGGACCCTGGAGATCCGCGACCAGCTGTCCCAAGTCACGCCACCCGACAAGCAAGGTCAGTGGCGGTGCCCCACTTCCAGGAGCCCAGGACTTTCCTACCCACTTTTCACTTAGGTTTTTCCCTGCGGTGCCGGGATCGAACCAGGTTCTTACATGCCAGTGGGTGATGGTACAGCAGGGAGGGTGCTTGTCTTGCACTTGGTTCTAGCCGCAGCGCCCACAGGGACACACAGACAGACAGACACACAGACAGACACACACACACAGACACACACAGACACACACACAGACACACACACAGACAGACACACAGACACACACACAGACACAGACACACACGCAGACACACACAGACATACACAGACACACAGACACACACGCAGACACACACACAGACACACACCACACACACACACAGTCTTGACTATTCTGGGACCTTTGCTCTTCTGTGCAGATGATAGAACTCTCCGTTCCTGGGGAGCATTTGGCTGGGCCTTTGCGGGGGCTTTTTGGTCCTGCGAGTGGGGGCCTGGTCTGCAGAGCTGCTCCTGCTCTGTGCTCAGGGAATGCCTGTGAGGAGCTGGGGGCTGCGGTGGGTGCGAGGACTTAGCACTGGTGTCCCGGCTCTGCCCCAGCGCTGGGGTTCCACGTGGATCGCGTGGTGTGCAATGTAGTCCCGTGTGGCTAAACGTTATGTAAGTTTCACGTGCGCCTTGTTAGAAACCAGCATGGGGCAGACAGTTAAAACCCGTCGCAGCCTGCACCTTCCAGCTTGCTTCCATTAAGTTTCCCAATCCGAGGACATGCACGTCTCTCCCATTATTCTGCCTTTTTCCATTTCTTCCTGCAGTGGTTTGTAGTGGTCTGTGTGTGTTTCTTTGGGTCAGTCTGTTCAAAGTACTTTGTTCTGTTCACACTATTATAAAGAAAATCCTGCATTTTCTTTGCCTATTATTTCCTGGCAATTTTTGCACTCTTTTAGAATTTTTTGGGGGCCCATACCCAGCGGTGCTCAGGGCTGACTCCTGCCTCTGCACTGAGGAATCAGTCCTGGCAGGACTGGGGGGCCCTGTGGGATGTTGGGGATCGGGCCTGGGCCGGCGCATGCCTGTGTGCTCACTCTTGCTCCTCAACACTTTTTTTTTGGCTTTTAGGGTCACACCCGGTGATGTTCAGGGGTTCCTCCTGGCTCTGCACTCAGGAATTACTCCTGGCGGTGCTCAGGGGACCCAATGGGATGCCGGGGATCGAACCCGGGTTGACCGCGTGTGCAAGGCAAACGCCCTCCCGCTGTGCTATGGCTCAGGCCCCTCTCGCTCCTTTTCTTAACTCTCCTTTTCATTAATAATTATTCACTGAACCCATCCTTTGGGCCTGGAGAGAAAGTCAGAGCTGTCTGTCAGCCACACACTCATCTCAGGGAAGTTGCAGTTTCTCTGGAACATTCTGGGTGGGCACAGGTGAGATGGGGAGCTGGCCGTGGGGTGGTTCAAAGTGCCCACTCCCAGCACCACCGGGCAGTGGCACCTGGTTTGTGCACAGTGGAGGCCAGATGGTCCCTTCCAGAAGGCGAGAAGCCGACCTCCAGGGGTGGCCACGAGACCACGGGGGTCCATGTGACTGCCTTATCCGCCAGCTCCCTTCCTGGGGATCCGGGCCAGGCCGCCTGCAGGCGGGAAGTCCACGCCAGCCTCATGGCCAGGAGTAGAGTTGCAGGACTGGAGCCATGGCATAGCAGGGAGGCGTTGGCCTCGCACGCAGCCAACTCGGGTTCGATCCCGGCATCCCATATGGTCCCCCAGCACTGCCAGGAGTAATTCCTGAGTGCAGAGCCAGGAGTAACCCCTGGCATTGCTGGGTGTGACCCAAAAAGCAATAAAACAGAAAACCCGTAAGAAAGGTCCCTCGAGAGTAAAAGCTGTTGGCCCTGTGTGGCTTCTCCCTGACCCGGAGGTCCGCTCTCAGCACAAGAAGAGGAGACAGTTCCCGCCACCCCATCACAAGCAGGTGAGCGGGTGCAGGGGCTTACCAGCCCGGGGCCCAAGTTGGGTGCCGCCAACACCCTCTGGGACAGTTTGTCAGTCATCACAACTCCCGAGCGTCTGGGGACTCGGCGGGAACCCCGAGGGCAGGGCAGCTGTGTGGGGTCCAGCACCGGCTCTAGGAACAGCAACGGGAACCGCCTCCCAAGTGGGCGGCACAGCTGTTCAGTCCTGACCAGAAGGGCTGCTCCTGCGGGCAGGGAGGCCCCAGGAATCCCGGGGCTCCACACGGGGCTCCACAGGGCTCCCAGGAGGGGCCTCCCAACACTCCTTGGCTGCCCTCGGAGCTCAGCCCAGAACGCCACCTGCCCCTTCCCGGGGCACCCAGGCCCCACCTGCCCCTCCCGGGACACCCAGGCCCCACCTGCCCCTTCCCGGGCACCCAGGCCCCATCCTGCTCTCCACAGACCTGAGTGCTGACGCCAGGCCCCATCAGAGAGGCTCGGGGAGCGCGCCCAGCAGTTCAGCCCAACTTGCAGGCTCCAAGCACAGCAAGTCACGGAGGGCAGGACCACTGGTGGTGACCGTGCTGAGGAGAGTAAAATGTGGCCTCCCGCAGGGGATGGGCCCCTGGGACAGGGTGTGCAACAGCAGTGCTGGCCAGTCTTCCGCTGCCACCCCCACCGGCCTGGACATTGGTCCTCTCTCGGCCTCCATTTCACTCCTCGAATGCGGGGGTGGGGAGCAGAGAGGTAGGACAGGTCGGGGTTCTTGCTTTATGGTCAGGTTGTTGCTTTGCAACCTGCAGACCTGGCTCAGCCCCAGCGCTGGGTGTGGCCTCCAGAGCAGTGCTGGGTGTGGCCTAGAGCAGCACTGGGTGTGGCCTCCAGAGCAGTGCTGGGTGTGGCCTAGAGCAGCGCTGGGTGTGGCCTCCAGAGCAGTGCTGGGTGTGGCCTCCAGAGCAGTGCTGGGTGTGGCCTAGAGCAGTGCTGGGTATGGCCTCTAGAGCAGTGCTGGGTGTGGCCTCCAGAGCAGTGATGGGTATGACCTCTCGAGCAGTGCTGGGTGTGGCCTCTAGAGCAGTGCTGTGTGTGGCCTAGAGCAGCGCTGGGTGTGGCCTAGAGCAGCGCTGGGTGTGGCCTCCACAGCAGTGATGGGCGTGGCCTGGAGCAGCGCTAGGTGTGGCCTCCAGAGCAGTAATGGGCGTGGCCTAGAGCAGCGCTGGGTGTGGCCTCCAGAGCAGCGCTGGGTGTGGCCTCCAGAGCAGTGATGGGTGTGGCCTCCAGAGCAGTAATGGGCGTGGCCTGGAGCAGCGCTAGGTGTGGCCTCCAGAGCAGTAATGGGCGTGGCCTAGAGCAGCGCTGGGTGTGGCCTCCAGAGCAGCGCTGGGTGTGGCCTCCAGAGCAGTGATGGGTGTGGCCTCCAGAGCAGTAATGGGCGTGGCCTGGAGCAGCACTGGGTGTGGCCTCCAGAGCAGTGCTGGGTGTGGTCATCCTGTGGGATGCCACTTATCGAGTCCTGTGTCTGCTGCATGCAAGACAAATGCCCCCCCCCATACTAGCACTCCGACCCCCATAACGTTTTTAAGTGAGAGATTGGTGTGTATGTACACAGATGTCTACGCACGAGAGTGCATACAACAGCGCGTGCCCAGGCTCTTACCAACGTTGGCGTGTTCCCATCTGTCTCCGTGGCTGGGGAGTCTATCTTTGCCCTGTCCACCCCCCACACACACACGTGACCCTGGTAACTTGGAACTCACTTCCCGGGCTCGGAGTCCAGTTCCGCAGGAATGAGAGACGGAACCTATTTCCCTCCTCCTTCCCGCTTCTCTGCTTATTGGGTTTCAAGGAAGGAATGTCTCCTGCCTGTTTGAAATGCGGGCGTGGGGTGAAGAAACAGATTTTTCATTGTTGAGAGCTTGTTTCCTGGCCAGAGCAGGCCCAGGAATGCGAAGTATTAGCTTAATCTGACAAACTCCCTCCTCTACCTGCTTTATGTCGGCTGCGAATCCCCCTGGAAGGATTCCTCGTCCCAGTGTGGAGTCCACGGAGCAAAAGCTCCGTCCCCGCTGCTGGGTGCCGGGAGTTCAGCCTCCATCCTCGCCTTCTGGGGCTCTTGGCGACACACAGCATAATCCTGTTTTTTCGGGGTTTATTTTTGTCTTTCTTTTTTGGGGTCACACCCAGCGATGCTCAGGGGTTACTCCTGGCTCTGTACTCAGGAACTGCTCCTGGCGGTGCCCGGAGGACCCTCTGGGATGCTGGGGATCGAACCCAGGTTGGCCGTGTTCAAGGCAAACTCTTCTGCTGCTGCGGTATTGCTCTGGCCCCAAGCACCATCCCGCTCGCTCCTTGCGTGGCTGAGAAGTCAGGGACACTCCGGAGGGCGACAGAAGGTCCAGCTGCAGCGCCCTGAGCTGGGGGCAGCCTCCGTCTCTCTCGGTGTCTGCTTCCGCCCGGCTTCTCTGCATGCATCTGCCAGAGGTTTCAGCCTGTGGATTTACTGTCCTTTCTTGGAGGGTCTCAGGAACCCTGGTGGGGAGCCAGTAGAGTCTGTGCTGGGCCCTCTTGCCGCCCGGTGGGACTCCGTGTGTTGGAGCAGCCGGAAACGTGTGTCCTGTGGCTCGTCCTGCCGCGCAGTTCCCAGAGCAGGCCTGCGGGGACCCTCCGCTTCGGCACCAGTGCTGGGGCTCGGGGCTGGTGCTCTGGCCCCGTGCAGGGCCCTGGACATGTCACCTCCCACCTCAGCCCTCCTCCCTGTTCCCCCGCCCTCCTCCCTCCTCTCTAACTACCCCCTCCCCTTGCCAGCTGCCTCCCCTTCCTGCTGCCCCTCCTCTGCCCTCCTCTATCTGCCTCCCCACCCCTCCTCCAGGCTCCAGTTCAAAGGTGCCTTTGCAGAATCTTTTGTCCCTGTCATGGAGCCATCACATTCCCACCTTAAGCACTGCCCACATTTCATCCCTGAAATGGGCCCCTTGCAGAGGAATAGGACAGGCATCAAGGTGCTGGCCTTGTACACGGCTCCATCTTGATCAACCCCCAGCACCAAAGCTGGTCCCCTGAGCCCGCCAGGAGTGAGCCCTGAGCACAGAGCCAGGAGTGAGCCCCGAGCACAGAGCCAGGAGTCAGTCCCGAGCACAGAGCCAGGAGTGAGCCCTGAGCACAGAGCCAGGAGTGAGCCCTGAGCACAGAGCCAGGAGTGAGCCCCGAGCACAGAGCCAGGAGTGAGCCCTGAGCACAGAGCCAGGAGTGAGCCCGGAGCACAGAGCCAGGAGTGAGCCCCGAGCACAGAGCCAGGAGTCAGTCCGAGCATAGAGCCAGGAGTGAGCCCTGAGCACAGAGCCAGGAGTGAGCCCCCGAGCACAGAGCCAGGAGTGAGCCCCGAGCACAGAGCCAGGAGTGAGCCCCGAGCACAGAGCCAGGAGTGAGCCCCGAGCACAGAGCCAGGAGTGAGCCCCGAGCACAGAGCCAGGAGTCAGTCCCGAGCACAGAGCCAGGAGTGAGCCCCCGAGCACAGAGCCAGGAGTGAGCCCCGAGCACAGAGCCAGGAGTCCCGAGCACAGAGCCAGGAGTGAGCCCCGAGCACAGAGCCAGGAGTGAGCCCCGAGCACAGAGCCAGGAGTGATCCCCGAGCACAGAACCAGGAGTGAGCCCCGAGCACAGAGCCAGGAGTCAGTCCCGAGCACAGAGCCAGGAGTGATCCCCGAGCACAGAACCAGGAGTGAGCCCCGAGCACAGAGCCAGGAGTCAGCCCTGAGCACAGAGCCAGGAGTCAGTCCCGAGCACAGAGCCAGGAGTGATCCCGAGCACAGAACCAGGAGTGAGCCCCGAGCACAGAGCCAGGAGTGATCCCCGAGCACAGAACCAGGAGTGAGCCCCCGAGCACAGAGCCAGGAGTCAGTCCCGAGCACAGAGCCAGGAGTGAGCCCCGAGCACAGAGCCAGAAGTGATCCCCGAGCACAGAACCAGGAGTGAGCCCCGAGCACAGAGCCAGGAGTCAGTCCCGGCACAGAGCCAGGAGTGAGCCCCAAGCACAGAGCCAGGAGTGAGCCCCGAGCACAGAGCCAGGAGTGAGCCCTGAGCACAGAGCCAGGAGTTAGCCCCAATCACCACTAGGTCTGCCCTTCAAATGACAGCAGATGCCTCTCTGGCCTGGCTCCAGAATGCTGCTGGCCACGCGTGACCCGAGTGTCCCACCTCAGGGGGTGGGCAGAGGGAGCTTGGGGGGTGGGCGTGGGAGCCCTGCGGAGGCAGAGGGTCACTGGGCTTGCCTGCGCCCCGGGTCTGTTGCAGGGAAGTTGCGGGAATGGAGCCTCACCCTGTACGGCACCGCCGAGCACCCCCTACGACACCTTCAGTGGCCACCAGTCCCGCTTCGCGGATGCTGGAGCTGTCCACCTCCGAGCTGGACGCCCCCAAGGCTGCCCGGCACACACCGAGGGCCCTGAGGGACGAGGAGGAGTACACAGGTGAGAGAGGGGCCGAGGCAGCAGAAACACTCCAGTCCTGCCAGCTGGCCCAGCGGGAAACCGAGGCAGGAGGCCCTCTAGGGCCCATCTCACTGCCCCTCCTGACTCTCCAGGTGCCCCTGGCTGGAAGTCGGGAAGGGATCAGGAGGGTGGAGTGGGGTGAGGCTGGCCAGGACGAGGGGCCAGGGAACCCCTGACCAGTTCAGAGGCCCAGGGGCTCTCAGGCCGTGCAGATGCTCGGCGCCCAAGTTTCCTTTTGGTTTGGGCTGTTGAGTCGCACGCGGTGGCACCCAGGGCAGCCTCTGTGCCTAGGGGTCGCTTCTGGTCTCGGGGACCATGTGCGGTACTGGGATTGAACCGAGGCTGGCTGTGTATCTCCCAGCCTCGAGTCCAGGGTGTGGTTGGGCTGGCTTTTCTCTTTGGCCCACCCTTGGCTGCATTCTGGGGTCACTCGTGGTGGGGCACAGTGACCTTATGCCTGTGGTGCTAGATCAAACTCAGGTGGCCACGGACAGGGCAAGCGGCCTCCCGCTGTCCTGTCTCTCCGGCCTCCTCTCCAGTTTCCATGCTGGGAACTGGGCACTTCTGACCAGTACCTGAGCACTGTTCCCTTCCCCTCCAAGTCAGCCCAGGGCCACCCAGGAGAAACTGGACGTTTCTGGGCGGGCAGGTTCCCTGGTGCAATGTTTTAGCAGCTTGATTGATGCGGGCGCCCCGGGAGCGTGAAGGCTCTGAGCATCTGAAAAAATAATAGAAACCAAAAGTAGAATTTTACCAAGGCTCAGCAAGGATAAATTACAGCTGGTTCTGTGTTAAATTTCTTCTTTCCTTCCTCTAAGATGGAGCATTGAATTATGTATAGACTAATTTTCTGTTTCTCCTATGATTTATAAACTGTGGCAAGGTTCAGTAATTATTCATTAGTGACTTCTTTCTTCCTCTTCCTTCTCTCCTACCTCCCTCCCTTTCTTCTTTCTTCCTTCCTCCCTTCCTTCCACCCTCTCACCCTTCCTTCCTGGGGGATGCCTTGGGACGCCAGGCACACCCAGCTTCCTAGCAGTGGGGTCTGAGGAAGGCCCAGAATCCTCCAGCTGGCGGTCAGGAAGGTCATGCTGGGGGTTGGGGTTCCAGAAACAGCCTCGGCTTAGGGAACCCAGCTTGGTGTGGGGGAGCTCGGGGGCCCATCAGAGAGCTGTGGGGAAGGACAAGGGCCCACTATGGTCAAGATCCCGAATATTCCCTGCACCGTCAGGGCTGGTCAGGGTCTGCTGAGGCCCCTAGGTGTTGGCAGAAAGGAGCTGAGTGGCAGAGGCGTGGTCCGTGGACGGGGGGTGTGGGGTGCTGTGCCCCGAGTTGTTCCTGCAGGACTCCAGGGTCTAGTGTGCAGAAAGGAGCAGGGGGTGGCTGCCAGGCACCGCCATGGTGAGTCCCGTGTAGGCGCCACCAGCCCAGCCCCGGCCTGGAACCGGAGTCCGCTGGGGCGGGTCACAAGCATGGCCCGTCCGGACGGCACAGGCCTGGGCACCCCAGAAGCCGAAGTGTGGGAATGCCGGTGTACACAGGCCCTGAGGGGGCTGACATTCTCCTGGGTGCCTCTCATCCGCCGCTGGCACCCACCTTTGTCCCCATGGCTGGAGTCCTTGCCAGACCCCAAGATTCCCATCTACTTGGCATTGGGGGCGGGCAGGAGGGTGTCCTGAGCACTGCTTTGGGAGCCAGGGCCGTCTGTGGAGATGCCCAGTCGGCTCGGCTGGGGGGCAGCTGTCTTGGGGCCAAACTCAGGGCTGTCCCCACCGAAAGCTGCACCCCAAGCCCGGAGCCGTTCCCCAGGGCCCTTCGTATCTGTCTTTGATCCCGGATTCCCCAAAGGTCTTAGAGACGTAGAGATTTCCAGTCCGGAGCCAGCAGGTCCCCATCTCTCAGACATGGCACAAGAGCCAGAGCCTGTGCCAGTGCGTGCTCGAGGCCCCGGGTTTGGTCCCCAGCACTCATGACACTGTGAGTGTGGCCCTGGGGCCCCCAGCACCATGGAGCTTGAGCCGAGCTACATCGTAGGCCCAGGTAGGTCCAGGAGTGGCCCCAAGGTTTCCTGAGCACTGCTACGGAGGAGACTACACAAAATCTGATTAAATCACAGTCCCCACACACCCCGAGAGGAAGGGCCTCACGGGGGAGGTCTGCTGGGCCCCTCACCCTCGGCTGCCCGTCGCTCTGTCGCTTTCCCAGTTCTTCTTGGGGGCCCTGAGTTGGGGGCGGCGACCACAGGCTGAGCTCAGCTCACCCCACCCCCAGACATGAGGTCAGTGGCCCACCCAGGGCCCCCAGGGACAGCCGCACCCCATGATCACATGGAAAATTCATCTGTGACTCCCCACCCGGGGGGGTTGCCCCCTTAGTCCAAAGCAGAGGGGAGGTCCCAGGCAGGGCCCCAGGGAGGGGCTGCAGCCCCCCACCCCAACCCGGGCACTGTCCTCCTGTCCCCCAGGCCCCTTCCCCCTGCTACTGACCCTCTCCCTGGCTCCCCGCCTGGATTCTCAGACCGTCTATCCCTGCACTGGGACCAGGCCCAGCTCTCCACCCCGGTCATCTGGGTGTCCAGCCCCAGCAGGCCCCCATCTCTCAGGAACCCTCCCCAAGGCAGGCAGGGGCCTGGGACCCGGAGCGAGGTGTTCCTCCGTGACCCTGCGGGGGCTGTGTCTTGAAGGTGCGTGCCACCCAGAGTGCGGCGACAAGGGCTGCGACGGCCCGGTGCTGACCAGTGCTTCAGCTGCGTCCACTTCAGCCTGGGCAGCGCCAAGAGCAGCAGGTGAGAAGCTGGAGCTGTGCGGAGTCCACCCTCCTCCCACTGCCCTGGCATCCGCGGCCTGGCAAGCAGGGCAGAGACCCCAGCACTCAACCTGGGCTTCAGTGCTCGGGAATGCTCTAGGGCGGCCAGGCAGCTTGTGACCACGCCGGGCAGTGCAGGTGGCGTCCGTGTTTTTACTGACTCTTGTTCCATATCCATGAGTCACTTGGTCCTGAGTGGGCTGATTCTGTCCTAAAAATTCCAGAGACCCCACGTAGGGAGGTGGGCGCCCACCCCCACCCCATCTCTGGGTGAGGTCGTGTGTCGGGAATGTAGCTCTGTGACTCTCCGGCCTGACCTGGGCAGAGACCAGCGCCCATGCGCCCTGCCATGCGCCACCTTCCCCAAAGGCACATCGGCAGGGTGGATGGTGCCAAAACAGAAACTTCCAGAATTGAAGTACCAGGAGCTGGAGTGACAGTACAGTGGGGAGGGTGCTTGCCTGGCAGGGTCCCATCGCCGCACCTCATAGGGTCCCCTGAGTACCACTAGGAGTGATCCCTAAGCACAGAGCCAGGGTCAGCCCTAAGCACCACTGATGTGGCCCCAAAACAAACTAACAGAAGAATCAGGTACAGGAAGCCTTGAACACAGCTGATTGGAACAGCCTGGGTGCGCAGAGATGTGACTGGTCTCTGCCCCAGGTTCCGCCCTGCAGAAGCTAGGCACTCCAAACCCCACACTGGCTGAACCCCAGAACCAAACCCCGTGGAAGCTGAACCCCAAAGTAAACCTCACAGACACTGAGCCCCGCAACCAAACCCCACACCATGCCCTGAACCCTGGGACCAAACCCCACGGTCACTGAGTCCCTGGGACCAAACCAGCAAACACAGAACAGGCCGGTCCATAGTCTGCCAGCAGCGAGCCCTGCAATTACCGGGGTGGACTGTGTGGACAGAGAGCCCCAAATGTAAGCCCAGAGCCCGTGAGCAGTGAACCCCAAGAATCCAGGCCCACGAGCACTGACCCTCAGTGCTTGGGTTAGGGTGGAGGAGCAGAGCCCACCAGTACCGAGGGGCTGAATCCAGGTCCAGCCGTGAGCCGCCCTGATCTCGCCCCAGCCCCTGGCGTGCCTCCCCCGGCACTGAGCATCCCAGCGTGTCGGGCCCCTCTCCCACGCCCCCCAGCTCTCCTCGGGCCAGCGGACCCTTCTTGCTGCCGGAAGGTCCCACCGCGAGCCTGGAGCCTCTCTCCCTCCTGCAGGAAGTGTGTCAGCGTGTGTCCCCGGGCTACTTTGGGGACGCAGCTGCCCGCCGCTGCCGCCGATGCCACCGGGGCTGTGAGAGGTGCCTGGGCAGGGGTCCGACTCAGTGTCTGTCCTGCCGCCGCGGCTTCTACCACCACCAGGAGCTGAGCGCCTGCGTCACGCTCTGTCCCACCGGCTTCTACGCGGATGAGAGTAAGTGACGGCAGCAGATGTTCTGACCCCAGCCCAGAGGCGGGGGTGGACGGAGGGCCAGGGCAGCCCTGGGGGCGAGGACAGCAGTTTGCTGGGAGAGGGCACACTGGTCCCAGGGACACAGCAGCGGCCGAGAGAGACAGAGACGGACAGAGGGGGAGAGACTCCTTGCACAGTCGGGGGTCTTTCTTGTGAGTGTCTGGGCTGCTCAGGAGGGGATTTTCTGCTTTCTATCCATGAGTTCATTCTTGGGGGATGGGAGGTGAGCGGGAGGCGTACAGATCACCAGTTCTGGGAAGGGAGGGAGGTATTAATAGATTCCTGATGGAGCTGCAGGAGAGAAGAGTGAGCCTGAAACAATCAGAAGGGGGGAGAGATGTACACAACTGTCCTGAGCCGATCAGAAGGGGTGAGAAATGTACATAACTGTCCTGAGCCGATCAGAAGGGGTGAGAGATGTACATAACTGTCCTGAGCCAATCAGAAGGGGTGAGAGATGTACATAACTGTCCTGAGCCGATCAGAAGGGGGAGAGATGTACATAACTGTCCTGAGCCAATCAGAAGGGGTGAAAGATGTACATAACTGTCCTGAGCCAATCAGAAGGGGTGAGAGATGTACATAACTGTCCTGAGCCGATCAGAAGGGGTGAGAGATGTACATAACTGTCCTGAGCCGATCAGAAGGGGTGAGAGATGTACATAACTGTCCTGAGCCAATCAGAAGGGGTGAGAGATGTACATAACTGTCTGAGCTAGTCAGAAGGGTGTGAGCCGCCTCTGAATGATCAGAGCTCCCGTGGGTCGAGTGTAGCTCTAGGAACTGAGCGACAGAGGGGCCCTAGTGTCCCCTGGGCACAGATGATGGTGTTCGCAGGGATGGTCCCAGCCGCAGATGTGGGGATTCCTTTGGGGGGGGTGGTTACCATCATTAAGTGCCACCCTGGGCTTCCGCTGCCCCTCACAGAAGCTCTGCTTTGAAATTCCGGGACCTGTTGGCCCACCGGGCTTCCCACCTGGGTTTCCTTTCTCCTTTTTCTCCAGGTCAGAAAAACTGCCTTAAGTGCCACCCAAGCTGTAAAAAGTGTGTCGATGAACCAGAAAAAATGCACTGTCTGCCAGGAAGGGTTCAGGTAAGACGCCCACGCCACTAAGGGCCAGACACCAGGCAGAGAGCGGGCCCACAGCCCTGGGTCACCTCTGCGAGCCGAGACCAGGCAGGGCACAGGCTCGGCGCCAGAGTGCTGGCCTCATGTGTGAGCCCCTGGCCCCACCCCTGAACCAGAAAGCAGTAATAAAAAAGAATGACATCAGGGGCGGAAATAAAGCCCGGGGCAGGGTACCCGCACTCGGCTCACCTGTTCAGTCCTCGGCACCACCAGGAATGATCCTTGAGTACCTCCCGGTGCAGCCCCAAGGCCCCCACAAATAAAGGGGAAAAGGTAACTCGGGAAAAGCCGCGGTGCCAGCCCCGACAGGACGCGGAGAAGCCGTGAGTTTGGTGCATGTTCGGCACCTCCGTAGCCCAGACTCGGTACCGGGATGTGCCCCAGTGCACAGAAACTTCCTTTACGTCCAGTCGCCTCTTCTCTGCGGCTTCCAGCCAGCTTAGCCAGGGAGCCCGGAGTGCCGTTCCCGGCATCTCTCAAGGGCAAGTGCTGCAAGACGGGGGCACGGGCTGTGCCAGCCACAGGGCTCTGGCCCATGATGCCGAAGGGGAGGCAGCGCGTGGGGCCGAGGGGAGGCCTCAGGACCCCAGAGTCTGTGGCTTTTTAATCCTACAGGACTAACTGTGACTTGTGTTCCTTCACGCTGCTCTGACCCCCAGCGGGGTTTGAGGCTCTCTGTGCCTCTCTTTGCCCCCAAACAACCAGACCCCCTAGGAGCCAGGGTCGTCCCAGTTCACAGGGGGCATCGTGGCTACAGAGATAAGTTGGCTTGCCCTGGCCAGGAGCACAGCCGGGAAGTGGCAGGATATTCCAGAACATTCTAGAGTTCCTGACTTCCTCCACTGCTATTCAAGGGGAACACAGTCCCCATGGGGGTGTGGAATGCCCGGCCCCCCAGGCAGGCCTGCTGTGTCCAGGCACTTCCTTTCGTTCATGTTCACTGGACACTGCTTTTTGGGTCACACCCGGCGATGCTCAGGGGTTACTCCTGGCTCTGCACTCAGGAATTACTCCTGGTGGTGCTCGGGGGACCTTATGGGATGCTGGGGATCGAACCCGGGCCGGCACAGGCCGGCCGTGTGCAAGGCAAACGCCCTACCCGCTGGGCTATCGCTCTGGCCCCTCACTGGACACTTTGAAGCGAGGGACAGGCCAGAGCCTCCCTGGGTTTCAGCCTTGCCTTGGCCAAGGGCAGGAGGTGACTGGAGCCAAGACCCAGCCAGCATGTCTCCGGGGTGCCACAGGTGCTCCACTGGGTTCCAGCTGGGACACCAGGAAGGAGAAGATCAAGTCGAGGCTTGGAGAAGGGGCCAGGACAGGGGGCTGCTTGGAGGGAGGGGCCAGGATGGGGGCTGCCTGGAGGATGCTCCGCTCCCAGGGCCTGGGGGCCTCTCCTGCAGGCCTCCAACTGGCCTCAGGACAAGTGGCCGTGCTCTATTGGCTGCCTCCTGAGAGGTCCAGGGGCAGGCCAGCGGTCACTGGTTTCGGGCACTGGACGGACGAGGTACGCTCTCCCTGTGGCTCCTTCCCCAGCCTGGCGAGGGGCAGCTGTCTTCCCGACTGTGATCCGGGCACCTACTCGACTCGGAGCAGATCAGGTGCGGGCAGTGTCACGCCACCTGCCAGAGCTGCGTGGGTGAGTTGCCCCACGTGTGGGTGGGCAGCAGTGGATGGGGCTTGAGGGGTGAGTTGCCCAACTTGTGGCTGGGCACCAGTGGGCGGGGCTCGAGGGGTGAGTTGCCCCACGTGCGGGTGGGCACCAGTGGGCGGGTGCTCGAGGGGTGAGTTGCCCCACGTGTGGGTGGGCACCAGTGGGTGGGGCTCAAGGGGTGAGTTGCCCAACTTGCGGGTGGGCACCAGTGGGCGGGGCTCGAGGGGTGAGTTGCCCCACGTGCGGGTGGACACCAGTGGGCGGGGCTCGGGTGAGTTGCCCCACGTGCGGATGGGCACCAGTGGGCGGGTGCTCGAGGGGTGAGTTGCCCCACGTGCGGGTGGGCACCAGTGGGCAGGGCTCGGGTGAGTTGCCCCACGTGCGGGTGGGCACCAGTGGGTGGGTGCTCGAGGGGTGAGTTGCCCCACGTGCGGGTGGGCACCAGTGGGCGGGTGCTCGAGGGGTGAGTTGCCCCACGTGCGGGTGGGCACCAGTGGGTGGGTGCTCGGGGGTGAGTTGCCCCACGTGCGGGTGGGCACCAGTGGGCGGGTGCTCGAGGGGGTGAGTTGCCCCACGTGCGGGTGGGCACCAGTGGGCGTGGCTCTGGTGAGTTGCCCCACGTGCGGGTGGGCACCAGTGGGCGGGGCTATGGTGAGGTGCCCCATGTGCGGGTGGGCACCAGTGGGCGGGTGCTCGGGGGTGAGTTGCCCCCCACGTGTGGGTGGGCACCAGTGGGCGGGGCTCGAGGGGGAGGGCAGGGCCATGGGGAGCTCGCTGTCTCAACGCCGCAGTGCTGGGATCTGAACTCGGGGCTTTGCAGGCCAGGGCTCTCCTCTGTCCCTCCGCCTGGCCCTTGGTCCGACTCTCTTGGTACCCAGAAAGCCCTTTTGGGCTGCCTTAATATAAGACCGAGGTGCCCCAGCCTGGAGAGATTGTGCAGCAGGTTGGGTGCTGGCCTTGCGTGACCAGCTCCCGTTCAGTTCCCAGCTCCACAGATGGTCTCCTGAATGCCTGTGTGGTGCCTGAGCACAGAGCCAGGACTCAAGCAGAGCACTGCCAGCTCTTACTCCTGCCCCCCCAAATCCACCAATAAGACTCCCAGGCCCCAAGATTCAGGGAGAGAATGGTAGCAAATGGAGATGTCAAGTTTTATGGGTCTGAAGAGTTGGCAGAGGGGGCCGCGGTGATAACAGAGCAGGGGAGGGCACCTGCGAGCAAGCCGCTGGCCCAGATTCTGCACCCCAGCAGTGATCTCCGAGCACAGAGCCATGAGTCAGCCCCCTGTACCACCAGTGTGGCCCCCAAACAGGAAGCACAGCAGCAACTAAGTCTTTGGGTGGACGGGGTGATGGCGGAACATGGACTGTCCTGTGACAATGGCATGTCACCTCAGACTCGGAGGCACCTTCCGTACAGCCATGGTTCACACTGCCACGCTGTGCTGTGGGGCCCCACTGGTGCTGGGGACCAGCCGGGACACACTCGGTGGCTCGCGGGATCGAACTTCGCGACCTCCCGGCCCTTTGAGCCGCTTGCCCAAGCCCTTCAGCACATCACAGAAACCCCCTTGGGGCAGTCCGGGCTCTGGGCACCAGATCTGCAGCTGGGCTGTGGGTGGCGGGCTGTGCGGGGCACGGGAGCTACGGGGACGTTGCCTTCATTCCAGACACTTCCTCTGAACATTTCCTCCACGAGGAAAAGATCTTCATCAACAACTTTATGTGTAGCGTAATTTCCCGCCAACGATTATAACGCAGACGTCTGCCAGGCGCGGTTTTATGCAGAAGAGTGAAAAAAGGCATTTCGTTTTATTGGGTGCCGCAGTGCAGCGAGCCAGGAGCATGAGGAGTCTGTGGGTTCAGCCACCTTGTGGGCGCGAGCCCTCCTCGGCGTCTCCTACAGAAACCCAGGTCCGAGTACGGTCAGGAGTGACCCCTGAGCACCACCAGTGTGGACCAGAACAAAAACTGCTTGATTTTTTGAAAACAGGGAGCCCACCTGGGTCTCCACTGTCACAGGGACGGGCATGGGGTGCTGAGCGCCGTGTTCCTGGCTGCGGGCAGCGGTACCCTCTTGGCGGCTGGCCCTGTAGCCTGGGTCCCTGAGGGTCCACACGCTTTCTCTGCTGCGCGGCTGCGGGCGCCCCTCTGCGCAGTGCAGAGATTGCTCCATCAGCGGGGCCTGTAATTCAGGGGCGCACACAAAGGTCGAAGGCGGCCCCGCTTCTAAGCTCTGGGGTTCACACGTCCAGCCCTGACTGCGCTGGGAGGGACCCCAGTTCCCTGCTTTGGTCCAGCCGCCTCTGCTGGGCCACTCGCGGGTCTGTTCCGGACTGCGGCTCTTGCCTGGCCCCTGGCGGCCGGCCCAGCGCTGCCTCGTTGCCGCAGGCCCCAGTGGGAAGGACTTGGTGCCCCTGACACGTGTCGTGCCCACCCCCTTGCCCGGACACTGCCCAGTATTTGATGGGAGCTCAGGGACCATGACCCTCTCCCCGCCCGGGTCAGCGTGGCCAGAGTGCCCCGTCACCGACTCGGTGGGTCAGCCTCTATCGGGGTCCCTGGGGGAGGCCAGCAGGACGCGTGCCGTCACCAGGTGGTCGCCTAGACACCCGTAGGGCGTGTCCCGCCCAGGGCTGCACTGTCCCAGGGACTTGAGAGGAGTGAGCCGATCAGAGCACCGGGAGAGGGTCGGGGGGCTCCTCTTCCCAAGGGGGCCCCTGTCCAGATTATGTATTTCTGGTACCACACCCAGCCACACTCCGCTTACTCCTGGCTCTGCACTCAGGAAAGACCCCTGGCGATGCTGGGGGCGGGTATGGGACCTCCGGGATCGAAGCCAGGTCAGCCTTGCAAGGCAAACACCCACCCAGCTCTGCTGTCGCTCCGGCCCTTCGGGGCTCCTTGGGACATTGGGGGGTGGGGTGGAGTCAGCGCTCACTCTGAGAATGAATGAGTGAGTGAATGAATGAATGAGCGATCAGACAGGACGGCACGGCGTCTCCACTCTCCGCCAAGCGATTCTGCTCCCCAAGGAGCCTTGGAAATGAGGTCTTCGGGGTGTTGCCGGTGTGCACATGCGCAGACGGTCGGGTCCCTTGAGGGGCGGGGAGCTGTCTCTGCGCATGCGCAGACGACAGGGCTCCGGAGAGGCGGGGCTGTCTTTCTGCGCATGCGCAGGTGGTCGGCTCCCTGCGTCGGAGTTGCGGGCTCGCGCTTGGTTTTTCTGTCGCGCGTCGCTCACGTGCAGGGTCTTCTCGCGCCTCTGTGCGACCGGGCCGATGAACTGCCTTGGCTGTGCGGCAGATGGGGCGGGCCCGGGGGTCGAGGTCGGGGCCGCGTCTCCCAGGCCGCGGCGTGATCGGCTCTGACGCCCCCGGAGCTCGTCTGCTCCCCCTGTGCCCGGGTCTCACCGAAGCGGGGAGACCACGGCCTGGGGTGTGGGCGGTGGGCCGAGGTCGGTGCGCAGCCCCCAGCCCCCAGGACGGGGTGAAGGGGCCGTGCGGGTAGGTGGGTGCCTGATGGGTGCCCGACTTGTGCCCCCGCAGGGCCCAGCCGCGAGGAATGCATCCACTGCGCCAAGGACTTCCACTTCCAGGACTGGCAGTGCGTGCCCGCCTGCGCCGCGGGCTTCTTCCCCGAGGAGATGCCCGGCCTCCCCCACAAAGTGTGCCGGAGGTGGGCGCCGCTCCCGAGTCTCCGGGACCCCCACCCACGGCCCCGATCCGGGAAATCCCCACGGCGGGGCCACCAGAGTGTGGGAGTGAAGAAGGGGCGCAGACCCGGTTCACAGGCCAGAGATGAGTATGGCATAGGGCCGCCTCTGGTTCCATCCACAGCGTGCCCCAGCCCCCGCAGGTGTGATCCTTAAGCACAGAGCCGGGAGTCCGCCCTCGGCACCGCGCCGTGTCCTCCCCCAACAAAGGCCCCCTTGCAGGAGAGGGCGCCCTGCTGCTGGTGGCTTAGGCGGGGCGCCACGGGGGTGGGGGTTCTGGTTGGAAATCTTAGGCCCGTGGGACAGGACAGACCTCGCTTGGCACGTGGCCAACCGGGTTTGATCCCGGCACCCCATATGGTCCCCCCGAACCCACCGGGAGTGATCCCTGAGCACAGAGCCAGGAGTCTGCCCTGAGTACCACGGGGTGTGGCTCAAAAATCAAGCTCAACAGTAACAGCAAAGTAAACAGCTCGGGTGGGAGCCCAGAAGAGCACGGGCAAGGCCCTAGGGAGAACCGGGTTCCCTGCAGGGTGAACGCCCCAAGCAGCTCACACTTGGGTTCACCCGCACCCGGCTCGTCCTGGCCATCCGACCTACCCCCGGCAGTTCGGTCGTGCTGAGACCGGCCCCAGCCCAGCCCTGGCCAGCACTGTTCCCAGCTGCAGCCTCCGGAGGAGCAGGGAGGGTCCGGGCTTGAGGGGTGCTCCCTGCCCCCGCTCAGCAGCCACGGCCGTGTTCCCCAGGTGTGACGAGAACTGCCTGAGCTGCGAAGGCTCCAGCCGGAACTGCAGCAGGTGCGCGCCGGGCTTCACGCAGCTGGGCTCGTCCTGCGTCACCAACCACACCTGCAGCAATGGTGAGCACGGGGCCAGGACGGCGCGGGGCTGTCCGTGGCCAGCACAAGGCTAGGGAGGGCCGGCGTCACCCACCCCACCTGCAGCAGCAGTGTCCCTGGGCCCATGACCGGGCTGGGACAGTCTCACGGCAAGCATGCGCCAGGACGGGGTGCCACTCCCCACTGCGCTGGGGGCTCCTGGAGCCGGGATGGAACTCGGGGTTCCCGCACGCAAGCCTTTGCCCTGCCGGGCCCCCTCCTGGCAGCATCCTGACTCTGTGCTCTCCCTACAGCGGACGAGACCTTCTGCGAGATGGTGAAATCCAACCGGCTGTGCGGGCGCAAGCTCTTCGTCCAGTTCTGCTGCCGCACCTGCCTCCTGGCCGGCTAGGGGCGCCCCCACCCTGCCGGGCAGCCCCGACCCACCTGGCCTCCGCCGCTGTCCAGGGACAGAGGCCTGTGTGGGCAGCTTCACCGGACCTCCAGGAGCAGACTCCTCGCATGGCGCAGTGCAGGCTGGGGCGTGTTCTGGGAAGAGCGATCTCTGCAGGCTCTGCTCTGTCCATCCTTCTGGCAAATTCCGACCTGCAGCCGGAAGTCCCAGCCGCACCTGGGGTCAGCTCTGGGCCGTCCTGCACTTCTAGAAGACCAAAGCAGGGAGGGACACACTCGGCCGGTGCCTGGTGGTCTCCCAGCCAGTCTCACCAAGCACACAGGCCATGTGGGTGAGTGTAGACAGTGGACGGGGGCCAGAAAGTGCGACCCCAGGACTGCAGCGTCTGTCTCCAGAACCAGCTTCTGCCGAACTGCCGGTTGAGAAAGGCCTGGAGGCATCCCTGTGTGGGCACCCGGCACCAGGTCTGGGGTCCCGAGGTCCACCCCAAGGGGCAGCACTTCCTGGAGGCCCAGGAGGCCCAGCCACAGCACCCGAACCCCCGACCTCCAGTTTCTTCTTTCCCAGCCTTCAGCCCAGCCCAGGACTGGGCTGTCGCCCGCCGTGCCCCGTTTCTCTGGGGTGAATTTCCAGATCATTTGGTCTCTGAGCTCTCCGGAACTTGTTTTTTGTTTTGTTTTTCTTTTCCCAAATGGAAATGAAAATCTCCAGGGTCTGAGCATCTTCTGAGCGGACACGCTTGGGCTTCCCTCCGCCAGACCAGACGCGTGTCGGAGTCGCGTGTGCTCACCTGTACCGAGGAGCCCCCCATGTTCCCGGACCTGCCAGACCCGCTGGCCCACTGCAGCAGGGAGGGCATCAGCTGCCTTAAATTCTTCGTTCTGCTGCCCCCGGCCCCTATCTGAACTGTAGCACATCTGCCTTGTCCGGGGGCAGCGAGTCAAACCAGCTGTTTGTTGAATCCACAGTTCTGAGACGGACATCAAGCAGATACCAATTTAACCCTAAATTAATAAAAGAGTGACATTCCTTCTCGTGGCCACGTCAGCATAACCTTGGGGGTACACGGGGGTGAGACGCCCTCGGTAGGGGGTAACGCTGATGTCCCTGCAGAAGGTAGGGCGGAGCTATTGTACAGCTGGGAGAGTGTTTGCTTTGTAGGCCGCCGACCTGGGTTTGATCCCCAGCATCCCAGGTGGTCTTCCAAGCACCACCAGGAGTAACCCCTAAGCATCGCCAGGTATGACCCAAAAAGAAAAATAAGTCTGGGCTCTAGCTGAGAATGCCTCTTCACAGCACAAAAGCCTGGCTGGGAGCAGAGCAAGGGTGCCCCGGCAGCCTCAGCTCAGGCTCAGCATGCAGGAAGCCCCGCTCCAGCCCTGGCACCCAGGAGCCAGCTCCAAGCACGGAGCACTGAGTGCCAGGGCGACTGGCCGGTGGGGGAGGGCCTCACACACAGCCAACCCGAGTCGCAGCCAGGCATCCCATACGGTCGCCCAGACCTGCCAGCAGTGTTCCCTGGGCACAGAGCACCCACCGCAGCTCCTGGGCCTAGAGTCCCAGCTCTCCTCCACCACCGCCTCATGCCGCCTACGCTATGTGCCAGTCACACAGGTGGTCCCCGAGCTCCTGGCCTGAGCATTAAGAGCCAGACAGAGTGACTAGAGGACAACTTGCCCAAACTCGCAGTCCTGGGGCTGGAGCAACAGTACAGCAGGGAGGGCGTCTGCCTCTGCGTACCCACTTGGGTTGGATCCGGCATCCCATATGGTCCCCCAGCACCTCCAGGAGTAATTCCTGAGTGCAGAGCCAGAGCATTGCTGGGTGTGACCCAAAAAGCCAAGGGGGAAATGATCCTGGGCTAGAGAGATGGTACAGCAGTAGCGTGTTTGCTTGTGTGTGGGTGACCCGGACTTGATCCCAGCCCCTCGAGCCCTGCCTGGAGCACAGCCAGGAGTACCTGCCAGGTGTGGACCAAATTAAAAATAAATCCTGGTCCTTGGGATGGCAAGTAACTCAGCAGCGGAGTATACTTGAGTGTGGAACCCTGGGTTCAGTCGCAAGCACCACAAAAGTAACGATAATATGTGGATTTCTTGGTCTACCAGAAGTTTGACCGTGGGTGGAGTCTTGGGGTCACAGCTGGAAACAGACAAATCTATCACTTCACTGTATCACTGTCTTCCCGTTCATCATCAATTTGCTCTAGCGGGCACCAGTAACATCTCCATACGTCCTGTCTCAGGCTAGTGTAGCCCAAGGGCACCTGCTTACTCCAGGAACATAAAGAGCCTCAAACCATTCCATCAGGTCATGGGAATGAGGTCTATAATTGTTACTGAAATCTATAAAGGCCACAAATTGTGGTCAACATCCCGTAATGCACAGGACAGCCCCCACAAAGAACTCGTCCCCCAACACACACAGCGTTGAGGGTGAGAAACACTGGATTCAAGGAAGAAAAGGTATGGGACCGGAGCGATAGCACAGCGGGGAGGGCGTTTGCCTTGCATGCAGCCGACGCGGGTTCGATCCCCAGCATCCTATACGGTCCCCAAGCACCCCCAGGAATGAGCCCTGAGCACTGCCGGGTGTGACCCAAAAAAGCAAAAATAAATAAAGGTAAAGGTTAGCAGCTTCCCACACACTGAAATGAGTGAAATCGCCTATGGTTGGGTTCCTCGTCACCCATACGAAGAAGGCAAACAGCACTTTCACTTTTTATGGGGGGCAACATCTGATGGTGCGTGGGGGCTCGGAATGGTATGCACTGCAGGGCTGGAACCTGGTACTCGGGCATGCAAAGCACGCACTCGGCCCACGGTGCCATCCTGCCATTTTCGGTTTGTTTCTTGGTTGTTGGTTTGGGGGCCACCCCCAGTTTATCTGGGCTCTGTGCTCCTGGATGAACCCAGGGGACCAGACAGGATCTGGGGATCAAACCCGGGTAAGCCATGTGCAAGGCAAGCACCTTACCCGCTGTATTCCCGCTCTGGTCCCTATTTTCTTTTTCTTGTCAAGGAAAACCTCGGCCTCCCCGCGTCCGAGCTAACGCCCAGCACACATTCGCACGCACAAGCACACGCGTGAAGCCGGCTCTGGTCTCAGGGCGCCGCCTGTTGATCATCTGTGGAATTGTGATCTAGAACTCTTAGGTACTTGAGTTTGCTTTTCCTTTAGCGTTTTGAAATTCTCCACCAAGTTTCTATGCCCATGAAGCCGGTGATGGAAACAGCGGAAACTCTTAGGTACTGCCAGATTGCATCGATAACTTCATAAGGACATTAATTATCAATGAATGATACCACCACCTTTATCCCAGCAATTCTACATGAAAGTTCATAGCTCTTTGAACATGGAGAAAAACTTGGGCTGAATCAGATCCAGGCAAGGAGACTCGGGGACAGAGGCACAGGGGAAACGGGCCTAATACCCTTCGGCTGCAGGATGGCCGGATAAGTGCTAAGATACACAGGGAGGTGCACATCGCCGAGAAAGGAAACACCACCGCTAGCTGCAACCCCCGGTAGGTCCCGACTCGACAGCGACAGAGAAACGAGGCACCAACGCGTAACTTACACATGCGTCTATTGATAGCATCAACCAGCAAATCGCCACCTCGGGAGCTGGGTTTGCAGCTGCCTGCCCGGAGGCGGCGTGCACGTCCCATTCCCATTCGGAGAGGGGCAGGAGGGGGCTCGCTGCGCAGGTGTGTTCGCCCTGCGATCATTTGCCTTGTGGGCTGTCCGCATTTTTCCGCAGGTGGGAACAGAGAAACGTCTAGACCACAGAGGGAGCTCGCGCTTGCCGCGCCGGGGCGAGCTGGGAAGCCTGGCCGGGCCACACCTGGGTCCTCCCTGCAAAAGTTGCTCCAGGCTCGAGCGGCGGACGCGGGGCCCGGACGCGCATGCGCACAGCAAGGCGGTGGCAAATCGATTGCTCCGGCCTGAGCAGTGCGGCTGCGCGACCGGGCGCCGCTTGCGATTGGCGCTGCCTGGCTGCGGGGCGCGGGGCACGCCGGGAAGGGCAGGCGCGCGCGGGGCACGCCGGGAAGGCGGCGCGACGGCGGCCGGGCTGGGCGGGCGGGCGCGCCGGCGGCCGGAGCGCGGGGCGGCAGCATGGTGAAGCTGACGGCGGAGCTCATCGAGCAGGCGGCGCAGTACACCAACGCCGTGCGGGACCGCGAGCTGGATCTCCGCGGTGAGGCCGGGACGCAGGCGGGCCGCGTGCGCTCGGCTGGGCCTCGGGTGCGCGGCGGCTGCCCAGCGCTTGCTCCTGCCCCCGCACTAACGGCCGCAGCCGGGGTGCGGGCGGCGCTGGAGGCTCCTTCCCGGCCCGGGGATGCTGCTTAAAGCTCCCGACTAGGCAGAGGGAGACGCGGCCCCGGGGATGCCCCGTGCTCAGACCCGCCGGAGCGCGGGAGCGCGCGGCCTCTTGCACCCGCCACTCCCCATCCCCTCCGCGAGCTTCGGGGTCACACCGCCCCGGAGGACCGGGCACCCCGGAGCCGCGCGTCGGATGCTGCTGGGGGCGCACGGTTTGGGCCAAGGCGACGTTTCTGTTGCTGGCACCGACGATCTCAGAGTCAGTGGATCCCCATCTGCGGGCGGCGCTTGCCTCCATCGTGGCCCTTCCTGCTCGGAATTGGGTGCTTGACCCTGAGCTGAGCTCATGGATTCTTTTTATTTTGGGGGAGGGGGTCATGCCCGGGGTGGAACCCCGCTAGACCGCAGGCAGGGCAAACGCCCTCCTTGCCGGGCACGATCCGCATCTAACTGGCTTGAATCGTTTAAATGGAAGGACAGTTGCCGCTGTCTATAAGCCCTCGACCTCCGCCCCTTGAGCTGCGTGAGCGAGTAGGGAGCTGCCCGTTAACAGGCAGCCCGGGGGGTTCCAGGAAGCCGGGAAGGCGGAGCGAGTTGGCCCAGCGTCCGTCGGTCAGGATTTGCGTGCTGCCCCTAAGCCAGCAAGTTCCTGCTTGCTCCAGGCCTCCGGGGCTCCTGGGAACTTGGGAATGTCCCAAGTCCTTTCTGTCACTACTGGTCATCACCATCGTCACACTGGTCTGAGCTTAACAGCACTAGGTCCCTGTGCTTGGACCGTGAGGGTGCTGGTGTGGCCTCTGGGGTGAGGTGGGTCCTGGAATGAATGAACCGGAGTGTAAACACACACACACACACACACACACACACACACACAGAGTCCCTCTCGTGGCACCTTGCAACTACGCTAATTCCCATGGTTTCTTGTTTTCCCTCTGTTTACAGGCTATAAAATTCCGTCATCGAGAATCTGGGTGCTACACTCGACCAGTTTGATGCCATTGACTTTTCTGACAATGAGATCAGGAAGCTGGACGGTTTTCCTCTCTTGAGAAGACTGAAAACGTTGTTGGTGAACAACAACAGGATATGGTGAGTGTCTGCTTCTGGGAGGTGCCTGAGAACATACGGGCACTAGAACCAGAATCTTCCTTAAACGGCAGGCGAGGGCCCGAGAGGTACGATGGTGGGGAGGGCCCTTCTTGCACAGGGCTGGCCCGGGTTTGGTCTGCGGTGTCCTAGATATGGTCCTGGGCGCTACCAAAGTGATTTGAGCGCAGATCCCTGAGCATCGCCAGGTATGGCTCTTTTAAAAAAAAAAAAAAAAAAGGAAGTTGGGCTGGAGCGATGGTTCAGCGGGAGGGCGTTTGCCTTGCACACAGCCAACCCGGGTTCGATCCCTGACATCCCATATGGTCCCCCCAAGCACCGCTAGGAGTAATTCCTGAGTGCAGAGCCAGGAGCAACCCCTGAGCATCACCGGGTGTGACCCAAAAAGCAAAAAAAAAAAAAAAAGAAGAAGAAGAAGTTTCAGCCAGGGACCTACTTGCTCTCAGTGGTTCAGAGGCTGGAGAAATGGTGCAGGGGTTAAGGTGCGTGCCCTGTGCACAGCTGACCCCGATGCCATTGCCGGCTCCTCCGGGAATGATCGCTGCGCATCTTGGCGTGCCAGTCCCCCGGAGAAAAGACGTCTTGGTCATTTGGGGGTTTTCTTTGTTTTGGACCACACCTGGCAGTGCTCAGGGGTTACACCTGGCTCCGCACTCCGAAATCATTACTGGCATGCTCGGGTACCCCATGGGATGCCGGGATCACACTTGAGTTGGCAGCATGCCAAGCAAGCTTCCCTCCCACTGTAGCATCGCTCCGGCCCTCGTTTGTTTTATAGACATAAAAACAGTGTTTTGTACCCTGAGGTGGTTCCTACGACAGTTATTAAACGGATGTAAATGGCACCAGAGAGATCGTACAGGGGTGGCTTTGCACAGCCAGGCATGGCCCCCTTGCTGCGTGTGCCGGAGACTGAGCGGTGCTGTGTTTGCGTTTCAGCCGCATTGGCGAGGGCCTTGATCAGGCGCTGCCGGAGCCTCACGGAGCTCGTCCTCACCAACAATAGCCTCGTGGAGCTGGTAAGTGGAACGGGGGGCACATTGGGCACAGGGCAACGGTGCCACCTGCAGTTCTGAAACCAGCGCCCGCCTGTGGCCTTGCCCCGGGCCTTGTCCGGGCACAGAGCTCGGAGGACACATGTCACAAGTGCCTTTGTTTTGATGGGGAGGTTGGTCCACACCTGGCATTTCCCGAGCACTGCTGGGTGTGGCCCCAAACCACACATGAGCGTGGCTGTCTCCCAGCACCCCTGTGCCGCTGTCGCCCCAGCACGTGGCTCTGTCTCCCACAGGGCGACCTGGACCCCTTGGCGACTCTGAAGTCACTCACCTACCTAAGGTTAGTGGGGCCCCAAGCCTCGAGGCCACTGGTGCGGCAGAGGCTCCTTCGGGGCGTGGGCTCTGCCCAGAGCAGGGCGGTCTGGGCCCCCGGCCACCGGCTGTCCCTCGTCCCCAGCATCCTGCGGAACCCCGTCACCAACAAGAAGCACTACCGCCTCTACGTCATCCACAAGGTCCCGCAGGTTGGCGTCCTTGACTTCCAGAAGGTGAAGCTCAAAGTGAGTGGCAGCGGCCGTGGGGAGGCGCCAAGGGCCCCATTGCTCGGTCTCCTCACTGGCCGGTGGGCAGGAAAGGGCGGGGAGGTGTCTGGGCCGAACCGCGACCGCTTGGCCTCTGGTGGTGGGGAGGGGCCCTGCAGTGGAGTTTTGGGGGGGAGGGGAGTGTGGCCTCCTAACCTGGAGGCCTTGTTTGGATTTTAGTCACCTCTGTTTCTCACAAACTTCTGGGAACTAGGGGAGGGAAAGAGTGAAGAAAAGAAACAAATTTTTGTCAGAGGGAGCTTTTTCAAAAAGAAAATGGAGAAATTGGGCGCTTTCCCCAGGGCATTTAACCAGAGAAAGCTGGGCCCCTCCTCTCCACTGGAAATGGATCTGGAGAAGGTCCGGGCAGGTCCTGCCTGCCTGGCCTGAAACTGGACTCCCTCCCTCCCTCTGCTGCAAGAGGGAGACCAGGGGAATGGCTCAGCAGGGGGACCCCACCCCCAAACCCCGCTGGGGTGGCCATGTGGACTCGGGCACCTCAGGGCCCAGCTCTGCTTTCTCCGTCCCTGGTACTAAGCCGCCTAGCCCACTTAGCCAGGCAGCTGGGGTTTAGCCCCGACCCCCTGAACCCTGCTTGGGAAGTACCCCAGCCCCCTCAAGAGAGTGAGAAGGGCCTTGGCGTCCTGGGGTCTGCCGGCCCGGTGTGTGTTCTGAGGAATGCATCTGAATGCACGTGCTCTTCCCGTTTGCATTAACTCTGTGTGTGATGTCGCTGTAGGAGCGTCAGGAAGCAGAGAAAATGTTCAAGGGCAAACGGGGTGCTCAGCTTGCAAAGGATATTGCCAGGAGGAGCAAAACGTAAGACCCGGGTATCCGACATCACCCCGCTTCCCCTTCAGAAACATTGCCTGCCTGCCGCTTGGCCGCTGGCACTGCCCACCCACCCGCGCCCCGGCGCTGTGGAGCCTGGCACGACCCTCAGCGGGCCACGTGCTGCCGAGACCTACCCGACTGTGGAGCTGGCACGTGGCTCCAGCCTCATGCCAGCCTGTCGGGCCTGCCCCGGGCAGGAGGCTCTGGGTGGAGTTTCTGAAGGCGAGGCCGCCTGTATCAGTTTGTTAACAAAGACGAGATACTACACTGGTCGCCTGCTTTCAAGCCTCTTGAAAGTAAAGAAGCGATTGCTCGGGCCGGGCGTCACAGCTGCCGCCTCCCTCCCCTCTGCAGGTTTAACCCGGGGCTGGTTTGCCGACGGACAAGAAGAAAGGGGGCCCTCTCCAGGGGCGTGGAAGCGATTAAGGTAGCGGGAGCTGTAGGGCCGAGGAAACCCAGTGCCGAGCACAGACGCACGCACACCAGGCGCTGAAATCGGGGTCAGTCACGCGAGAAGCTTCAGTGCTGACCCCCGGCCGCTGGAACCTGCTGCCGTGTGGGAAAACCAGCTGGGAGGTCTTAGGCGTTGGCTCGGGCGCCGTTACTGAAGCCCACTCAGCCCGGGAGGGCAAGCTCAGGGGCCCCATGTGCTGGCTGCTCGCTCTCCGGTGACCAGTGGGTGTCGCGTCCTCATTTTTGGCTCCAATCAGGTCCTGCAAGTAGCCTGACATTGCAGCCAGCCAGGCTGACGGTTTGCTCTCGAGCAAGAGGCCTTCAGCTCTGGCCGGTGTGGAAGCTGGGGCCAGCCTGCTGGGCGGGTCTCACTTGGTGCCCGGCCAGGGAGGACTGGGGGTTCCGCAGCGGCGCCCCCTGATTGGTCGCCCGTCTTCCTCCTGCAGAACGCCATTGCCAGCGCATCGACCTTGGCCGAGGTGGAGCGGCTGAAGGGCTTGTTGCAGGCCGGGCAGATCCCCGGCAGGGAGCGCCGAGCAGGTCAGCAGAACACTTTCTTGCTTCTGTCCGTTCCACATCAGCCGGGGTCGGTGTGACCCCTGGAGAGCAGGGCTCAGGCATTCTCCACGCTGAGCCTGCCCTGCACCATGTCACTGCACGTGCTAGGAAACCCCTCGGCGCTTTGAAGATGGAGGAGTTACAGCAGTGCTCCCTCCGGGAACTGTCCGAGAGAACCCTGCCCCTAGTGAAGCGGGCCGCGGGGGCCTCTGTTGTCCCCCAGTAAAGTGACCACCCCACTGCCATCATCTCTGAGAGAGACGCGGTACCCTGGGTTGGAAGCGGGGTGGGGGGTGGGGCAGGGGCTGCATTGGGCCTCCTGGGCAGCTGCTGGCCGGCTACTGCTGACCGTCTGCGCCTCCCTCTGACTTGGACCCGACTTGCGGTCAGGCCGTGTGCTGGGAGCCGGGCACTGTCCTCCCACGCCTGCCCCTGCGAGTCTTGACCCACATGTGACCGGAGGGCTCCGCCCAGGTTGGCACCCATGGATAGGGCCCCTGGGGAAACTGAGGAAGACGTTGAATTAGACAAGGTCTGGGGTCGGAGGGCAGGACTTGGGTGACGCTGAGGTGTTGTTTGCTCTTCACCAGAAGGACACGTGGCCCTGGGGAGTTTGGGGAGAGGGAGGCGTGCTGGCCCGTGGCCCTGCCAAGGCGTGGCTCGAGGGTGCTCATCTCCAGTCTCCTAAAACTCTGCACACTGTCGGCACAGCGCAGGCCCATGGGTGGAGCCGAGAGCGTGGCCTAGGGTCAGGCAGGGCCCCGTTATGCACAAGCTTCTGAAAGTCGGGGTGACGGAGGGGGCTGTGCCGCACGTGTTTCAGGGGATGGGCGACACGGATGTGTCGTTAGCTGCCCCGTTCCTGAGGTAGAATTCGGGCGTCAGGTGGAAGGTGCGTGCTGGAAAGCGAGCCCAGAGAGGAGACCGGCCCGGCGCAGGATTCTGGCATCCGGTCGGTTCAAATCCCGGGTGTCCGCTGCTGAGCACCGCCGGGGGTGCTCCTTCCCCACACATTCACACAGAAGCTGGAATTTTTACCACATCCCAGAGCTTTGCGGAGGAAATCAGAAATCAAGGCTGGTGTCCATGGGTGAGGCTTAGGGGAAAAAATCTAATGCGATGGATAGTAACGAAAGTCCATCACTAAGGGTCAGGCAGGTGCCACTTTGCAGACTGCCCACAGAGCACTTAGATCACAAGGAAGACCTCGAGGGCCGAGAGCGCAGCAGGGTCCCCAGCGTCCTGTACGGTCCCCGAGGCCCCCAGGAGTGATGGAGCACAGCTGGGTGTAGCCCGAGTGTTCGCCACCAGCAGGAGCTGTTGCTGCAGCCCCGCTGACACACACTCGGCCAGTGCAGACTCCCCAGGGCCTCTGCCCCCGCCCGGCCTCCAGGAGCCATCACGCCCATGGCCGGCACCAACACGGCCCCTGGTTTTGTGTCCTCAGGCCCTGCCGACGACGGAGAGGAGGAGATGGAGGAAGACACGGTGGCTAACGGGTCGTGAGGCGCCTTGGCCGGGCTGTGGCGCAGCAGGCCCGGGAGGCTGGTCGAATGCTCGACTACTGCGTGTTCTGTAATTTCAAGAACTAGTGTTGGTCCCGCCCTTTCCACGGGGTCAAAGGACACCCAGGACAGTCTCGTGTCCTGGGGTACAGTAATGCACAAGGATGTGATCGGGGGTGGGGGCGTTGGGTTCCTGGTCCCATGTGAGGTGTTTGACGTTTAGATTCTTAATAAAACTGATGTTGCCTGTGACGAGCAGCAAGAACTGTTGCCTCTGGTGTCTGTCCTGCGTGAGGGAACGGGTGTGGGCGGGCGTGCAGGGCTGCGTGAGGGGAACGGGTGTGGCGGGCGTGCAGGGCTGCGTGAGGGGAACGGGTGTGGGCGGGGCGTGCAGGGCTGCGTGAGGGGGAACGGGTGTGGGCGGGGCGTGCCGGGCTGTGGCCTGGGCTTTGCACCGGGAGCCCCATGTTCCAGCAGCACCTCATGGCTCCCCAAGCACCACCAGATTTTTTTTTTGTTATACCACTGTTAGATACACAATTACAAGATGTTCATGCTTGAGTTCTGGTTCTACAGTGTTCCAACATCCATCCCTCCACCATACCCATCTCCCATCACCAGTGTCCCCGCCTCCCCGCTCCCCCAGCCTGCCTCCTTGGCGGGTTCTTTATCTCCTTTCTCTATCTCCTCTCTCTCCTACTCACTTCCCTTTCTTTCACCTTGTGGATTGTAATATATTGTAGAACATGATTGATTCCACTAGTTTGATGTACCACATGGCTGTGTGACTTGGGGAGAGCCGGATGGCAGCTCCCCCCATGAGTCTGAGTCTCTGCATGCTGGCCGAGAGCCCTGAGGCAGCTTGTGGGCAGGGCCACTAGGCCCCAGGACGGGTCAGAGGAAAAGGGAACCCAGCTCCACAACGAACCGATCGCCCGGTGACTTCACCTCCAAGATCTGCCTACCTGGGCTTGAACTCGGCTCCTCTAAGCTGTTTTTTTTTTTTTTTTTGTTTTTTGGGTCACACCCGGCGATGCTCAGGGGCTACTCCTGGCTCTGCACTCAGGAATTACTCTTGGCGGTGCTCAGGGGACCATATGGGATGCCGGGATCGAACCCAGGCCGGCACAGGCCGGCCGCATGCAAGGCAAACGCCCTACCCGCTGGGCTATCCCTCCGGCCCCCTAAGCTGTTCTTGAGATCAGCGTCTCTCTTGGGTATGTTCTGATGAGCTATGGGGTCTGGACCGCGAAAATGCACCACCGAATTTAGCCCCAGAAAAAAAAAAAAGCTGCCCCAGGTTAACACTTCTCTGTAATGCAAGAAATCCCTCTCTCTGGGATGTGCTTTTGGGGTCAAAGTGTTCCCAGAGCCAGAGCGGGAGTGCAGGGGGTGCTGGCATGTACCAGCCCAGGTGACCCCCTGGTACCACATGGCCCCAGTCCCCTGCTGGCCAGGAACAAACCTTGAGCACAAGGTGGCCCCCAAACTACTGCTACCTGTATGTAGGAATTGAGCTTGGGGACCTCGCCGGGCATCTGTAAGAAAACTTGCCCTTGAGGGGGTTCTTGGATGGCTTTGTCTGAGAGGTGCTGGGGTTGCCGTCTCAGCTTCCTGGCCACCAGCTGCTGGGCCCGGCTCCGACTTTGTACTAACTGGCCAGTTCCGGCCTAAACTGTTCCTGCGTCCTCCGGGCTCTGCTCCGCCTCAGTAGGAAATAGGGGCGGGGAGAGGGCTCAGAGCCGCACGCAGGTGCTCTGGGTTCCAGCCCCCCGCATTGCAGCCTCTGCCAAGGAGTAAACACGACTGGCTGGAACATGCAAGGAGCAAGAAAACGGAATAAAACTCAAGTTCAGAACTGGCGGTCAGTTCCTTCTGCCTCCTCGGCACAGCCAGAGAAACTGCTCCTGCCACCTGGAGTGCGCAGCAAGGACGCGGTTGCCGTAAGCAGTGGCTCATTCAGGCTGGTCATTCAGTCCAACACGGTCATCACACGGCACGGTGCACGCTTGCTTTGTGGCGTTTCTGCAAAGTATCTGAGCAGTTAGTTCCATTCAAACTGCCTTTGCTGGGCCGGAGCGATGCCATAGCACAATGGGGTGTTTGCCTGCACGCAGCCAACCTGGGTTCAGTTCCCGGCATGGTCTCAAAGAGGAGGGGTCCCCAAAGGGGAGGGGTCCCCAAAGGGGAGGGGTCTGGGGGTGCCAGGGTTGGCTGTAGGGCCTCAGACATGGAGGCAGCTGGTTTGCCACTGAGCCGCATCCCAGGCTAATACACCCCATTAAAGAGGCAAAGATAACTCCCGGGGCTGGAGAGACACTCAAAGAATGGCTGTTTGTTTGTTTGGCTTTTGGGGTCACACCTGGCAATGCTCAGGGGTTACTCCTGGCTCTGCGCTCAGGAATTACTTCTGGCAGTGGCAAGCTTGCTTTGAATGGGAAGCCGGGCCTGGTGTATTGTAATATGAGGCACCTGAAATACGCAGCGTAAGTAGCCAGGCCATCTGACGGGTCCATCCGTGTCCACCTACAAGACACTGGAACAGGTCTTGCCATATTCGCCAGGCCGACTATTGCCCTTTGGGACAAAGTTCTTGCACGGTGTCAGGAATGTGGGGATCACACTGCAGTAGAGAAGAGAAGATGCACGTGGGCAACCCGGGTTCCATACCCGGCACCTTATAGGGTCCCCCAGCCCTGCTCCCAGAGCCAGGACGTGGTTTTATCCGTGGAAACCCTGCAGGTAAGACTCCACAATGTCCTTTTCTTCCTGTTCCTGTTATCTTTTTTGTCGTTGTTCGTTTGTTTTTTGTTTTTGGGTCACACCTGGCAATGCTCAGGGGTTGCTCCTGGCTCTGCGCTCAGGAATTGCTCCTGGTGATAATGACTGGGACCCAGCCCGGGTTGGCTGAACCCCTGGTGGGCCGCATGCAGGCAAATGCCCTCCCCCTCCCGCCGTGCCTGTTGATCTGGCCCCTGCTATGGTCTTAATCCTCAAGCCCAGGGTGAGGGAAAGGGCCAACACACCCTGTCGTCAGAGTCCTGGTGCGTGGAAGAGCATTGCTTGCGTTTGTTTGTTTGTTTTTTGAGTCACCCCCACAACGTGGGGACTAATCTGCGCTCTGCACTCAGGCCCCCGGACAAGCTTTTTGAATCATTGCCCTTTGCTTAGGGAGCAGACCTATACCAGACAGGAGGAGTGGGGCTGGGGACAGGGCCCCACAGGCAGGGCACGGCAGTGTGGGACGTGGGAGGGACAGGGCCCTAGGTCGATCCCCAGCTGGGAGTGGCCTCTTAGCACTGGGAGTCCACTGGAATGACCCCTCGGCATTGCCCAGAAAGTGAACCCTGACCACTGCTTGGTGAGGCCCAGAAACAGAAAAAGACATAAAAGTATTTAAACAGGGTTTTTGGTTTGTTTTGCGCCACTCTCAGCGATGATCAGGGATTAGTCCTGGCGATGTTGGGGGTAACACCATGTGGGGTGCGAGGGATCGAACCCGGTAGGCCGCGCTCAAGGCAAGAGCCCTGCCCCCGCCCCAGCTGTTCTATGGCTTGGCTTCAGCCCCTGGACTTCCTTGAGTTTTGAGATTTTTGACACTTAGAGCAAATTTCAGTGGGAAAACTGGAGTCACCTGCAGCTAGGGCGTCGCGTGTTGCCCAGAGCCAGGATGTGAATGTAAACCCTGTTTGCAGGTGGCCTCCGGTGCCCAGCCCTTTGTGTCCACAGTCAAAGGAACTCGCTAGGTCTGCTGCTATTCTGCCCGGGGCTGGCCAGAGGGACGCAAGGAGCGGGTCAGCGCGTGGCCCCGCCGCTACAACCACGCCCCTTCCAAACCTCCCCGCGATTGGTCAGCTGTCGAGCCGGGCCGCGCCGCGATTGGTCGAGGCACCGCCCTGCGCGTCACGTGAGCGGAGGGGCGGGCCGGAAGCCTCCGGCGGCGCTGACGCGGCGGGGCGCGCGCCGGGCGGCCATGGAGGCGGACGGGGAGCAGCTGGCCGCGCGGCCGGCTCTAGAGAGCGAGGGGCTGCGCGTCCTGCACGTCACGGGTGGGTGCGGGGGGCGGGCGAGTGGCCGCAGGCCCGCGCCGGCGCCATGCTCGGTGGGTCGTCGTCCGCGCCGGTGCCGGGTCTGGGGGAGGCCAGGCGGGCCCGGGGCCTCCCAGCGCCGCGTCCAGGGTCCGGCCTGGCCCGGGGCCTGCACCTCGCTGCCCGGCACTGGGGTGTCGGCGTCCCCGCGCTGGCCCCGGACCCCCCGGATCAGTTGGGACAGCTGCCCCGGGCGCCCAGGGGAGTTGGGGGGCGCCGTGCGATGCGGGATCGCCCACCTGCCGTGTGGGCCCGCGCGGGGGCTTCAGTAGCTGGTTGCATCCCCGGACAAGTGGGGTTCGCGCTGACAGCTCCGTCCCTCTCCGCAGTGGGCTCCCTGCTGGCCTCCTATGGCTGGTACCTGGTGGTCGCCTGCGTCCTGCTCTACGCGCTCGTCCAGAAGCTCAGCACGCGCCTGCGGAGCCTGCGACAGACGCAGCTGGACCGAGCGGCCGCCCAAGTGGGTCAGTGCCCGCCCCGCGGGACCCCTGATACCCCCTCCCCGGGCTCCCCTGCTGTGGCAGGAACGGCACCTGCTGCTTACAGGGCCAGAGGAAGCGCTTCCCCCAGCCCCCACTCACCACGTTTATTTCGTGCCATCCTCCGGGGTCACTCAGGGCTCGGTGCAGTGCTGTGGGTTGAACCCAGAGCTCTGAATTTAGCCCCTTAAGCTATCTCTCCAGCCCACCATTGTCTTTTTACCACGTTGTATCTTTGGGGGTTTGTTTTGTTTTTGGGGGGCCATACCCAAAAAGCTGACTGGCTCTGTGCTCGGGGATCACTCCTAGCCGTGCGTGGTCAGGGGCCCAGGTGCGGTAGTGGGGCTTCTCCGGGTCAGCTGGGTGCGTGGCAAGTGCTGGACCCCTGTGCTCTCTGTCCAGCCCTGCTGTTCTTTCAAACATAAAGCTCCAGGCCAGACCGACCGATGGCACCGTCTGTGACCCCAGCAACCTAGTCCCCATTTGTCTTGGTGCCGGCGAGGATTTCTAGGACGAAGCACCGAAGGCAGGGCCAGAGAGACAGCTGAGGGCCCTGGTTTGATCCCTGACTTCCCATAGACACCTCAGGGTCACGCAGAGCCAGGAGTAATCCCTGAGCATGTCTGGGTGTGGCCCCAAAACAAACCACAAAGACCTTCGTCTCTTTTAGTTTCTGGGCCTCACGGAGCAGTGGTCAGGGGTCACATCCTGGGCAGAGCTAAGAGGTCACTCCTAGTGGAGGTGCTGGGGGTCCCCCTCCGTCCCGCGTCACACACTGTCCCCAGCCCCGTCTCCTGCCTGGTGCAGTCTGCACTACGCAGAGGGAATCACTCAGGAACGTTGATTTCGGGGCCAGCGCAGTAGGACAACAGTACGGCTAACCTGGTTCCCGAGTCCCACTAGGAGATCCCTGAGCACTGCCAGGTGTGACCCATAAACAAAAACCAGCAGTGCCAGTAGTGTGTTTCTCCAGTTGGCTCCAACCCAGAGCCCGCCCAGGGCGCTCACGGGAGCACGGAGACAGAGGCACCCAGTTATCTCTGGCGTGGGGTCTTGGTGTGATAACTCCAGACACCCCATCCTGCCTCCTTCCCACCCCCAGAGCCTGACGCCGTGGTGAAGCGGCAGGAGGCCTTGGCTGCGGCTCGTCAGCGAATGCAGGAGGAGTTAAATGCGCAAGTGGAAAAGCACAAAGAAAAGCTGAAGCAGGTACGTGCCGGCTTGGCTGGAGTCGCGGCCTCAGGACTCTTTGGGAGTTGAAAGGGGTGTGTGTGTTTGTGTGTGCGTGTAGTTGTGCGTAAGTGTCTACGCTGTGTGCGTGTGCTCGGGAGCAGGTCAGAGTCTGTGAGACAGGCCGCCCACCACATACCACTGCAGGTCATATCCGCCCCTTCCCGGGGAGGGCAGCAGAGCTGGGATGCACAGAAGTGGGCAGTTCCGGGGCCGGAGCGGTAGGTCAGCGGGGAGGACGCTTGCCTTGCACGTGCCCTGACCGACATTCGACCCCCAGCACTCAGTCTGGGCCCTGAGCACCACCAGGGGTAATTCCCACCCGCTCCAAAGAAACGGTGGGCAGCTCCTGGTGAGGGGCCTCAGCTCACATGCAGGGCAGCTGTGTGCAGGGGGCCATGGCCAGCGCTGCGTGACCGGCTGTGCCCTCTGTGCCGCTGTCCTCGGGGCTGGGCCGCCGCCTGTGTCCTGAGCCACGGGTGGTTCCTTCGCAGCTGGAGGAGGAGAAGAGGCAGAAGATCGAGATGTGGGACCGCATGCAGGAGGGGCGGAGCTGCCGGGCGGCGCCAGGAGGCCACAGGTGACCACGAGGGCCAGCACAGGGCTCGGGGCCTGGGAGGCGGCGCACGGGACCTTTTCCCAGTGCCTCTGTGTGTGCTCACCAGGACGAAGACAGTCCTGGGCCCTCGGCGTCTTCCGTCACCCCGAGACGCAAACCCGACCGGAAGCCTTTGCGGGGCAGCGGTGAGTAGCAGGCGGCAGGGCCGTGGGCCTGCCCCGTCCGGGAGAGCACGTAGGCGCCACACCCGGGGCTGAGCGTCAGGACACGCCAGAGCAGGGGCAGCGCTGCCCACCTGCTGGCTCTGGCCCCTGTCTGCCCTGGAGGCCACAGCCCCCTGTGCTCAGGCCTGGTCCCCGGACGCCTGGCCCAGCACACTTGGTCCTCCCTCGTGCGCTTGTGGGATCCCCAGGAGTCTCAAGCAGTGCAAAGGGCCTTCCGCACATGTTTCTCCACACCTGCGCAGACGGCGTGCCCACATGGTGCGGCTGTGACAGGGGAGCTGCCGGAACTGGGCGCCCCACACCCACGGGCACCCTCAACATGGTGGGATGGACACGCCACACGCGTGCACGCACACACACACACCCAGGGCACCCTAAACATGGTGGGATGGACACGCTCACACGCGCGCACACACACACACACCCACAGGCACCCTAAACATGGTGGGATGGACACGCTCCACACGCCGCAAGACACACACACACACCCACGGGCACCCTCAACATGGTGGGATGGACACGCCACACGCACATGCACACACACACACACACACACCCACGGGCACCCTCAACATGGTGGGATGGACACGCCATGCCGCAGTGCCTTACACACACCCACGGGCACCCTAAACATGGTGGGATGGACACGCCACACGCGTGCACACACACACCCACGGGCACCCTAAACATGGTGGGATGGACACGCCACACGCGTGCACACACACACACCCACGGGCACCCTCAACATGGTGGGATGGACACGCTCACACGCCGCGTGCACACACACCCACGGGCACCCTAAACATGGTGGGATGGACACGCCACAGCGTGCACACACACACCCACGGGCACCCTAAACATGGTGGGATGGACACGCCACACGCAGCGCACACACACACACCCACGGGCACCCCTCAACATGGTGGGATGGACACGCTCACACGCACATACACACACACACACACACCCACGGGCACCCTCAACATGGTGGGATGGACACGCCACAGCGCTGCACACACACACGGATACCCTCAACATGGTGGGATGGACACGCTCACACGCACGTGCACACACACACACACACACACACACACGGGCACCCTAAACATGGTGGGATGGACACGCTCACACGTGCAAGGCGCACACACACACACACAGGGCGCCAGGCAGGTGTCCAAGTCAGTCCCCGGAATCTAGGTGCCCGGCTTGTATGTTGAGGGTTTGGGGGCCGCACCACAGCCAGAGGGTTCAGGATTCCCCCCCCGGCAGGGTCTGTGGGGCAGCAAGCCCAGGTCGGGCACAAACCAGGCCTCAGGCCTGGACTCTGTGCTGTCCCTGGCCCTGCTCTTTGATGGGGGCCACCCTGCGGGCCCAAACCTGGCTGTGCTCAGGGCTCCCTTGTGGTGGAACCAGGGATTGCGGGGCTGCACCGTGTCCCCCCATGTTCTGCCTCTGCCCCGGCTTTGATCCTTAAGTTCAAACTTTGGTCCGTAAGTGAAGACCCTTGTTCGGAGGCCGCGTCTCACGGACCCCAGCGCCAGCACACTTGTTCGTGAGCCCCCCAGAGGTGCTCTCCCGAAGCGGCCCGGCAGGGGGTCCGAGGCCAGTGCTGTGTGCTCGTGGCTGCAGAGACCGGGACTAGCGAGTGGCCAGAACAGATTCAGCCTCAGATCAGCATGGCGGCTTCTGCGCGTTGCTGGGCGGGCTCCAACCCCCAATTCTCTGCTCTGTTCTCTTGCCCTAGGTTACAACCCCGCTGTCCGGTGAAGGCGGGGGCTCCTGTAGCTGGCGGCCAGGCCGCAGGGGCCCGTCGTCGGGGGATGAGGCTAAGACTCGGTCAAGCGTTGCCGGGACGCTGGCCGCCCTCGCCCTCCGCAGGTGCCTTACTCCGCTTTTCACAGCGACGCGCCACAGGGAGCAGCCCTGCCCTGCTCTGTCCCTGCAGCTCGGAGGCTCAAGTCGGCAGCGGGGTGAGCCGACACCCACTCGGGGCCAGGGACCACAGCCAGACGCCTCAGGACTGCCCCCCGGCTCTGGATTCTGAAGCTCCCTGCCCCCGGGCCAAGCGCCTGCCGCTGCCGGGCCCGTCTCTGTGAGAAGTGATGAATGACGTCGCCCTCGGAAATGGTGGCGCCACCAGCGAGGACCACCGATGAAGGCACTCCTGGGCGCCCTGCCCGGCCTGCCGCCTCCTGCCCAGCTGGAGGACCTCGCGCTCGGCCACCACCAGCAGCAGGGCAAGGCAGAGGCCACTTTGGGCATCTTTATTAAATGCCAGGAAATTCTTTACTGACTTAGTATTTTGTCTTCTTAGGCAGTCACGGCCTCCCCGTTGCTGCCTTCACGGCGGCAGAGACCCCGGGGCCGTATCTTCCCAGGGTGGGCCTTAAGGGTGCGTCCGTGACATTGGGCGCGGGAAGTCGAGTCACTGATTTCAAACCCAGAGCTGGGGCGGGCGCAGTGGTGCAGTGGGGAGGGCGTTGGCCGTGTTTGTGGCCCTGGGTTCAGCCCACAGCACCTGTGGCTCTGAGCACTGTAGGAGTGATTCCTGAGTGCAGGAGTAGGCCCTGAGCACCGCCAGGTGTGGCCCAAACACAAGAACAAAACCCCAAACCTGGATGAGTAAGAGGACAGCAAGTAGAGCTCCAAGCAGTCGGAGCTTGCCTTAAGTCCAGGCACCACGTAGGGGTCCCTGACCACTGCTAAGAGTGATACCACAGCGGGGGGGGCATTTGCCTTGCACACGGCCGACCTGGGTTCGATCCCGGCATCCCATATGGTCCTCCGAGCATCTCCAGGAGTAATTCCTGAGCCTAGAGGCCAGGAGTAACCCCTGAGCATTGTCGGGTGTGACCCAAAAGAAAAAAAAAATGTGATCCTCACACAGAGCAGGGGTAAGACCCAAGCACCACCAGGTGTGGCCCAAAACAATAAAATCCAGACCCTCTAGTCAGTAGGTGCTGAGAGAGGGAAGATCAGGTCCCTGGTAACCCTCCCCAAAAGAGAATTAGTACAGGGGTGAGGCTTTCCTGGCATGAAGCCAGCCCCAGTTCAAACCTTGGTGCCACGTGATCCCCGGGCACCGAGCCAGGAGCAGTGCTGCCAAAACCAAACAGGCCCCCTCACTTCCCCAAATGTCTCCATTGTCCCAAATGGTGGCTGCAACGTTCACCCTTTTTTTTTTTTTTGGGGTCATGCCTGGCAATGCTCAGGGTTACTCCTGGCTCTGCACTCAGGAATCAGTCCTGGCAGTGCTCGGGACCACATGGGATGCGGGTGTGAACCTGGGTGGGCCGCAAGGGAGGAAGCCCCTCCCCGCTGTGCTGTCAGCCTGAGCACACCCTTTTCAAGCAGAGCTTTCCCGCCCGCCTTTGCGCCCTTTTCCGCTGCTCTCCTGCGTCCCGGGTCCCTGGAAACCCCTGCGGAGCCAGGACCCACTTCTTCGTGTGTATTTTAATTGGCATTGAAAAGAAGCGTTGGTTTACATTCCTGTGGATGGAGAAATTGTAGATTCCATGTCGTGCATAGAGGTTTTCGTCACCCTGAGATTCTCCCATCACACCGCTCTTCCTTCACACTTGCTCCATCTGGAAATGGAAATTGGCGTAAAGAAGTTAAAGTTGGTTTGTGCATGGGGTGGGGGTGGGCCTCCTCCATAGTACACGCATTCTACACACATTCTATGCACACATTCTACACACATTCTGCACACACATTCACCACACACGCATTCTGCGCATGCACAGCCTCAGGGCGCCAAGGTGTTTTTTGTCTTTGTGGTCCTGCGATGCTCAGGGGTTACTCCTGGCTGTGCTGGGGACCACATGGGATGCTGAGGATCAAACCCCAGTCAGCTGCGTGCAAGGCAAAAACCCTCCCCGCTGTGCTATTGCTCCAGCCCTCAGGACGCCAAATATTACCCAGTTCCTTTATCATAGAGCAGCAACAGCTCCTGACCCCTAGGGGGCACTATGTGTATGTACACACACACACACACACACCAGCAGCAGCAGCAACAGCTCCTGACCACCAGGGGGCACTATGTGTGTGATATATATATATATATATATATATATATATCACTGTCACTGTCTTCCCATTGTTCATCGATTTGCCGAGAGCGAATGTTGCCCAGTAACATCTCCATATGTCCTGTCTCATGCTAGTAGAGCCCAAGGGCATCTGCTTGCTCCAGGAACATAAAGAGCCACAATCCATTCCTGAATGAGGTCTATAATTGTTACTGGTATTTGGCATATCAAATACAACACGGGTAGCTTGCCAGGCTCTGCCGTGCAAGTAGCATACTCTTGCAGTCATCTCTAAGTCAAGCATTTAATGATGAACCGCGCAGCCGCTTGTGGCCGCGCCGAGCTAGACTGTGATAGGCTGGTCTGCTGGGTGGAGTTCTGATGATAGAGAAGTCCGGATGTGGAAAATGGAGGCCCTCATGGAGTAGGGGGTTGTCTGGCTTGTTGCAAGGCTCTGCTGGGCTGGCGAGCCAGGGCTAGAACCCCCCATCTCTCCTGGGCTCTTTGTGAGCGGCTGGGCACAGGGAGAGCAAGTAGCAGCTCTGCCCCATGTCTGTCTCTTTTTTCATATATATATATATATATATATATATATATATATGTATATATATATATATATATATATATATATACACACACACACACACACACACACACACACAGCAGCAACAGCTCCTGACCACGGGGGCACTGTATGTATATATATACACACACACACACACACACCAGCAACAGCTCCTGACCACCAGGGGCACTATATGTATACAGACACACACAGCAGTAACAGCTCCTGACCACCTGGGGGCACTGTTGTCCAAAAAATCCAGCTCTCCAACCTGGTGTTTCTTATAAGGTGAGCCAAAGAAAAGGTGGAAAAAGATATTTATTTTATTATATTATCTTTTTTTTTTTTGCTTTCTGAGTCACACCTGGCCGTGCTCAGGGATTACTCCTGGCTCTGCACTCAGGAATTACTCCTAGCAGTGCTCAGGAGACCATATAGGATGCCAGGGATTGAATCGGGTCAGCCACACGCAAAAGCAAACCCTCTGTGCTCTATCACTCCAGGCCCCAAAAGGAGATTTTCTATGTTTAGATGTGAGGGTTGGGGAGAGGCATGAGCCCGTGATTGTAGATGTCTCAAGAAGGAAGAGCAGAGGCAAGCAGAGAAATCAAATCTGGAAAACCCAGGCATTAGTTTGTGTTCGGCCCAGAGCTCGGGCCTGACTCCTGGCTCACCACTCCTGGCAGGCCAAGGGGACTACGGAGCACGGGGTTGAGCCGAGGGTTGGACCGTGTGTCCCAGCCCCAAGCCTAGGCCTGCAAAAGCCCTGGGTCCTGCTGTCCTCCGCCAGTGTGTGTGTGTGTGTGTGTGTGTGTGTGTGTGTGTACAGAACATGCACATGAGATTTAATTTTTTTTTTTTTTTTTTGCTTTTTTGGGTCACACCTGGCAGTGCTCAGGGGTTACTCCTGGCTCTGCACTCAGGAATTACTCCTGACAGTGCTCGGGGGACCATATGGGATGCCGGGGATCGAACCGGGCCGGCAAGAGGCCGGCCGCATGCAAGGCAAACACCCTACCCGCTGGGCTATCGCTCCGGCCCCAGCACATGAGATTTAAGGAAACAAGTTCCACTCGAGCTCTGAAATTTTTTGTTTTAGGGGCCACACCGGTGGTACTCAGGGATGACGCCTGGGCTCAGGGCTCAAGCTGGGGCCTCCTGCACTCAAACAATGCCCTGGGCACTCTCTGTGCACTCGGTTTTCATTCTCCCCTGCTGAGAGGCGGAGACACAGCGCAGGGGAGGGGAGGGCCCATCTGAGGCACTTAGGGCTGCGTGCCAGAGCCAGAGGCCTGGCGGGTCTCACGACTTAGGGTTCCCACGGGCTCTTCAAAAGCAGCTGGACCGAGTGAGCCGTGGGGTCCCTCTGCTGGCTTTGCAGCGCTGCCCGTGCAGGACACTCTCAGCGGCACAGCCGCACAGGCTCACTCAAGTATCCCTTGGGAAATGGGCTCACATATTCCTTTTTGGGTGGGAAGACAGATTTTGGTCACACCTGCTGCAGTGCTCAGGGGCTATTCCTGGCTCTGTGCTCAGGCACCACCCTGGCAGTGCTTGGGGGACCTTACGCAGCGCCAGGAATACAAATCAGGGTTGGCAAGATGTAAGAGGTTTCACTTTGGGGACGGGGCCCTTTGGGCCACGCCCTAGCGATGCTCAGGGTTACTTACTCCTGGCTCTGCACTCAGGAATTACTCCTGGTGGTGCTCGGGGGCTATATGGGATGCTGGGGATCGAGCCGGGTGGCCACATGCAAGGCAAATGCCCTCCCCGCTGTGCTATCGCTCCGGCCCAGAGGTTTCACTTTTACTTCTTACAAAAGTGTTTTATTTTCTAAAAATACCCCAAGCCCCAAGAAACAAGAAAAGGACGCGCAGGACACGGCTCAGTACGCTGAACTGCCCTTGGGAGGCCCCAGATTGGATCCCCATCACCACATGGCCCCCTAACACTTCTGGGAACAGCCCCAAAGCACAGAGCTGGAAGGAGATTCCCTAATGGCACTGGGCTCAACCTCAGCAACAGAGCTAAAACCAACAACAGGCCGGAGCCACAGCATAGCAGGGAGGCGTTTGCCTTGCACATGACCCGCCCAGGTTCTGATCCCGGCATCCCACATGGTTCCCGAGCACTGCCAGGAATAATTCCTGAATGCAAAGCCAGGAGGAACCCCTGAGCATTGCCAGGTGTGACCCAAAAAGCAAAATTAAAAAACAAAACCATGAACAGCAACAAAATCCTCACCGTTCCCGACCACATGGAGGCGCTTCTGTCTCTGGCCTTTCGCCCTTTGTTGTCCCATGGCGGTCAGCAGGCTGGGGGTGAGGGGCATTTTCTAGATGCTAGGCCTGGCAGCACTCGGGGCCAGCCCGGCCACCACAGCTGGGGGAGGCATGTGCTGTGACAGGGACCGGAACTAGGGCCTCACACCTGTCAGCTGCCACCCGCTCCGTTCTCTGAGGAACTCAGCTCTACTTACTTGCCCGTGACCCCTTCAGGAGTCCCTGGGGGCTGAGTTTTGATCATCACCGGGAGGCAGAGAAGTCCTTTGATCGCAGGTGTCATTTCTGCCCTGGACGAGTGCTGCAGTGAACTGAGTCGGGTCACAGCTCTGGACATAACCCTGTGTCCAGAGGGGAGGCGGGGCTGGAGCAATAGCAGGGAGGGCGGTAGCCTTACCCGGTAGCCTGGCGCCCACCTGGCTTGATCTCTGACATCCCATGGGGTCCTCTGAGCATCGCCAGGAGTAACCCCTGAGTATTGTAGGGTGTGACCCAAAGAGCTAAAAAACAAAAACAAACAAAAACCAACCCTGGAGGCTTCCAGCACCCTGGGCCTGAGCAGTACTGCGTAGCTGGGTTCTGAACGGAGCCATCAATACCACAAGGCCAGGCGGAGGGTCACTGGATCCCAAAGTAAAGACATTTTCTTTTTTTTTTTAAAGAAATTTTATTGTGTTGTTGTTGGGGCACCACACCTGACAGTGCTCTGGGGAGCATGTCGTGCTGGGAACGGAACATGGGCTCCAGCTTTATTTCATTTATTTATTTTTGCTTTTTGGGTCACACCCGGCAATGCTCAGGGGTTACTCCTGGCTCTGCACTCAGGAATCACTCCTGGCAGTGCTCAGGGGACCATATGGGATGCTGGGAATCGAACCCGGGCTGACACAGGCCGGCTAGCGTGCAAGGCAAATGCCCTACCCGCTGGGCTATCGCTCCGCCCCAGTAAAGACATGTTCAGTTTACAATTTTAAAAAGTCTGTTTCGGGGGGCAGGAAGTTACCGACTGGATCCCACGGGATGTCAAAAGATCGCGTGGCCGCCTACCTACAAGATGGTCAGACTTCTTCGTCAAGACCCTGAATGAACGGTTTGAGGCTCTTTGTATTCCTGAAGCAACCAGATGCCATTGGGCTACACTAGCACGAGATAGGGTCAAATGGAAATGTTACTGGTGCCCGCTCCAGCAAATCAATGAATAACAGGATGTCAAGTGACCAAGTGATCAAGTGTTTTAGGGGCTGGAGCAGTAGTATAGTAGGCAGGGTGCTTGCCTTGCATGCGACCAGCCCAGGTTTGATCTCTGGAACCCCATAAAATCAAACCCCCGCCCCATGCAGCCAGAAGTATGCTCCTAACTCTAGTCTATGCTCAGGGATCCCTGAGCATAGACTAGAGTTAGGAGCACACCCCTGAGCACTGTGTGGCTCAAAAACAAAACAAAAAAATCATGGGGGTGGGGGCGGGGGCGATAGCCCAGCAGGGGAGGGCATTTGCCCTGCACACAGCATCCCATAGGGTCCCCCCAGTACCAACAGGACTAATTCCTGAGTACAGAGCCAGGAGTAACCCCTGAGCATTGCCGGGTGTGACCCAAAAAGCAAAAATAAAAGAAATCATTTGGGGGCTATACCCAGCAGTGGTCGGGGTCCCCCCACCCGGCAGTACTCGGGGTTTGAACCGGAGTGGATCGTGCACGAGGCAAGGGACTTCCCCTCTGTCCTCTCTCTCCAGTGACATTTGTAATTTAGAAAAAACACCCGGAACGGAAGTCTCTGCCTCCCCTCGCTGGGTCCCCTGCCTCTCTTCCAGGTCCCCAACACAACAAGGCCAGTGTCATTTTGAACTCCCACACAGGCGTCCACTGCCAGGCTGGAAAAACCACACTTATCAGGGCCAGCCTGAGCAGGACGGCGCCTTCCGCAGGGCGGGAACACCCAAGTCGGGCCACAGTTGCCGTTTTGGCTCCTGGACGCAGCCTCACCTCCATTGCCCACAGCCCGCTACCTCAATCCGTCACTTAAGCCTGCAACTGCCTGCACCGCCCCAACCCTGGCCAGCAACTTCAGCGGGGTCTCCCTCGAAAGAGACCGCTGGAGGGCCGAGGAGAGAGGCCAGAAGGCTAAGGCTCCTGTGCTGCCCGTGGCGCATGCAGGCCAGGGGTCCCTTCTGAGGACACAGTGGGAAATTGCCCCGAGCACCTCCAAGCACCAGCACGAACCACTTGCAAGCACTGAGCCAGGAGTAGCGCCCAGCACAGCCAAGTGGGGCTTAAGACTCCAAAAGGGGACTTGAGTCTTGCGTTTGCCGTGCGCCCGTGAGAAGCCCACCACAGGGTCGAGCCCCCAGTGGCGAAGATGCCAGCAGGCTGAACTGCTCCAGGGGGCATTCGGGGCTGGGACAGGGGGCCTCCTTCCCGCTGCGGACCGGAAGCTTCGTCTTGTGCAAACACTGGCATAGAGTCTTTGGCATTGCTCCGCAGATGAATGTCACTTCTTGGCAAAGGACGGGCAAGACAAACTTGTCAGCTACACGGGGATTAAGTTTTCGCCGCGCAGTCAACTGTCTGCAGCCTCTGCGGGGACGTTTATCTCCCGGAGACTATTCAGGCCGGTTCCCAAGAGCCGGGAGCTGGCGGAAGTCGGCTTGTTCCAGGGAGATTACATTGCCTCTGGGCAGCAGAGCGGCGCTCAATTTCTCCGCTGTCTCTCATTTGTGTGAGGCACACACACCAACTCCGTATCCAACTGGAAGAATGCACCACGCTGATAAGCTTGTCGGGCGGCATGAAGAACATTCTAGAACCACCAAGGTTGGCGGCAGCTGTGTCTGGGAGCCAGCCCCAGAGCTCCCACCTCTGGTCCTTTCCTGCATCTCTCTGGAAGTGCTGCAAAGAGAAGCACATTGGAGCCTCACGAATAACCAGGCTGAGTTTTAGGGGTCGGAGAGACTGAGTGGAGATATTCATAAGTGGTCATTTAAGGCGCTCTTCTTCCCAGGCAGTGGACGGTGCCTTCTGAAAGGAGGGACTATGAGAGCCCCTAGCCTTCTTGGCATGGGTTGCCTTAAAGAGGCATTTCTCCAGGGCTTTTGGGGGAGGGGCGCCCACTTTTTTCAGTGGAGGGGCCTGTTGGAGGCGTCTGGGAGCGGGTCTTTACAGAAATCAGTCTGAGAGTCTGACAGCTGTTCAAGGCCGGCCGACCACAGACAAGCCGGCGTTTCCAAGAACTTCGCTGCAAATTATATGAAACGCTAGACCTGTAACAGGCTTCAATGTATTAGCGGCTGAGAAGGAAAAAAAAAATCGGAGAAAGGCCGTTGGAACACAGTTGCCGTGTGTGAGGAGACAGTGAGAGAGCGAGCCGGGCAGGGGCGAAACGGAGCCACCACAGGGCGGGAGAAGGCACCGGAAGGGCGTGACTGACGTGGCTGTGGGGTGGCACTGAAGACAGCTCAGAGACCAGGGACTGAGGCCAGGAGGCTCTTGCGGTGGGGGAGGACAATGCCCTCTGACCCCCATCCAGTCCACACCCCTTTCTTTTCGGCTTTGGGGTCACACCGGCGATGCTCAGGGGACCATATAGGATGCTGGAGGTCAAACCTGGGTTGGCTGCATGCAAGGCAAACACCTACCCACTGTGCTGTCGCTCCTGCCTCTGCTCCCCTTTTCTTTCTTTCTTTTATTTTTGGTTCACACCCAGTGATTTGTGGTAGTTTGGAGGTAAATTGCGCGGCCAGCGCAGCAACAGCGCAACGGGAAAGCTGGTTTCTGCTCTGCCGGGTGTACCTGTGTCTGAGGCTCAAGCATTCCTGGGTTTGAAATACTCTCCTCTGAAGGGCGGGTCTCTGCAGGGCGGGTCCTTGTAGGCTGGGTTTCTGACAAGCTGGGCTGGAGACTGGATTAATCTGTGGGCTGGAGAGTGGATTAATATGCTGGGGGAGATCTTACCAGCTGCAGAGTGTGGATTGTGACACAGATCGCTGCCAGCAAGGTGTGGGAGTTTCTCTGGCCTCCTCCGAGGCTCCATCGGGATGGTGGACTCAGGTCCGAAGTTGCACGATGGTGGAGATGAAGGTGGTGTTGAAGGCATCGTCCCGAAAAGCGAAACAGGGCGCAGGTCTTGCCCGCCGCCCGAGTCCCCGATGAGGAGCAGCTTGAACAGCAGGTCGTGCGTCTTCTTCGCCATTGGGAGGAGCGGCTTGTAAAGGTAATATTCAGCATGGTCTATCTCTTCCCGAGATGAAATGTTGTCCACAAACCGGGATATCGTTAAAGAACTAACAGGCAAGGTGCCCTCCCAATGGAAAACCAGCAGGACAGTTCTACTGTTCAAGAAGGGAGACATTCATGACATCGGCAACTATCGCCCCATCTGCCTGTTGTCTGTCATCTACAAGCTGTTTACACGAGTCATCCTGAACAGGATTAGCAGAACGCTAGATGAAGGTCAACCATGCGAGCAAGCAGGTTTCCGGAAAGGATTCAGCACAATCGACCATATCCACACAGTAACCAAGCTCATTGAGGTTTGTAGGGAGTACAAGATGCCGCTCTGTCTCACGTTCATTGATTTACAGAAAGCCTTTGATTCTGTGGAAACTGAAGCAGTCATCGAAGCCCCTAGTCAAACAGGGTGTTCAAACCCAATACATCAAGATCCTTCGTGAGCTGTATTATGGATTCACCACCAGGATCTCACCATTCTACAAAGAAGTGATCATTGATGTTAAAAGAGGGGTTCGACAGGGTGATACCATCTCACCAAAACTCTTCAGTGCCACCCTCGAGAACATCATGAGACAATTAGAATGGGAAGGAATGGGAGTGAAGATAGATGGTCGGCAACTACACCACCTCCGCTTCGCTGATGACATCGTTCTAATAACACCAAACATTAGCCAAGCGGCACAAATGCTGGCTGACTTTGACCGAGAATGTGGAAAGGTAGGTCTACAGCTGAATCTGAAGAAAACTATGTTCATGAGAAATGAACTAGTTCCAGAGGCCCCATTCTCTCTCAATGGAACAAACATCTCTGAATGCAGCAGTTATGTGTACCTAGGTCGAGAAGTCAACATGATGAATGACCTAAAACCTGAGCTGCGCAGGAGGAAGAGAGCGGCATGGAATGCCTTCAAAGGCATCGAAGAAATAGCTAAAAGGACAAAGAACCTCCGGCTCCGGGCACATCTCCTTGACTCCACCGTTCTCCCTGCATTAACATACGCCTCAGAGACCTGGGCCCCTACGAAAGCAGGATGAGAATGCTATTCGGGTCTCCCAGAGAGGCATCGAAAGAGCTATGCTTGGAATATCACGTCTCACTCAAGTGAGAGAAGGAATCGGAGTTCTGACCTCCGTCGCTATTCCAGAATCAGGGACGCTGTCTCGTTTGCCAAGGCATCGAAAATCAGATGGGCTGGACATGTAATGCGATTTGGAGACAACCGCTGGACTAGAGCCGTTACCGACTGGATCCCACGGGATGTCAAAAGATCACGTGGCCGCCCACCTACAAGATGGTCAGACTTCCTTGTTAAGACCCTGAAGGAACGGTTTGAGGCTCTTCATATTCCTGAATCAACCAGATGCCATTGGGCTACATTGGCACGTGATAGGGTCCAATGGAAATGTTACTGGCGCCCGCTCGAGCAAATCGATGAGTAACGGGATTCAAGTGATCAAGTGATCAAGTGACCCAGTGATGCCCAGGGGCTATTCCTGGCCCCCGCGCTCAGGAATTACTCCTGGCTGTGCTTGGGGGAACCCAAAGGGGTGCCAGGGATCGAACCTGGGTTGGCCACGAGCAAGGCAAAACACCCTCCCCACGGTACTGTCGCTCTGGCCCTAGCCAGAGCCCCCTTTCAAGCGGGGTCCACACTGTTCCAAGTCCCTGTCATCAGATGACGGTGCTTTGGGGTGACCCGCAGGTAAACGCGGACTCCATGGGTCACCGGGGCTACACCCAGGCGTGCTGTGTTGGGATGTGAACTCAGCAGGGCCTAAGGTCAAACTTCGGGGCCTCACATTTGCTTCCATCCCCGACCCTGACCTGCCTCGCCCTTTGGGGTACACCGACAGCAACTTAGCCTCTGGCCTTGAGCTCCCGGTGAAGCCTGTAATCCTCAGCTTCTCCGAGCCTTGGCTCCCATCTCCCCACACCCCTGCCTGGGCTGTGTGGTGTGTCTGGAAGGAGGCGCCTCTGCCCGTTCCTCTGGGCCTGGCTGCTCCAAATGGTCGTGGTGTGGCTACGAAGATCAGCCTTTCTCCGGGGAGTAAGAAAGGCAAGTGTGTTGGGGACCGGGACACAGAAGACACACCCTCACACTGCCACAAGTGAGGACCTATTAAAATCAGGGCTGGAGAGAGGGTGCTGCGGTTAAGGCGCTTGCCTTGGTCCGTCCTGAGCACCGAAGCACCCAGGAGTGACACCTAAACACAGAACTAGGAGAGCCCAACCCTGCACTACTGGGTGTGTCCCAGCTATCACCGGCATCCCCCAATAAGACACAGCTGGAGTCACTGTGTGCTCTGGAGTAGAACCTTAGTGGCTGGCAGAGATCACCAAGAATCTAGCAGCGGGTGTGGGGCAGTACTTGGCGTGTGTGTGTTGGTGATTTCTGGTTCCCCTTAGACGCCTTCCTGGGATTCACAGCTGTCTGTCCTCCACGTCCCCCCGGCCACAGTTGGAAGCTGCCTCCGGGCACTGGTTGTTTCTGCTTGTCAGAAACCTCAGGAGTCCAGCGGGGCAGGTGGGTAATGAACTATTTTTGACATAAATTGCCCAGTGGCCACCAAAGTGGCCATACCCAGGGAATAAACGCTGCGCACGCGCCGTTCCGTCCCACAAATAACGCCTGTCTCGCATGAGCTTCACACTTTGTGTGATAATATCTCAATCCTTTGGTCATAGTAAACATGGAAACGCAGGCAGCCTCCCTCAGCTCCTGCCTAAGCCTGTTTTTTGTCTCTGAATTCCCCAGGGTTCACTAAACTCGTGAAAGCCGGGTCTCAGGTCCACAATAATAGATTACTTCTGGGAGTGTCATTAGAAGACCCCAGTGTATCGGGACTAAGGAATAAAACTAACATTTATTCTCTGCAGGTACTTGTAGGAGGACTTTCCTACTTTTGGTGGCCTTAAACTGGGTTTATTTTTATTTAGGGTTGGGGCCAGCCACATCTCAGCGCTTAGGGCTCACCCCAGGCTCTGCCCTCAGGAATCCTCCCAGCAGGGGCGGGGTGGGGGGCTCTATGCATTGCAGAGGAACCAACTGGGGAGGGCGTTTGCATTGCAGGTGGCGTGATCCAGGCTCTCTCTGTCATCCCATATGGTGTCTTGAGAACCACTGGCAGCAACCTCTGAGCATCGCTGGGTGTGGCCCCAAACCCCCAAAATAGATAAAAATAAAATGCACAGAGGACCTGGGCCCTAACTTGACTTTTTGTTTTCTTTCTTTCTTTTTGGGTCACCTCTGGACCTCTGGCAATGCTCAGGGTTATTCCTGGCTCTGCGCTCAAGAATCGCTATTGGCGGTGCTTGGGGGACCCTAAGGACGCCAGGGAGCGAACCCGGATGAGCCATGAGTAAGGCGAACGTCCTCCTCGCCCTACCATGGTTCGGGCCCAGTTGCCTGTCTTACGACAGTGTCTGGGCACACTTCTGGAGATGGACCCTGTGAAAAAGCTGGAAGGATTCGGAGGCACTTAGCATACGACCTTTCCACTGAGACTAAATAAACGTAGTGTTTCCCCATACAGAGGTTTAGCATTAGCTACTGTTTCTCCAACAGCCGTTAAATGGTAGCACTGTTAGGAGCCCGGGCCTTAAACATGACTTTTTATTCTATTTTTTTTAGTTGAACCCTAGTGGCCGGGAACAGAGCAGCTGGATTCTTCGCTCCCCCACCCCACGCCCGGCCCCCCACCCTCTCCACTCCGAGCTGCACGTCCGCGAGGCTCCTGCTCCCCGGAGCGCCTGCAACAAAGGTGCAGTGTGCACTGGCCGGCGCGGGCGAGCGCTGCGTGCGGCTGCAGGGCAGGGCGTGGGCAGCGGGGGGCTGAGCCCAGGTCGGTGGAGGCCGAGGCCGGGGCCGTACGGGCAGGGACGCAGCGCCCCGCGCAAACGCGCCCCTCCGGGGTCCCGCTCGCCACGCGGCGGGTGGGAGCGCCGGGGCCTGGCAGCGCAGCGCAGCCGCCGGATAACGGGCCTCGGGGCAGCGGGGCCTCGCTCGGGGCCCGCCCCGTCCACGCCCCCTCGGCCTTTCCGTGGACCGGCGCGCGCGGGCGGGGGGGCGCGCCGGGATCTTTTTCCTGGCTCAAACTTTGGCCACGTGACCCGCCCCCATTCACTTTCGCACCAATCGGGCTGCGCGGACGGATCCCGAGAGGGGGCCACGAAGGGCGGCGGCGCGGCCGGGCCGCTTCTTAAGGCGCCGTGCGTGACGTGCGGGGCCCCGGCGGCCATGGCGCGCTGAGCCGGAGGATGCGCGGCGGCGGCGCGGGCGGCGAGGGCGGCGCGGGCCACGACGAGGACGGGGCAGGGCGCGGCGGCGCGACGCGAGCCGGGGCGGCCGGGGGCGCGGGGCTCCGCGCCGGCCCCTGCAGCCCCGGGCGCGCTTGAGGGCGCGGGCGCGGGGAACAAAGCGGCGGCGCGGGGCTGCGGGGCGGCGGCGATGCGCGCGGGGCGGCCGTGGCGGGCGCGGCGGGGCCCGGCCGGGCGGCGCGGCCCTAGTGCGGCCGGGCCGGCGGGGCGCTCCGGGGCGGGCGCGGGCGGCGCGGGGCGCCGCGGGGCTGCGGGCTGCGGGCATGGCGGCGCGGGCCCGGCGCGCCTGGCTCAGCGTCCTGCTCGGGCTGGTGCTGGGCTTCGTGCTGGCCCTCGCGCCTCGTGCTGCCCCGCGCCGCCGAGCTGAAGCGCGCGGGCCCGCGGCGTCGCGCCGGCCCCGAGGGCTGCGGGGGGCCCGGGCGGGCGGCGCGGGCCGGGGGCGCGGGGGCGCGCGGGGGCCGCTGCCCGACGGGGCCCCGCGCGATCGCAACTTTCTCTTCGTGGGAGTCATGACGGCGCAGAAGTACCTGGAGACCCGCGCGGTGGCCGCGTTCAGGTGAGCCCCGGCTTCTCCGGGGCGCCCCTGGGCAGCCCCCCACCCCCACGGGGCTTCTCCCCTCACCCCGACTGCTCTGCGCGGTTTCCTGCATCCACATCTGTGCCTGGCTCTCTCCAGGGGGTCGCCGGGAAGCTGAGGGGCCGGCCCTGGCCTGCGTGGCGGGGGGTCCGCGGATCCGTCCGCACCTTTGCCCTTGCGGGACGGCGCCAGCTGACCCGGGTGGACCCGCACGCGACCCCCGTGAGCGCCCAGGGTCCGTGTATGCGGGTTTGCCCACCACCCCTTCCCCCGGCAGACCCCCTCCTGGTGGAAGGCCAGACCCTCATTCCGGTCGCCAGGGAGCCCCAGGTGCTATTCGCTCCTGGGCCCTAGTTGGCCACGTGACACGTGAAAAAGTGGCTGGAATCACGATCAGGATTAACAAAGGGATTAGCTGCCGGCGTCTGCGGGAGGGAGATGATTTTTAGACTCCGCGGGTTGGGTGCAGAGTCAGGAAAAGATTTCCCCCAGACACAACCCCAGGTGTGCTTGGGGCTCAGCTGTGGGGCTGGGGTGCACACAGCCCCCCCAGAGCCCCTGCTGAACTTGCTAGTGGAGAACTTGGTGTGTGTAGAACCCTTTGTGGCGGGTTCCTGTGCCTTCAGTTGTTCCATGCAGTTCTGGTTGAGTTTCTGGGTGTCATGCAGGAGGGAAAGTGAGTCAGACCCCATGTCCAGTGGGCAGTTTCGCTGTGTGGGTCCTGACCCTTCTGGGCTTTTTTTTTTTTCTTTTTGGGTCACACCCGCCAATGCTCAGGGGTTACTCCTGGCTCTGCACTCAGGAATTACTCCTGGCAGTGCTCGGGACCATATGGGATGCCCAGGTTCCAACCCGGGTCAGTCGCATGCAAAGCAAACGCCCTACCCTCTGGGCTGTTGCTCCGGCCCCCACTTCTGGGCTTTTCTGCTGGGAGGGCCCTTGGCTTAGAATGCCAGAGGTGTGTCTCTTGGGTTGGTCTTGCCAGCCAGAACCCACCGCAGGCAGGACCTTCCTGGGAGGTCCCAGAGGAACCTCCCAGGAATTGTGAACTTGATGGGAATCTTGCCCTTTTTGGGGGCACGGGAGGGGGCCACCCCAGCTGTGCCTAGGACTCCTGGCTCTGCCATCAGGGGTCACGCCTGTGTGACTCTGGGGTACTGGGGATCGAGCCCTGGTCAGTCATGTGCAAGGCCAATGCCCTCCCTGCACCATCTCGCCCAGGGCCAAATCCTGCCCTTTCTGACCAGAGCCGGCAGGTGAGGACTCGGTCAGTCTGGATGAGCCCGAGGGGGTCGGGTCAGGCCTGCTGTGGGTAGTATGTGGGCAGCAAGTGGCCAGTCATGCCATTGAGTCGGGAGGGAGCGGGCCACTCTAGCTCTGTGTCCAGCTACTCCAAGCACTACTCAGGAAAGCCCACAAGCCAGACCTGGCCTGGACCTCCCAGTGCGGCCTGTGTCCTCGGCGGTCTTGGCCCTCTGTCGACCCGCATATCCTTGGCTGTGCGTCTGGCCCTGCTTGTCCTCAGCCCCGTGTGGTCAGTCACGCCTGACCCCCTGGGCCGGTCTTCCTCACCCTGGCATTCTCGGCTGTCTGTCTGGCAAGCCCCCTCGTGTCCATCTGGCTGACCCTCGTGTCCGTGTGCCTGACCCCACTTCCGTCTGTTTGACCCCGTATACTGCTGTCCGGCCCCTGTGTCCGTCTGTCTAGCCCGTGTCCTTGGCCTCTCCTCTCCGGCAGGAGTGTTCTCACCGAAGTCCTTTTCTCTCTGGCGGTGAAGAAGACCCCCCGGTTGCCTCTTGTGTTGGGGGTATCTCCTCTGCCCCTCTTGCTCCCACACTCGGAACCCCAGCGTGGACCTGCCTTGCAACCACTGCCCTGTCCACTCCCCCATGTGCCGCAGGGGACGGCACATGCTGCTTTAGCCCAGAGGGACGGGGCTGAGGGGGGGGCCGCACCGGCGGAGGTCACAGGGTGGAACTGGTCATTATGGCTTTGCTGAGCTCTGCCGCCGGGCCTGCACAGGCTCGGGCCGGGAAGCCAGAGGGTCCCCTGGCACTGGGCGGGTCCGGTTCTGGTTCTCCCTCGCTGGCAGGTCCTGCTTCAACCCAGGATGCACCCCAGTCCCTGTCTGTTTTGTTTTGAATGTGATGGCTTGGCTTCTGGGTGGGAGGAGAGGGGCGCGTTGGGGGTAGGTGCGTGTGGCCCCCTGCGTCCCCCACGGCCCGCTGATGCCCCAGGAACCAGCCGCTGCTCCGACGGCTCCGGGAGGCTTCACCCAGGCTCCGTTTCCAGACCTGCCGTGTGGCTTGAGTTGAGCCCCGGACCGTGCAGACAGCGGGCTCTGCCCACCCTCAGGCCCCGTGGCTCTGCCCGTGGTCACCTGCTCCCACATGGGGCCCTGTGCCTCGCTCCACACAGGTGGAAGCCCACTTCCTGGGAAAGGGTGTCCGCTGGTGAGGGTGTACCAGGCAGGGACGTGGTGGGCAAGGCCTCGGCCGTGGGGGCGCTGGCCGGCTGCCTGGCTGACTGCCCCTGACCAGCTCGCGAGGCACAGGACCGGCTGCTGAGACTTGCAGACCCGTAGCGATGCACGCGGCTGTGTGGGGTCTCCTGCCCAGTGCCTCCAAAGCTAGGGGCTTCAGGGAGGGGCCACTGTGGCGGGGACACCTGGAGAGGGTGCCGGAGCTGTGGGCGGAAGGGGCGTGCCGTGGACGCCACAGACGGCGCCTGTGTTGTTTGGTGGGGCCAGGAGGAAGTTTCGGGGTGGTGGTGCAGGACGGTGTCCCGGCTTTCTGACACGGGTGGCCGGGTGCTTGGCTTTGTTCCGCCGTTTGGGCCCAGACATGCCTGGAGCCAGGGTGCCTGGGGGTGCTGGGTCACGGGCCAACCCGCCCGGCTGTGCACCCCTCTCCAGCGCCTTGTTCTTTGAGTGAGTGAGCAGAGCACCCCTAATGGCACCTGGGGCTCCCCCGACCCCTAGTTGTTCCAGCACTGTGTCCTGGGGTGGTCGTGAGCACTCGGGAGGTGCCGCCCGACACCCCAACATAGCGGCCTGGGTGGGTATTCCTCGACACTTCCCTTAAAGGGACCAAGGACCTTTGTGGTGGGGGCCCGCGTCGGCCCTGAAACTGGGTGCCAGGGGCTGCCCCCACTCCCTGCGTCTCCTGCTGGCTATTTTTCTCCCCGCCTACCCACCCCTTCTCCCTTCTGCTGGTTCCTGTCCAGCAGTTGGGGCCCCTCACATCACTCCGTCTGTTGGGGCGTTGGTATTCGGCTTCTCCCTCTCCATCAAACCGTCTCAGCCCCCTCCCGAGCTCACTGTCGCCCCACCTGCCCTCCTGTCCTGTGTGCTCTCTTCCTGTCTGCCCTGTTCATCTTCTGTCTGTTCTTGTGCCAGTACCAGCCGTTGGAATTATTGGAGGTTGAATAATATTTTGATATCTGATAGACAAGTTCCTCTTTTGTCTGGATGAGACACAAGTGAGTCTTCTGTTTCAGAAACTTCTCGGCGGCACTTTCCGCTGCTTGCCGGGAGAATTTTGATGCTGTTTAGATTACTTTTTAAAGCATCACTTTGAGAAGAAACAAGAAAAAGTGGCCGGAATTTCCCTTTAGTGCAACCGTGCCAGATGGCCGGGCTAGTCCAACGCTTTTCCTTTCATCTTGCCTTTTCTTTCTTATTTTTTTTTTTGGGGCACACCTGGCTTGCTCGGGGTTGCTGTCATCCCGTCCAGTCAATACCTTTTCTTTGACTCCTGGTGCTGAGTGGAGGGCTGTGGGGGTGGAGGGGGGGTGTTCTCTGCTTCTCTAGAGGAAGTCTTGGTTCCCTCTGCCCACAGCTGACCGGGGCACCGCTAGAGGCTGGTGCAGAGACCTTGGCAGCAAATCGGAGAAACTCGCGTGGTTGAGCTCAGAGCTTCTTGTTCCCGAGCTCAGACCACCGGCGTGTGGAGACAGTGGCGTGACGTAGGACTTGCTTTCTTAGGTGGGGCTCGGCGTGACCCAGGGAACTTGCCGGAACTTTGAGCCGGCCCTGCAAGCCCCTAGGGAAACTGGGCGCCTGGGGTCCCAAGAGCTGTGCCCACACTTCATGGTGCCCAGCCCTGGACTGGGCCTGGTTGTCCAAGAGGTGCCCATGGGGTCTGGACCCCTTTGGGCATCAGCCTCCCTTGGGGCTGTGCCCTGGCTCCCTGAGCGCCTGCACCCATCGCGGCGGGTGCAGGAAAGGGAGGCGCGGAGGAATGCGGGGAGGAAGCCCCGTCCCTCCCTGCCACGCTGCCTTGCTCCTTCTCAAAGCAAGAGGAGGGTTTCTGGGGTTCGTGTGGGGCACACTTGGCCGTGCCGGGAATCAAACCTAGGTGGGCCCGTGAGCGCCTTTCCTCCGCCCGAGGAAGGACACCGCGAGAGAGGCTCTGGCAGGCCCTGGACTGGCCGTTGCGGGAAGTCGAGATCAGAGCCTGGGACGGGTCCGAGAGTCTGGGGCGAGTCGCGCTGGCTCTGCTTTATAACCTCGGACAGCTGTGGGGCCGCAGGAAGGGGCGTGGTGGGTCCCTGGAGCCTTTCAGCCTCCTTTCTCTAGCCCAGCATTCCTTGAGGCGGCTCCCCTAAAATGTTGGGGTGGCCCCCGTGTCTGTGGTGCGGTGCCTTGGGGCATCTCTCGGGCCCCCCACCCCACACGGCCTGCTGTGGGCGCCTGGCTTTCTGGGTGGGAATATACTTTAGGCGTCTGGCTTTCTGGGTGGGAATACACTTTAGGGCGCCTGGCTTTCTGGGTGGGAATACACTTTAGGGCGTCTGGCTTTCTGGGTGGGAATACACTTTACAAGCATGAGGTGACGGAAATGGGGGCAGAGGTTCCCTCTGTTCCGACCTGCCGCCCCTTTATAAGAGAAAGAATCAGCTATTGCCCCGGAACCTCCTTTTTGAAAAAACAGGATGTTTGCACACGGCCGGCCTCTGCCGGCCCAGGTTCGATCCCGGCATCCCATATGGTCCCCGAGCACCGCCAGGAGTGATTCCTGAGTTCAGAGTCAGGAGTAACCCTGAGCATTGCCAGGTGTGACCCCTCAAAAAGCAAAAAAAAAAAAAAAAAACCAGGATGTGGCCCCCTGCCCCCAGTGGCCAAGGCTTCAAGCACCCTCTGTCCTTGCCCCAGGGGCGGGTCCCCCGCTAGGGACAGTTGTATTGAGGTTGGGTTCTTTTTTTTTTTTTTTTTTGGGTCACACCCACGCGATGCTCAGGGGTTATTCCTGGCTTTTCACTCAGGAATTACTCCTGGCGGAGCTTGGGGGACCATATGGGATGCCGGGATCAAACCTGGGTCGACCACGCATGCAAGGCAACGCCCTCCCGCTGTGCTGTCGCCTCCAGCCCCTGAGGTCGGGGTTTTGCAGGACAGATGCGGGTTGAGGGGGACTCTCTTTGGTTTATTTCCTCACTGAAGGCGGGAAGATGCAGAGCAGGCCTGGCCCGGGGTCGTGACGGACCCAGAGAACAAACGCTGGTCTCAGAAATGGTTCTAGCCCCGATGCGGACCTTCCCTTGAGCTACCGTCAGCCCACAGGATTGTCCTGCAGGGCCGAGGTGCCCGCTGGGCCCATATCGCCAGGACTGTTTCCTGGGCTGATAAGGCTGAGAGGCTCTGGAGAGGGCGAGGGCGATAAGAGAAGCAGGTACGGGCTGTGTGCCAGCCGTGAGCGGGCACGGCCTTCATCCGGCACCGCCTGTCTTCTGCCCGGCAGAGATGGCGTGCGGGGTGCCCCAGGGGTCAGCGTGGCATGGGGCTGCAGCCCAGCGCAGAGTGGCCAGCATGGGGGGTAGGGCGGGGGAGTTCAGGGTGGTGAACTGCAGGTCTTGGGGTCTGAGGGAAGCGAACGTCCGTTCCTATGCTCAAGGGGTTGTCTTTTGCTTGCAATGAGTGGACTTAGGGGCCCCGGGAGGCGGCCGGGCCGAGCTGGGCTGCAGGACCTGCCCTGAGCACTGCCCCGGGAGTAGCCCCCCAGACAGTACTTGTGTAATGGGCCCCGGCTGTGGGGAGGCTGGAGATGGATGCGGGGAGCAGAGGTGAGACGGGGCCTTCCCGGAGGGGCACCCGGGCCCCTGGAGGCGGGCGCGCCCCATTGTCTGCTGCGAACCAGCCGAGAGCAGGTCGAGATTAATTCCTTAATTCCTTGGAACGGCCTCCTGGGCTGTCCGCCCAGCATTGTTGAGGTAGGAAGCCGTAATCCACCCGCCAACGGCTTCTTTTTCAGAAGAGGGAAAGAAGGGGGTGGGGGGGCACCTTAATGCCCGCTCCGCACCTTCCCTGCCTCGGGATTAGTGGTAAAATCTATAATTTGACTTTTTCTGGACAGAGCCGTTCTCGTTATGCCTCACCCTGCGGAGGGGGCTGCGGAGGAGAAATGGCCCCAGAGGTAGCCAGCCCCCACGGCCCACCTGGAGCCGGCCAGCTGCAGTGCAGCCCCTAGACGGGGCGTCCCCTGCCCCAGAAGGGGCGGCCATGAGCTCCCAGCCGGAGAGGCACCCCTTGGCGGTGGCCAGGAGAGGTCACGCGTGACGGGCCATCGCTGGGTGGGGGACGAGTTCCCTGTGTGTCCTCTGACTCCGGAGTGTCGCTTCTTAAGCGCTCACCTCAGGGCGTCCTGCAGCATGTTGATTCACGTTTAGTCTCGTTTCAGATTTGGGTGCACCCAGGGTGGGGTTCGGCCTGTGCTGCTCCCAGCTCAGTGCTCACTCCGGCATTACTTGAAGGAACAGGGATGGAAACCGGGTCACCAGTGCTGTGACCCCGTACCCCCACCTGTGCTGTGACCCCGCACCCCGCAGCCCCCCCCATTCTCCCAGGGCCTCCCTCTGTTTGCAAGCTCCTGCCTTCCCTGGTCTCTTCGGGAATTGTGTCCCTGGCTGACCTGGATTCATTTTCCATTTGGAGGGAGCAGGGCGAGAGAGAGCGGGCTCTGACCCTCAGGGTGGACGGCTGGACTTGCTTTGGGGTCTTAGACCGTTGAGGGCCCAGTTTCCTGAATGAGCAAAGCTCGGCCGTCTGCAGCCTCGGGGCAGGAGCCTCTGGTCAGCGTCCAGCGGGGCCCCTTCGCTGGGGGCTGCTGAGGGTCTCTCTCCCTGAAGCCAGGTCAGTTTGGGGGCCTCTGCCCGGTGGGTGGATGCTCTGATGCCTCTGGCTCCCGGCCTGGGCCCCACAGGATCTCACTGTCGCTTTCAAAGCCTCGGGGGTGCGGGCGGGGGCCAGCCTAACTCAGGGCTCTGTTTATTCAGCACATTTGGCTCTGAGGCAGTTGGGGTAAACGAAAGTGGCGTCAGGGTTGTTTTTATTGTTTTTTATTTTTAACTCTCTTTTTTGGTATGGCTTGTGAGGTAACAGCTTTAGCTTCTGAAATACCGGAAGAGGAAGTGTGTTTCAGCCTCGGCCCTTTGATCATCCCTCTGGTGGCTTCGTGGGCCCACTGGAGGTGGGTGTGGGCTCCCGAAAGCGGAGCTGCCGCAGGCTCTGGTCAGGGAAGAGACAGGTGGGGTCCGCCCTTCCACGCCCCTGCACGGTGCACACGCACAGATACAGGCGCAGACACGTACACACATACATGTCACAGGTGCACAAACATACACTCATACATGTCACGTGCAGAACACGTACACACTCATGTCACGTCTGCAGACACGTGCACACACATACATGTCACGCGGCGCAAACACATACTCATACATGTCACATGCGCAGACACGTACACACTCATGTCATGTCTGCAGACACGCACACACAGACTCCTTACCACGTCACACATGTGCAGACATGTACACCGCATTACATGTCATACATGCGCACACATACACACTTGTACATGTCACACTTGACATGTATGCTCACATGTGTTGCTAGGGATCCTGTGAGTGCCAAATACTTCCCTACGTAGCACAGCGGGTAGGGCGTTTGCTGCAGCGCGGCAGACCCAGGTTCGATCCCGGCATCCCATATGGTCTCCCGAGCCCCACCAGGAGTAATTCCTGAGCACAGAGCCAGGAGTTAACCCTGAGCGTCACCAGGTGGGACCCAAAAAGCAAAAAAAAAAAAGGGCCAGGCGATAGCCCAGCGGGTAGGGTGTTTGCCTTGCACGCAGACCTCTGCCGGCCTGGGTTCGATCCCGGCATCCCATATGGTCCCCTGAGCACCGCCAGGAGTGATTCCTGAGTACAGAGCCAGGAGAAACCCCTGAGCATTGCCGGGTGTGACCCAAAAAGAAAAAAAATCCTCCATGGACTGGGTTGGGCTTCTTATGACAGGATGGTCTGGCGTCACTTTGACAATCACAAATGCTCGGGGGCACGACCTCACCATTCCAGGTGCACCAGGCAGAGAACGCACCAATTCCTTATTGTCTGTTCGTGGACTTTGTGTCTCCTGGGGATTTTTTTTTTTTTTTTTTTTTGCATTTTGGGTCACACCCGGCAATGCTCAGGGGGTTACTCCTGGCTCTGCACTCAGGAATTACTCCTGGCGTTTCGGGGGGACCATATGGGGCGCCGAGATTGAACCCGGGCCGGCAGAGGCGGCCACGTGCAAAGGCAAACGCCCTACCCGCTGGGCTAGCTCAGGCCCCTCCTGGGATTTTTTTTGGCGGGGAGTGTGGGCCCTCCTGTGGCGTGGTGCTGGGCGCTGACCCAGTGGGCCTGTTGCTTCCTGGGGAAGGCTTGCTTTGTTTTCATTTTGGTTACTTTTTTTTTTTTTGGGTCATACCCAGTAATGGCGGTGCCCAGGGGACCCTGTGGGGTGCGGGATCAAACCCGAGTCAGCTGCACACAAGGCAAACGCCCTCCCCTGTGCTGCCGCTCCAGCTCCCCTCTTTCGCTTTTTCATGGTGCATCTTCCGCCCCGCACCCTGCTTCTGATGGGGCTGACCCGGGGCCGCAGTGGACAGGAAGTCCGTCCCCCGGATGTTTCCAGCGCTGATACGACTGAAGTCATTCCGCCTTCCTTATGTTTGGAAGATGCTGAGGAGATCAGGAAGAGTAGTTGTGTCATTTTCAAGTAGCATGGTGGGAAACACTTGAAAACATCAAGTGAGGTGGTGTGGCTGCAGAGGGTGGGGGGACCACTCCCCAAGCCAACCTTGAGCAATAGGAGGGGGCTCCTGCCTGTTACGCTGGGGCCCAGCCGAGTTCTTGTCTGTTACAGTAGGGACCGACTGGTGGCTTTCACGGCTTAGTTAGGGACCCACTGGTAGGGATCAGCTGGTGGATTTTCTGTTTCACTAGAGACCAGCTTTAGGGCGTGGCTGTTACTTTGGGCCAGACGTTAGCGGAGTCCGCTTTGAGGTGGGTCATCGGACTGCCCAAATGTGGACACTGGACAAGAAACGAGGCGTCTTCTGGAGACCAGCGGTTCTGCTTTTGAGCTTTTTGGGCTGTACCTGCCCGTGGTACTCTCCAGACTCCCAGCCCAGTGCTCGCTCCCAGCAGGTCCCGGTGGTGCCAGTGCAGGCACGCTCTGGGGGCGGGACTGGGGTATTGGGGCGCTTTGCCCTTCTGGCGAGGATTCTTCAGCAGGCGCTTGAGGACAGGGTTTGTGAGTTCAGAGCCTTAGAGTGGGCAGGGACCCGGCACTGGAAGTGACCGGTTCTCTTGTGGGCATTTGTTTCGCTTCCAGAACCTGGTCCAAGACCATCCCGGGCGAGTGGAGTTCTTCTCCAGCGAGGGTTCTGACACGTCCGTGCCTGTGCCCGTGGTGCCGCTGCGGGCGTGGGCCGGCGCCTACCCCCGCAGAAAGAAGTCCTTCATGATGCTGCGCTACATGCCGCGACCACTACCTGGACCAGTTCGGAGTGGTTTCATGCGCGCGACGGCGCGTGTACATCAAGGGCGACCGGCTGGAGGGCTTCCTGCGCGGCCTGAACAGCAGCGAGCCGCTCTTCCTGGGCCAGACCGGCCTGGGCACCACTGAGGAGATGGGCAAGCTGGCCCTGGAGCCGCGAGAACTTCTGCATGGGGGCCCCGGCGTGATCCTCAGCCGCGAGGTGCTGCGCGAGGTGGCGCCCCACATCGGGAAGTGCCTGCGGGAGATGCACCACGACCCACGAGGGGCGTGGAGGTGGGCCGCTGCGTCCGCCAGGGTTCGCGAGGCGTGCAGTGCGTCTGGTCCTACGAGGTAAGAGCCGGGGCTGGGGCCGTCCCTCTAGCTGGGCATGACAGTGACCCGGCCGCTGGCTCCCTATGACCCGACTCTGTCCTGCTTCTGGGGCGCCGCTGGGGAGGGGTGATCGCAGGTGGCTGCCGCCACGTTTTGTCTCGGCACCTGTGAGTTGGGAGGAAGTTTCTGAGAGAGAGAGAGAGAGAGAGAGAGAGAGAGAGAGAGAGAGAGCATGTGTGTGAGAGTGCCTATGTGTGCATGCATGCATATGTGTAAGTGTGTTTGCCTGTGTGTGTCTGCATGTGAGTTTGTGTGTGTGTCTGGGTATGTGTCTCTGTAAAAATGTGTGAGTGTGTGTGGGCATGTGTCTGCGATGTGAGAATGTGGATCTAGATGTGTGTGAGAGACTGTATCAGGTGTGTGTGAGCTTGTGTGAGTGGATATGTGTGTGTGAGAATGTGTGCATGAGTGTGAATGTGTGTGTGGTATGTGTGGGTGGGCGTGTGTGGGTATGTATAAGCATGTGGATGTGTGCCTGAGTGTGTTTGAGTTTGTGTACGAGGCGCGAGTGTGCACTGTGCGTGTGTGTGAGTGGGGTGGGTGCCGGCTCCCCGTGGGCTTCTGTCTCTCTTGGCAGAGCTGCACTGCCTGCCCGGGGCTGGAGGCCCAGAGATTGAGTCACAGTGGAAACAGTGAGGTGAGGGCTGAGGTCATCGATAAACCGCTCCGCGTCCTGGGGTGCAGCGAGCGGCGTTGCCGCCTTCACCCGGAGAGACGCGTTGGTGGCCGCCCTGAGCCTTGCTGCTGAGAGGTTTCCGGTGCTCGGCGATGTTTTCCGTGCGTGCCCCTCCCTCACTCACACCCCAGCAGCTTTTCCCAGGTTCCCCCTTCGGCCGCTGTCTCTGGGCCGTCAGCCTGCGGGCACAGCCCGTGTCCCGGGGCTCGCGCAGGCTTTAGGCTCCGAGGTGGGGAGGTTCTGTCCCTGCCACAGCCCCTCGGCTCCCATGCTGTGCCCCAAGTCACAGGTTGCTGGATGAGCCCCACTGCATCGGGGGTCGCGCCAGCCAGAGGGCTGTTTGGGTCTTGTGGTTCGAAGGGAAGCTTTGCGGTGTCAGTGTTTGGCACGCTCTGTGTGGGAGGCCTGGTAGTCTGGGGTGCTCCACGCTGGGGACCGGCGGTGCCAGGGGCCGGTGGAGTCGTGGTGGAGCCTTGTCCCAGAGTAAACACACCGAGTCCCTCTCAGGGCTGGGGAGAGGGGCAGAGTCTCGAGAGCCTGGGGTCCCGCTTACGTTTCCTTTCCGGGGGCCACACATGATGTCCCCCAGCCCTGTGCTCCGGGCTCCTGGCGGGGCTCGGGGCTCTTGAACCTGGCCCTGCTGGGCCTGGAGGTGTCTTCCCCAGTCTCTGCGTGTGCTCTTGCCTCTGTTAGAGGCTGGCTTCTGTTTGCTTTTTTGGGTCACACCCAGTGACACTCGGGGTTATTCCTGGCTCTTTGCTCAGGAATTGCTCCTGGTGGGCTTAGGAGGACCCTGTGGGATGCCGAGGATCGAACCTGGGTTGGCCACGGGCAAGGCAAATGCCCTACCCACTGTGCTATTGCTCCGGCCCCGAGGCTGACTTCTAGAATGTGGTTCTTTTCCTCTAAATGTGTTAATTTTATCGGATGTAGATTGTGGCTCTGGTACTCGCTCATTTATCATCCTTTTTCTGTGGTTTTTGTTTTTTCATATGTGTTAAAAAAATTCTGGGTCCAAGGCCAGAGCCATAGGACTTGCCTTGCATGACTCCCGGCATCCCATAGGGTCCCCCCGAGCACCGCCAGGAGAGATTCCTGAGTGCAGAGCCCGGAGTCAGCCCTGAGCACTGCTGGGTGTGGCCGGGAAAGGAAAAGAAGGAGCCAACCCCTGGGCCGGATCTTGAGGATCTTGAGGATTCGTCCCGCCACCACTCGGTCCCCCCCGCCCCTCGTTCTCTTCTCCCCGGGGAGACAAGACTTCCCCTTTATGTTTTCTTGCAGCCTGACTGTGTCCTAGGCGTCGCGGCTCTTCGTGATTATCCGTTGTCCTGGTCGGAACTCTCGCGTACTGCCATCATCACCAACTTTGGTTTCTTGTCTTTTTTTTTTTTTTTTTGGGGGGCTTTTTATGGGTCACTCCTGGCGATGCTCAGGGGCTATTTCTGACTCCCCACTCAGGAATTACTCCTGATGATGCTTGGGGAACCTTATGGGATGCTGGGGGTGGAACCCAGGTCAGCCGTGTGCAAAGCAAGTGTCCTCCCGCTGTACTGTCGCTCCGGCCCACTTTGGTATCTTTTCCTCCTTTCCCTGTTTGATTTTCCTCTTGGGCTGTAAGTGCTTTGGCCTGTTCGGGTTCCTCACCAAGTCGCGTGCGGGAGGATTAATCCCTCAAGTGGATGAGGAACTGTTATTAAACTTCCTGTAAAGCCAGTTTCGGGATTAAGGTTCCCATTATAAGAAATTATTGAGGCGGAGTCGTCGGTTGAAGACAATTACGCTAAGCCCTAGGTCTTGGAAGATACTTCTTTAGCTCTTTCATAAATCTAGCCAGAAGGTGTGACTTTCTTAGTTTCTTTTTGCAAATAGAAATAATGCCTTAGGATTGTACTAATGTGATTACAGTGACTCATTGGAGCCCAGCTGTCAAAATAAAACTCCAGGGCTGGAGAGAGAGTGCAGGGGAGACGGCGGTGCCTGCCTGCTCTGACGCCAGCTTGTCCTGACGCAGCACAGGGGCCCCAGACACTCCCACGGTGGTCCTGGGCTGCTGGAGTGTGGCCCGACTCCTGCTGCCCAAAATAAAAATAAAAAATCTAGGTTGGTACAGCAGGGAGGGCCTTGCACTGGCCAATCGGGTTTGATCCTCGGCATCCCATATGGTTCCCTGAGCACAGAGCCAGGAGTCACTAAACCCTGAGCATTGCTGGGTGTGGCCCCCCAAAAAAACTTAAAGAAAAAAGGAAAGTCAGTGAAAAGCTGGGCTTACAACCAGCTTCGGACTGGCCTGGGTCTTCCCTGACCGTGGGGGCCAGGAGCGGGCAGCAGCTCTGTCCGAGGGGGCACTGAAAACTGGAATCGTTTATTTAGGCAAAAAGAAAAACCTGTCATTTTCCCAAGCGTGTATCACACTGTATCACTGTTTTCCCGTTCATCATCGATTTGCTGGAGGCGGGCCCCAGTAACATCTCCATATGTCCTGTCTCATGCAAGTAGAGCCCAAGGGCATTTGCTAAGCTCCAGGAACATAAAGAGCCTCAAGCCATTCCATCAGGTCATGGGAATGAGGTCTATAATTGTTACTGGTATTTGGCATATCAAATACGACACGGGTAGCTTGCCAGGCTCTGTCGTGCGGGTGGCATACTCTTGTAGTCACCTCTAAATCCAGCATTTATTGATGAACCGCCCAAGAGTGAGAAAAAGGAAAACCACCAGTTAACACACTTGACTTTGAATTTTTCCTAGCATTTGTAGGTCCTGAAAGGGGGCCTGGGGGTCACTCGCCCCCCACAGCGGAGCCCACCGCCATCTCTGGGTTCTGCTTGGTTTCGGCATCTTGTTCTCACCCTGCTGTGCTCAGGGATCACTCCTGGGGGCTCTTTGGGGATCTGGTTGCTGGGGCTTGAATCGGAGAAGCAGCTTGTACAGTGCCTGGACGCTGAGGCCTTGTTCTGGCTCCCCAGTTCTTAGTGTTTTTACGGCGCTTGGCCAGTTGGCAGACAGCGGCTGCTCCCGACGGAGATAGAGCTGAGAGAACATGGTTCTGAGGGGGTCCATGCCCCACCGTGGTCCAGCTGTCCAGTGCAGTGGGGTCCCCCGGGGTCCGTGTCCCCACTGCCACCTCGAGCCCTGTGCCCTGGTCATTGGTCCAGGCTTTGGCCCAGAAGTCACTGTGTGGGTCACGGCTGCCTGTTCCACCTCGGCTCTGTGCTGGTCCCCATTCGCTCCCCAGGGACACGTCTCCCTGTCCCAGCCCCCACTCGCTCCCCAGGGACACGTCGCCCCTGCCCCTAAGGTGACCTTCCGGGCTTGTGGCTGATGTGGTGGGTTTGCAGTTGCCAGCTGGTCGCTGGGTAGCCCCACCCCAGCGGCAGGAGGCTCTTGTCTGCACACGACCAGCCCCAGCTGGGCTTGATTCCGCTCCCCAGAAGGTCCCCCGCTCCAGCAGAAGTGATCCCTGGGCACTGCTGGGTGTGGTCAAAACACCCAATAAAATAAGGGTTTTTTTTTTTTTTTGCTTTTTTTGGGGTCATACCCGGCAATGCTCAGGGGGTTTCTCCTGGCTCTGCACTCAGGAATTACTCCTGGCGGTGCTCGGGGTACCATATGGGATGCCAGGAATCGAACCCAGGCCGGCATAGGCCGGCCGTGTGCAAGGCAAACGTGGTTCTGAGGGGGTCCACGCCCCACCGTGGTCCAGCTGTCCAGTACAGTGGGGTCCCCCTGGGGCCCATGCCCCCACTGCCACCTCCTGTGACAGGCCCTGTGCCCTGGTCATTGGTCCAGGCCTTGGCCACCCGCTGGGCTATCGCTCCGGCCCCAAGTTTTTTTTTTTAAATTCCAGAGATTGGTGATGGGGGCGGAGTGATAGTCCAGCGGGTTTGTCTTGGCGCGCAGCAGACTTGGGTTTCGATCCCCGGCGTCCCATATGGTCCCGAGCACCTCCAGGAGTAACTGCTGAGTGTAGAGCCAGGAGTTACCCCTGAGCATTGCGGGTGTGACCCAAAAGAAGAAAAAAAACCCATTCCAGAGTGACTGTCGGTGCGGTGTGTGTCTGGCTCTGACACAGACAGTGAAACCAGCGGGCAGGGGTGGGGGCCGGTGACCTGCTTCCAGCGCACGTCTTTTGGCCCTTACCCCACCCCTGGGAGTCGGGCTCCCACCCCAGGGCTCGGCAGGGAGCGCCCGCGGGAAGACTGGGCTCTCTGTGTGCCGAGTGGACGCTCCGTCCGGGCTCATTGACTTCGAGGAACTGGCGGACAGAGCAGCCATTGTTGGAGGCTCTGCCGGCCGCGGCCGCTGGAGAGCTGGTCATTGGGCCGGCGGGGGCTGGGCTCCCTCAGCTTCCCGCTGGGTCCCCGTGGAGTTCTGTCTGTCGGGGGGAGCCGAGAGGGGCGGGATGGAGGCCCCGAGAGCACGGTCAGCGTCGCCCTCGCGGTCAGCGTCGCCCTCGCTGCACGGAGCCTTGCCAGGTTCATTGCCCAGCTGCAGGCAGGAACCAGGAACCAGGTCTTCCCGGGAAGGTGGGGGTGGGGGAGCAGCGTGAGGTGTGGGATGGGTTTTTGGGGGAGCGGCTGTCCGGGAAAGGAGGCAGGAAGTTTAGGGAGTGAGAGAGGCATGAGTCAGCAGCTCACAGACGTCACCCAGATCAGCGGGGATCAGCGGGGACACAGGAAGTGCGGGGTCGGAGGTCAGCAGCTTTGGCTCCCAGCGGGCTGCGCGTTGGCACAAGTCACTGAGCTCCTGGCTGGCAGGTTAGCCGGTCCAGGTGGGGCCCCTTGCTGACGGGGCAACCGGGGCCCGGCTCCTGAGGCCAGGAGGGGGCGCTGTGTCTGGCGGGGACGCGCCAAGATGCTGCCAGAGCAGTTCCGCTTCCCTGTGCCTGTGGGTCGGTGGCCTTAGGCCAAGCGGGTGCCCACAGCTGGGGCAGGGCGTGGGTCACACTGCTGTGAATCGTGGACCTCACTGGGCTGGATGAGGTTTTCGAGGAGAGCAACAGCAGAGCCGACGTTTCCAGAATAAGCTAGTTTAAAGAAAAGACGTCTTCTGGGCCGTCTTTGGCCCAGTGGGCAGCGCTGGCCTGGCACCCAGCTGACCCGGGCTGGAAAGATGGCACAGTGGGCAGGGATCTGTCCTTGCATGGGGCTGATGCAGGTTCAAGTTCCGGCATCCCACATAGTCCCCTGAGCACCACCAGGAGTGACCCCTGAGCACAGACAGAGCCATGAGTGCCCTTAATGTCACTGGGTGCTGTCCCCAAGCCTAAAGTAAAGGAGTGAGACATCAGTTTCAACAAAAACTTTATTTTCTCTTTTAAACCTTTGCAGCTCGCCCTGGGCTGGCTCACAAGGCCCTTGGTGGCCCAGGTGAGGGCTGCCCT
>JAJIBD010003739.1:0-85195 GCA_021461705.1 Cryptotis parvus
ACATACTCAGAATGGGAAGAGTTTAAGAATATTTTGTAATCCAAAGATGAAGGCAAATAAACATTTTTTTCTCCAAATCACACTTGAATTGTTTCCCCTGGGATTGCTTATATAAGAATATATTATTTAGTTACTATCCGGCATTTGAAGACAAAACCTTGAAGACAAAAATCTAAAGGATCTTTAGAGGGTTATTTAAGCTACCTCATAGAGTCTGTAGTAATAAGACTTCAGTGATGTTGAATTCAGTTACAGGTAGTGATAAGGCCTTTAGTTATAGTTGGATCCTGTGGAGCAGTCAGGACTTGTAATTATTAGATTAAAAATGTCTATTTTTGGGGCCGGAGGGATAGCATAGCAAAAGGGCATTTGCCTTGCACATGGCCAAGCTGGGTTCCAATCCCTAGCATCCCATATGGTTTCCTGACCACAGCCAGTGTAATTGAGCACAGAGCCAGGAGTAACCTCTGAGCATTGCCAGGTGTGACCAAAAATAAAAAAAAGAAAGAATGTCTATTTTTTGAGAGTAGGGTTATTGTTAATCCATACCAGGAAGTTCTTAAAGCTTACTTTGGCTGGTTCTGTAATCAAGTAGCACTCCTGGTGGTGCTCAGGAGATCGCTTATGGTACCAAGAAGGAGCATGAGTCAGCGAAGTGCAAGGCAAGCACCCTAACTGCTATACTCTCTCTCCAATTGCTAGATTTCTTTTTTCCAGAGCTGGAAAGATAGTACAGTAGTTAAGTAGCCTAGATACCTACACTTTGTAGTATGCTGAACAACACTTGATGGAACTCTACAGGTCTCTGAGCTCTGCTGGTGGCTCCTGTCTCTTCTGACAGCCAGGGTGCACTGAACTGCCCTCCCCTGCTTCCTCCTAAGCACTACTGGGTGGAGCACAAAAAAAAAGCTTTTTACTTAAAAAAATATTCAAATCATCTGATATAAAAAAGATTTAGAAAAACAGAATTCGGAGGGGCTTTATTATGGTTAATATTGCAGTTCAATTTATCTTAAAACCTTGAATATTCACTGATATCTTTAGTATAATATGAAGACTATATTAGAACTATAGATATCATTAAATAAGAGGAAAGAACTTAGAATAGCAGTGGGAACTTTTAAGAACTCAATACATATTGATTACTATCACTTTAATATGAATACATTACTGTTACACAGAGTATTATAGAACCTGATAAATGAAATTCTAATAGTCTTGAGAACTATCAGAATAACCAAAAAACATTTTGAAGTGGTGCTGCCAAAAACAATCGTTCTACTCCCTTTCCAGTACTTTGCTTGCCTCTGGGTAAGTTATTTATAGTGATTTGCAAAATTTTATTAGTCTATTGTTACTCTGGACTTTTTAATTAGATGGTATTAATTTCTTAGTATTTCTAATCTATAAATTAACAACAGCACAGGTATGTATTTATAGAAACGTGTTTTTTCCAGAGGTTTAGGTTTCAGGAACCCACTCAACCATATCCTTGGAGACTCAGGGAGAAGGACTACACACTACACATCACTAGCATTTTAAAGAATTAAATTTCAAATACTTATTAGACTTTTATTCTGATTTGGTTTGTTAGGCTTTCAAATGAATCAATGTTCACGGCCATGTTCGTGTTGACAAGGACACCAACAACACTGACGCCTCTTTCGTTGCATGTTCCTAGGAAGAGTTCTTCTCCAGTGTCAAAAAACAGTGTCAAAAACAGCATGATGTGATTGGCGCCTCCTCATCTCAGTCAGAACAATGATGTCGCACTTGATCTTTTGCGCTTGAACCACCAGGTCCTTGATATATGCTTCCAATGCCAGTGTATGTGAATTGAAAGTACAGACAGTCATTTTAGTCCTTCTTCATTTTGGCAGCCTAGTTTGACCTTGAAATTTTATCAGGCACTCCTTGTTTGTCCTTCTTAGTGCTGCCGTATTAAGGGCTTTTTAAGGGTCAGGAAGATAAACATTTTTATTACTGGTTTTGGTATATCGAATACACATAGGACAGTTTTCCAGGCTCTTCTGTGCGGACGGTATATTCTCAGTAGCTTGCAGGGCTCTCTGAGAGGGTCAGATAAATCGATTACACTTGAAAAGATGTGGCCCACTGCCAGCAATTTCTATCTTCTTTGTCTATGCACCAACATCCCCATACAAGGAAGATGAAATTGAGAAATTCTACATGGAACTGGAGGAGTTCTATAAAAAAGATCACAACTTCTACAAGATCATAGTCGGTGATTTTAATGCCAAGATAGGCCTGAGAAGATTGGCTGAAGAACTCCACATCGGTACCCATGGCCTAGAATGGAACAAACACGGTGAAAGACTGAGTTCATCATGTCCACCAAGACCATTCATGGGAACTCACAGTTCCAGAAGGCTGAATCAAAACATTGGACATGGGAATCTCCTGGTGGACAGTTCCACAATGAAACTGACCACATCATCTTCAATCAAAGGTTTTGCCTGACCGATGTTGCTGTCATCCCCAAATTCCAAACAGGATCGGACCACCGTCTCCTTCTTGCAAAATTCCTACTTCACAAAATGGGGAGAAAAGGCTGCAAAGTTTAAGAAGAGAACTCCCAGAAAAGCCACCAACTGTGAACTCTTTGGCTCCATTGCAGCAACATGGTATGATACCATCATTGATGACATTGATGAAGAATACAACAGACTGGTTCAGCACCTCCATGATTGTGCGAAGAATGCCGAGAGAGAAAGCCACAAAAGGACACCTGTCTTCAAGACTCTCAAGCTCATTCGCCAATGTGGCAAGGCGCGAGCCTCAGGCGACCAAATGCTAACATCCAAGTTAGCAAAGCACTGCAGAGAAGCAATAAAGGGAAGACCTCAAAGACAGAAGAGCAGAAATACTGGAAGATGCAGCAGAAGCTGGGAAAAGCATTTCGCAAAGCCCGCCTGTCCTTCGCCAATTATAAGACCAAGATGACTGCCCTCCGACATCCTGATGAATCGATCACATCTTCCAGAAAGGCAATGGAAAAAATTATCCACAACTTCTACTCAGATCTCTTTGATAGCCATGTCCACCTGCCCACACACCAAATTCCACAGGATGGATATGTCATTCCCAACGTTCTCCCTTCTGAAATCCAACATGCCATTTTGTCGGTAAAGAAGGGAACAGCACCAGGTTCAGACAAAGTCAGACCTGAACACCTGAAGAATCAGCCATCAGTACTCATCAATACACTGGCTCAGCTCTCTCATGCTACCTGTCTGAATGCAAGGTGCCCTCCCAATGGAAAACCAGCAGGACAGTTCTACTGTTCAAGAAGGGAGACATCCATGACATTGGCAACTATTGCTCCATCTGCCTGTTGATAGAAGGTCAGCAACTACACCACCTCCGCTTTGCTGATGACATCATTCTAATAACACCAAACATTAGCCAAGCGGCACAAATGCTGGCTTACTTTGACCGAGAATGTGGAAAGATAGGTCTACAGCTGAATCTCAACAACACTGAATCGGAGACCTGGACCCTACGAAAACAGGATGAGAATGCTATTTGGGTCTTATTTACGATTTGATGGAGGTCACAAAGAGCATTTTACATGTTAAAAATAGACTGTGCTTGTACTTTTTCTACACAGTATTTTTTTTAGTGAAGCAAAAGAGTTTTCATTTAAAGGAATTTCCTTAGAAAGGTGTGATGGCAGAGAGATGACATGTGTTCAAGACAAAACATGTTTTTTCCAAACTGGAAAAAGCCCCATATGATATTTTATTCGTGTAGATAAGTGTGGGATATACCAGACATACAAATCAATTCAGAGGCTAAGTAGAATTACTTTCAAAATTTGGTAATTGCTAAAAGGCATTATTCTGTAGGATCTCAATACTACAAATTTTAGAACTAATTGTATCTACTCATGTGAATTGACTTGACATGATTTTGAAGATCACAGGTATTTTGTGATACATTGATTTTTTGAAAATATACTGTACAATTGGCATAATTTTGTTTTTCATTGCTAAAAACTTCTTCTAAGACCTAAAAATGACATAGCCAAAGGTGAAATAGTCATAAACCAATGTCCAATTAGGCAAAAGCCAAATGTATTTTTAAGTGAAGTTTGTGGATTTAAAACCTACACATCAACACTGATTTTTATAATGCAAATAATATCATGTATATAGTACATAAAATAATGAGATCTATAAGTAAACAGTTTAATTGCCAATTTTTAATTCCAAGAAAAAATCTGTTACAAAAATAGCATATTGTATAATGTTATCATTTTAATATGGTTTTGTTCAGAAAGAAGCTAAAATCAAATTAAGACAAAATTTCCACATAAAAGAATAACAAAGTTGTCATGAAGAACTGGAAATTAGTATATTGGATGAAATACTTTTGCAAAACATGTGCAAAGTTGACTTCATCTTTCAAAAGATGTGTGACAGGAAGATAAACAATGATCTATTTGTGTTGCCCTAGGGAAACTTTTATTTCCTGATCTGTAAAATTGAGTTGGATGGCTATGTGGAAGCTTTAAAGTCTTTCCATTCCTAGGATTCTATTATTGTAGAGGATTGGCCAGGCTATATTTCTAAACTGAAAAGATCCTTTTGCCTGAAAGCAAAATGCCACTTGACATTTTAGCAAACCATAATTCAAGAAAATGAAAGAACAATGCCAAAACATAATTTAGTGCAGCAGAATGTTTAAAAGTGATTTTTTTTCTATCTCCCTGAGAGAACAAGTCCAAAAAAAGTCTGAAAATAATATAATTAAGAAAAAAAAAAGGAGTCCCAAACTCCAAACAGAGGCTAAAGATTGCCTGTATGGGCATACATTTCCAAGAAAGCCACCTCAAAATTGACCTGTCACATGACTCTGGGATCTAAGCACACTAAGTATGAAGAAATCACAAGAGAAGATGGTATCAGAGAGAGCTATAGATGTGCATTGAATCCAACCCTTTTGTGAGAAGACAGAAGTTTCCTTCCTCTGCTGTTCTTGTCTATATGCACATAAACAACTCAATAGTTCAACACATGTGTTTTTTTGGTACTCATACAGGGACACACTAGACCACTGATTCATTATATCTGTAGATAGTTAAGTGTGGAAAATTGTAACTGGAGCTATTCACAAAAGTATGGTACAGGGAGGCAACCATGAAGAACTTCAATTTCATTACCTTATTTAAATATGAAATTCAGTTAATAAGTATTAAAGTATCAACCTTGTTTCACCTGTTTTTTTGAGGAGGGTGGTTAAACTCGACACTGTTTGGTGCTTGATCCTGATTGTGAGCTCAGGAATTACTACTGGTCAGATCACTACTGGAAGGACAACAGGTGCCAGGGATTGAGTCCAAGTTGACCACTTAGAAGTCAACTATTTTACCCACTGTGTTATTTCTTTAGCTTGCTTCATCAATTTTAAGAAACATATTAAATAAAAATTGGAAAGTCTGGAGCTAGAGTGGTACTACACCAGGGAAGATGCTTGCCTTGCATGCTGCTAATAGAGGTTCTACCCTAGTGCCTCTTTTGTTCCCACAGTGTTTCTAGCGTGATCCTGAGCTCAGAATCAGAAGCAGGCCCAAGCACTGCTAGGTGTGCTTCTCTGCTGCAAAACTCTTAAGCAATGCATGCAATTTAAGACAATGGATGAGGGTAAAATATGTAGGAACATTAGATTTTCTGTGCAATGTTTCAATACAACAAAAATATGGTAAAATATGCTTGTGATAGCAGAGTTACAGGATTTGAGAAATAGCTCAGAGTTGGAGTGGATGCTTCTAATCCACCAACCCCAAGTTTGTTTCCCAGTACTGCATAGACCTAAGCCCTGTCAAACTTGGCCTGGTAAGAAAGAAACAAATATAACCCTGATACAAATATTCTCCCCCTGCTCACCTCTAATGATCACCACATTTTAGAAAAATGTTAATAATATTTTTATATTTCACAAAGTAAGTACAGAAAGAAGGTTGGACTCTTATGTTCTAAGTCATATCTGGTCTCCAATTAACACCTAGATACAACTTCAAATTACTTACTTGTTTGCTGAGACATCTTCATTTATTTTACCAAGAGAAGAAGGTTCTATTGGGTCTAGGCATAATTCTTCCTTAGACAGTAAAGGATTTTTTTTTATTTCTTTCCTCTTGAATCTCACTTTCCATCAAATGATTGTCTCTCTTAGGAAAGGAAAAACAATTCTCAATTTTCCAAAGCTGTGCCTGAATAAAACAGAGATACTTTTTATTTTTATAATATTTGTTCATCTTGACTAACTTACATGTTTCTGCCATGTGCTAGTCTAAATTAAAATATTTGGAAAAACACAGGCACACACACACATGAGTAAGACATGGCCCTTACCCAAAATTGCTAACATTCCATAAAAAAATACAATATAAATAAATGCAATTATAACTGTCATATATTATAAAAATTCAACATAAAAACTGAAGAGAAAATGAACCAAAAAGTTATTCTTTTAAAAAATTCTAAATAATAAGATCTATACTAAAAGAAATAGACACTTTTGCTGAAGAACTGCCAGAAATCATTTTTTGCAGTTATTTTTGCACTTTATTTCCTTGAAAATCTCAAAGCCAGTTCAATCATTGAGTATATTTTTTCCCAGAAACATGCATGCTGTGTGATAGTTTTCATAGATAATAACTGCAATTGCAAATATGTATCAAATATTCTCCATCGGAAATCTGTTTTATATTTTAGATGCTGAACAAATGCCTTCTTCTTTAATCAACCTACTTTGAATACACAGGAATGCACCCAAGAAGATGTCCAAAGAAAAGTAAGGTTAACACGAGCCACCCTGGAAGACCTGACTGTTCATTTACTATTGATAATTTATCAGAAAGGTCTTCTCAGTCAAATACCAACTAGTCAAAAAAAAGTAGCTTCAGAAAAGAACTGAAGCAAATAAAAGCAGTCTCAATATTTTTCTCAATAAGCAAAAAAAAAAGAAAGTTAAGGAGAACACAAACTAAAAGAGAGCCCTTTATAGAAAATGAAATGTTTATAAGAGTAGTCAAACTAAAATGGATACTCTAGGAAATATTTGCATTTAGTTTGTATTTTAATCTAGGGTACTAAATAAAAAATTCTGTGGTCTTTTATCTTTATATAGTTTATTATTAAATCAAAGTTCAAGCACTGGGTGAATAGGATCAGCTAAATCTTGTACAATTGACTAAACTGATGAAGTAGAAATATCAGGACACAGACTGCAAACTTAGAGAGGATAATGCTTAAATAGGTACACTGGAGAAGTGCACACACCATCTTAAACGTTTCCAGTACTATTATTATCTGACAGTTTCGAGGAATATATCTGTTTCCTCAGGAATATCATCAACAACCACACTTCTCCATTCGAGATGTCAGACTATTACACCGCACTTAAAATCTAACTTAACATGTTGACAGCAGTGGTACCATCAGTGGCTCTTGCTTAAATGGTTTAACATAGGGTGCAATGCTGTTGTTAATGAGGCAAAAACAAAACACAGACTAACTAAGTTACAAAATGATTGACATTTATTTGGCAAAAATTAAGACTTCTTTAATGAAATACATAGAATCAAATTACACTAAATATTAGATGCTTTCATCTGATTGCATGTGATTGGAAAACTAAGTCTTAATGTAGGAAATTAAAACGCATTATTACTGTCTTTCTATTTTATAACTTTGATACCAGAATTAATTAGATATAAAGATAAATGTAAGATTTAGATACAGGGCAAAAGTTCTTGCATTATACAAATCATATTTGTTTGACATAAATTTTACTGATTCTAGTTGTATTTACTAACTAGATCTCCTTAGGAAAAATACACATTTTTGGAAGTGATAAGAAAGTCTCTGTTGCCAGACCAACGCTTTGAATTGTGTGGTTTTAGACAGTTACGCAAACTTTTTTCTCCTCAACTTCTTCATCCTGCCTACCACACCAGGCTCTTGTCCTTATCTGTGTATTTACATCTGCTTCACACCAAAAGAAAGATGTTCACTGTTGCTGTTTCCCTACCGTTATGCTTCATCCCTCTTCTGGTACCCCTTGTGACTAGCAGTACCAAAATCCCATATTCTAGGAAGCTTGATAAATGCGAGTCATTAAAAAATTCAAGTAGAAGGAAGTTAGAAAACCCAGCTGTCCCCAGTTTTATTAGACTTCACTTTCAAAAACTACCCCAGCACCAGTGGCTCTTTCCCTGTCTCAAACAGAAGGAAAAAAATACTCAGACTATTTTCATTCAGCTCTTTTAGGGCGGAACTCTCCACAATATGAAAAACTTTATAAAACAACTGAGCAAAAAATATCCAAGATATGCAAATAACTGGTTTAATTAGCTATGTACTACTACTTAAAATTTAACTACAAACTGTTGGTGGGTATGGTGTCCATGCCTAATCCGGTCCTGTTCCTTACTTTCACACTACCTAAAGGACACCTTATGTCCCAGACATCATATGAATGAACTTTGTTTATGTACCTGTCATACTAATAACTAGCCATACTAATCTCCACCATATCTCACACCGAGCACACTTAGAATAGCCATAGATCAATGTTGGCATTGCATTAACTTCTCCAGCTGCCAGAACAGTTTTCTAACTCTGTGTGCAGAAAGTCAGTCCTGCACATTTCTGTCACACTCACCATCCATCTACCTATACACCTCCTTGTGTTCCCACTCAAATGGTTTTTCCTAACAAAGATCTGACACTCACTTTACACACCAAACAGACCTTTCCTCTGAGTGTTCACTGATATTCCTATGTTCATCATTCCAAAACACAGGTCTACATTCCTAGACTAAATTCTGATTCACCCTCCATATCTAATAATTCTTTGCAAATGATTCAATTAACTTCAAAAACAATAATTATTTTATTTTATAAAACATGAAGAACATTGCTTTGATTTATTGGTAGGATTAGTGATTGACCACTGAGTAGAACAGGTCAACTACCATACAATAAATGTGATTTCAGCAAAAACTCACATATCATATTCAACAGTACTGATTCAAGTATGTCAAATTAATATATAGTCCTTTCCTGAAGCACAAAGAAAAAAGGAGAATTCCCATAAAATACATGAAAAAAGACAGAAATTGAATTAATGAATATTTTCTTTCTTCATTACCTTACTTCCATCCCTCCTCCTCGCCCCACCATCATGGGCAGGCATAAATCAGAGCTTAGTTTTCTGATGAAAGAGTTAAAAGTGTGAACACTTTAACAAGCAAGATGAGTTCAAAGCTAAGGCATCATTTATTCTCTTCTATGTGCTTAGTAAATACATCCAGATACTGTGAATGTATTTCTTTATCTATAAATGGGAATAACAGAGAACTTCTCTTTCATAGGATAAAATTATACAGATTTCATGAGACAATTTATGTAAAAATATTAAAGTAGCACTTCTGGCATGGAGATGAAACATAGCACATGTTATCTATTACTATTTTAGCAGGAGTACCAAACCAGATGAACAAAATGTTGAACTGAGTTTTTTCTCAAATATGCCAATCATTACTACCTGTTTAATAATGGCATAGACTGTATTTGTAAAGTTTTTTAAATGAAAATATTTACTTGTTTTAGAGGAGTTTTTTCTCAGAAATCTAAAATATTTTCCACTCCATATTTTTTCATTTCTCCAGTGTCCTCCTTAAGAACTGCCAGGTTAATGATAAACAGGACAAGAGATGCCTGGAGCAACAGTTTCAGAAATGGAAGTCAGTTCTTTCATGACTAATGAACATTAAGAGCTGATGAAATTCTAATGGAAATCAGTACAAATTTATACTAAATGACAAGTAAATACTAGAATAATAAAGAAGCAATTTGCTACCTGACCAAAGATGTAGACAGGACCACTGCAGACATCAGTCACACAAATGTTGCAGTCTGCAGAGGAGGAAATAACCAATAAACGGCGGCCCCTGGCTCACACATCTCTAAGGAAGTTATCCGATCTTCATGAGGTTGAAGAGATCTTATCAGTGTTGGGGCCTGTGTGGTTTTTCCCTTGCTGGGATTAAGGCAGTACTCCTGAGTGAAAAGAAATACTAGAATTCTAAAACGGCGAATATTAAATCATTCCAGTGACACAACACTTTTTTAATTCTGAGATGGGAATGAAAAGGGTTACATTTGTGAACAACAGTCAGTGACCCAGGTGCAAAATAATGGTTCGTGCATGGTAACAAAGGTTATAACACTGCTGTTAAAAATTTAACAGGTTTCTAACTAATTAGAATGACTTAAGCTAAAAAAAAAAAGATGGAGAGAAAAATGAGCAAAACCAATTATTTTACAGATATTGCCTTTTGATGCTTAGGCACATTTGACAAATTTTATGTTATTGGGCAGATAATCAATGTCACAAGTTCCCAAACTAATAAAATAAAAAGTTATGGTGTATGAAGGATCAGTCCTCTATGTAAATTATGTTTGCAGGTGCTAGAGGGACAGGATAGGCATTAACATGTTTGAATAAACACTGCTGGCCTCACTTTGTTCCCCAAATTAGGAATGTTGCCCCAAACACTGCCAGATGTGATTAATGAGCACAGAGCTGGGAGTAAACCCTGAGAACTATTGGGTGTGACCCAAACACTCTCTCCCCAAGCAAAAGTTCATTTAAAAAGTAAGATTCTTAGATAAGGTATATTCTAATAATTTATGTTAAATAATGATTTACTAACAAAATTGCATTCATTAGTTGCATGACTGACATATATTCACATAAGATTTTCAATATTGACAATAATATATTTTTCTCCATTTGGACAGAAAGCTCTACTCAATATGAGGCAATAAAATAGATTGAACTTCCTTGTCCAGGAAATAGACAAGTCAGGATTCAGAATAAAGCATGAGAGAGGCAATCAAAACTAATCAAAATGATGTGAGATTTTCTAATTTACTTCTATATTCCAGATCTTCAACCCTCCATCAAGATTCCCTGTGGCAAGGTATCGATTCAGCTTATCAATACACATAATAACATATTCAGTTCCACGATGAGCCAAAAATTCAGCCAGAAGTTGCTTGTTAAATGTATCCCAGAATCGAACATATCCAGATCCTCCACATGACACCAAATTAGCTCCTCCTAATGTGTAAGAAAACAACCCAGTTAGAAAACTGTGGTGAAAAACATCAAAATCCAAATGAAAGGATAAGGATAATGTAGAGACAGGCAGTATCAGCACAATATAGGTTGTATTAACTATAGATTGAATATAAATCAGTTATGTTATACTCTCTTTTCAATACTAAAGGAGATAGGCTATATAAAATATTCTGCTAAATTTAATTCCTTTCATTAAATTTAATTTAGTATTTTGATATGAATTTTAGGTAAAATATAACAAAATATATATAACAGATTTAAGTTTGTTACTCCAAATAATATAAAATATTACTTTAACTGTTATATATTCTGAATAAATTAAAATAATTTTATTACTATTATGATCAATTTATAAATATATGATTAATAATCCATAAAATTAAATTCTTCATGCATGGATATGGTGCACATATTTAGTGATAGCAACAAAGCCATTGTGTTCTTTGTATAATGGCACCCTTAGCATTCTTTTTCTGAAATTATTTTTTAATTTCCATCATAAATTGATACAAACCTTCTTAAAACACTTCTTTGGTTCACAGACCTGCAACTAACCTTTTCATTTTCCATTGAAAAGCACTTTACCTAGATTATTTTTCAGTGTAAAGTTCCAATTATTATTTGATAAATCTGTGGATGGTTTCCAATTTGCTTCACAAATGTGCTGATGATTCACAATCTTGATCTGTTTAAAATAGAACTAATGGCATGTAGCTGCTGCTTGAGTGAAAACAATTTAGGGAATACTGATAAAATTAGGGAAGAATTAATGTTCAGGAAATGAGAACATTTTCGGAATATTAGTTTATATTGTAAATATCAGTAAATTCTGAAAAATAGACAGTTTTTAAATTTAATTGTTAAAAAATTTAATACAAATATCCGCAATATCCCTAAAAACATGTAGGTTTTATTGATTTTTAATAAAAATTGTAGAAAAATTGATGAAAATTTAATATGGTCTATATAGAAAATATTTATATTCTTTGTTTTTAAAACAATTTTAAAATTCAATGCTTTGTAACATGATTCATTTCATGTCTTATTTTTTGAAGCATAATAAGTTTTCTATTAACTGAATTTATATTTATGTTTATTTTTATTTCTAATTTCTGTTATATTACAGTACTTCATGTCTAATAGACAGCACTTACATATATCTGATATAATATATCTATATCTATCAAACACAGTACATTGTGCTAAGACATACAGTATTTTCCTAAAGTTAAGAAATAGCATTACTAAAATAAAAAATTTATACAAAAATTTTAAAAATGCATTTTTCTTAAGAAAAAAACTTAATTAGGGAAGATTCAGACTGCTTGTGTACCATAATAACATAAGTATTGAAAACAGGGTGGAAGAAGTCAATCACGTGGTTCTTTTTTCTACATTATTTTAAATAACTTCTCTATATCAAGCAGCAGAACAAGCATGAGTATATACTCAGTTCAAGCTAGGATTCTGACTCTAGAGAGCAACCACAGCTGGAAAAGACATACAAAGCACTGAAAGTTCTAGTCCCTCCTCCTCCTCCTCCTCCTCGTCCTCCTTTTACAACTATTACTCCTAGTAATTATTATTATAATAGAAACTGGGCAGATTGCAGGAAGCTTTTGTCTTGGAACTACAAGTTATTTTGAATTTTGCTTTGTCCCTGCATCTTCAAGTTTCTCACCATTTCTCTTAGCTCTTTTTAACACCAAGAGCTAGTTCAATAATTCTTAGATTCTACCATTTGTCACATGAAGATACAAGCTTTGATTTATATATTTAGAGTGTTTTTCATGTTGTGCCTTTCACCTTATCAATGCTGTTTCCCAAACTATAACATCAATTACAAATGTATCTCATCTCAAACAGTCATATTGACTTTTTTCTCACCCTACTCTTGATAACTGAACCACTATATAAGTTTCTGCTGGTGCCTATTTGACTCTTGTTTCTGTATCAGTACACTTGAACTCAGCATTTTCTGCAGTGGCCTGTGGGTTCCTGTCACTCAGTACTGTTAGCTAGAAGCACTCAAACTCTGCAAGATCTAGGTATAAATAGATTGAACTTGGAATTATTTGCTTTCCCAACACTGTACAATAGAATACTTCTGTAACAGAAGTCTATAGCTAAATATAAATATGTTTTTTATCTTTACCTTCACTACAATACTTTTCCTTGCTTCAAGAAAGCAAAGTCTCATAACAGCATTATTACACTCATTGTCAGTTTCAAAAGAACAGGTTCCCAAGGTGGCCTTCTCTGTCTTAGAGTGGGTGGAACAGTTCCTCCCACCGCTGAGTAGTGTTTGAGGCTCTGTGATAAAGAGACAAGCAAATGCCTTAACAAAAAAGAAATATCTTCTTTCCAAACAATTCTATTAAGGAAAGCACATCACAGTTCTGATTCCATCAAGTCTAATAATGGGTTTCCAGTTGAGATCTCTGAGTCAGCTGCTATTTACTTCCTTAACTGAAAGATTGTTTGATTTCATTTTTGCTTTGCATATTCATTTATGCTTACTGTGTTTTCCCTATATATAAATGAAAAGCAAATTCATTTATAGTCATTGGTAACATCTTAAATATCCTTAGATATTCCATACAAATATACTAATGGCATTTTCAGATAGTTAATATCAATAATTTAATGAGCATAATATTCAACACTTTTATAATGTATTTCAATTATTATTTAAAATAATATTTTATAAAAAATTTTATAAATTTTTTATAAAATATATAAAATATTATATATGCATAATATGTATGCATAATATGTATGCTACCCGCATGGCAGAGCCTGGCAAGCTACCTGTGTCACATATGATATGCCAGATACCAGTGCAATTATAGACCTCATTCCATGACCTGACAGAATGGTTTGGGGTTCTTTATGTTCCTGGAGCAAGCAAGTGCCATTGGACTCTACTTGCATGAGACAGGTCATATGGAGATGTTACTGGTGCCCGCTCGAGCAAATCGACGATGAACGGGAAGACAGTGATACAGTGAATATTTTATAAGTTACTGTCTAAAAATAGTACACAGTAATAAATGAGAGGTACTCACCTCAAAATTACAAATAGTCTATGGGCTGGAGCAATAATACAGCAGAGAGGACAAGTTGTCTTGCATGTGGCTGACCTGGGTTCAATCTCCAGCTCTCCAAGCCCACCATGATTGAGTACAGAGACAGGAGTAAGCCCTGAGCACAGCCATTTGTGGCCCCAAACCAAAATACAGCAACAACAAAAAATACAATCTATATATAGTTGTAAAAATTTATATAGAGGTGTCTTAGAATTTTCTTAGCAATATATCTATAGTAATATATCTATACTCAAAGAGCAATGTCCCTTCATATATTTTTCTACAGCTTAAATATTATCTGCTTCTATTTCTTTGCTAGCTCTCTGTATATGTTATTTCAATTGTAACTACAACTGATTATTTGCACATAAAGCATGCCAAACCTGTTTGTTTTGATCAAGCAAGCATCAAGTGTCTTCATTTAATATTTAAAGTATGTCTTTTTAACATTACTGTCTCAGTGTTTAATAAACAAAAAGCTAAATACAGTGACCAGTCCTCTTCTACAATCCAGTTCAGTTTCAATAAGTCTATGCAAATGAGGTTATATAGTGTTTCAGTGTCATTAAGAGTGACATGTTTATTACCCAAATAAATTAGTATAAAGAAAAATTTGTAGTATCCAAATAAAATTTTTCAAAAGCAAAAAGGGAATTGTAATGTATTTTGCTTAAGTATAAAAATATTCATGTGTTATTTAAATTCACATGAAATATAATATATTCCTAGTTTTTCTGCTCAAATGTCTTTAAAGTAAAAAAAAAAAACCTAATTTAAGATATCCAAGTTGCATAATTCTTAATATTAGCTACAGATTGAGCTTAAGCAGTTTATTAAAGGAATATGAGTTCCCATTATCCTACTAAGAGGTACTCAAGTTTCATACAAAGACAATTTGGCAAGGTTTATTGGTAAAAGCTAAACTAGATAAAAATGAGAAACTTGCTCCCTGCTGTCAATAATTTAGAAACGCTGATGCAGTATAAAAAGAAGAAATGAAATAGCATACCATGGAGAATTTGCTAAGCCAAGTAAATCTCAAGTTTCTTTAGTCACTTTGACAAGACAATGCTATCACTAATCGTGGGTGCTTACAGCCAATCACCTATAATTTACAAACAAGCTGTATTTAGTGTGTGCTTTAAGCATTAAACAACATGTCCTGCTGTGGTTTGCCTCAAGCACAGAATTTTAGCTTCAAATTTGCACTTACCCAGCTTTGATTTTAGCAGTCTCTGGTAATTAGGGTGAAGGACATAGTGAGCATTTTCTGTACTATTGTTCCATAGAATGATTTCTCCATCATAACTGCCTAAATGAACCCGGATAGAAAAATGTTTCCAGAAAATTAGAAATATAAGCAATATCAATGACATAGGCTATTATCTCAACATTTTATATGGAATTAGCCTGTATTAGGAACTAAATAACAATAGTTTCATCGATATTTGGGACTTACCAGTTCTCTCAATAAACCAGTGTATTCAATATGATGGATATTCTTTATAATATTAAATTACAAGGGTTACTAACAAAGGCTTTGCTATTAAATAACTTTAGTTTGATTCATGGAACTACTACCTACTAGCTACAAAATCTTGTTCAGGTTATTTAACTCTTGATGCCATAATACTTCATCTATAAAACTGGATTAATAATTGTATTTATCTCACAGTTTGTGACAAAAGAAAGTATTATAATGATACAATAAGTAATAACAATATTTTATAATTACTAAATATAATTAGAAATATCATATCATACTTCTTTGTTGTTGAATAAGGGCAAGCAAATTAAAGTTGGTTTCTGTTAAATCTCTTCTTGTGTGTGGGGGTATGTACATGGGTATTCTTTTTATTTCCTCCCTGGTGTATATTTTATTAAATGCTACTAAATCCAATTATAAAATAATCCCTACATAAGTTTTATATTATTAAACCTTACGAAGCTGGTTTAAGTTTACCCAGGCCTGTCTTGGGGAAGAGCAGTGTGTGCCCAGCTTCTTCAGGGCAGCACTATACTAAACAAGAGTGTAGATGTCAATTAAAGGGCCCAAGAGAAGGGATCTAATTTAAGTGGGATATACAAGTCATATCTTAGAATTTGTAAGAACTGTAAAAATACTGATTTCTGGAAAAAATAAACAAGTTGTACACTGACAAAGAAAAAGGATTAATGAAGGAATGTGCATTCCAGTTGTTTGTGGTAGTAGTATTCATCAACTACGGTGATTTGAAGTGCTTTATTTGCAGTGACTTGACAAAACTTTCCCATATATATGTGAGCGGGAGAAAATGAATGAAAAGATTGTCTTCACCAATTGTTTTAATACCAGATATATTATAATACCGATTTTATAATACCAATTGTTATAACAACCAGAGTCTCAGTCTTATAGTTCCTTAGCTTTGTCACATATCAGTATATGCTACCATATGCAGGGGGGAACTTTCAGTAGTTATGAAACAAGTTTGCCTTCATATTATGTCAGTGGAAAAATAACCAGGTAAATTTTGAAAGCAGTAAATTGCTAAGTGTAGATATATCAGCAAACCAAATATTGTAACACTCTGTAGATATCTTGCTTCTTCACAGTGATTTTTCATTCTTCTTATTCAGTGACTTTTCAGGGGTCAATACAAAATTTAGACTGTCAAAATACAAGGTTCATAATTTTATAGTGCAATTTGTCTTTATATTTTTGATTAGATATAATGTAACAGTTTCTGATTATTTTTGATCAGTGACATCAAACCATGACATCAGTGAAATCAACCTTTTGAAATTTATTTTTAAAGATATTTCAAAAAGCCAATTTCCAGACAATATTACTTAGGCTTAATTGCACAAAGGTTGAATATATTTTCCCATAATGAAACACCTGTATATCACAACAGTACTATTTGTATGTAACAACTCCAATGGTGCTCCTGAAAATAGGAATAAAAATAAAAGCTAATATTTTCCAAACACTTTTATAAATTCTTACTCAATCTTCACTATAAATAAAGATATCAAAATACTATTAATGGCTAACATTATTAGCCATTGTTATTTAGAGTTCAAAAAGCTTGTTCATATCATACAATGGTAGATACCATGATCTAAAATCAGCTAGGTGGGTTCAGTAGCTAATGCAAATAAACATTAATGTATTGCCTTAGAAATAATGATTAAGAAGTTTAAGTATAAGAATGTCTTCTTTTTTCTTCAATTTTTTTAGATTTAATATTTTTATTATTCCACCATGAGAACAAAAGAAAAGCTTTTCAAAGCGATTAGGACTAAGGGAGAAGAATAGACATAGAATGATCACACACATTTGTGAAATATACAAAGACAGTAGAAATGAAAGAGAAGGCATGCCCAAATTAGGGGAGGGAGGTTAGGTCAGAGAAGGGAACACTATGACATTGATAGTGGGAAGTAATCACTCTGGACAAGAATTGGGTGCTGAAAGGAGGTAAAATGATATGCATGATACTCTTTCAGACGCAGTATTGCAAACCACAATACTTAAAAGAGAAAGAGAAAAAGAAAAAGTGACTAACATAGAGGTAGGCTGGGGATTGGGGGAGCCAAAAGAGCAATAGATGACATTGGTAGAAAGAAAAAAACTAGTGACATTGGTAGAGGTGAGTAGACACTGGTGAAGGAGTAAGTGCTCAAATATTGTAATACTGAAACTCAAATATTGTTTTATACCTCATGGTGATTCAATACATTTAGAGACAAACAAAAGGAGAAAACCATTTCCATTAAAAAAGAGATTGAGTGTAAAATGCCAAACTTTAATCACTGATCGTAAAGAAAAGATTCATTCAACCTGTAGCAAGAGTTTGAGGAGGCAGAAATGCAGCACATAAGATGTCATCATGGTGTTGTATTCCTCCTTTCCATTCTTCCGACCGGATAAAATATTGATTGTAGTTCTGAGGTCGAAACACAGTAATATTCCTAGTAAAGAGGATTTAAATCTATCTCTGACTCTAAAAGTAACACAGATATTGAGTAGTAAAAACCCATTTAAGTTCCATCGCTTAGGCTATCTAAAACACTAAACTATCCTAATATTTTTTCTTCACTTTTCCCTCTACTTTGATGATTCTTTTTGTATTCTCTCACTGAATCATTTTATAAATTATGAATCTGTAGTAGTAAAAGGTTAATTATCCTTTCACAATCATTACTACCAACCATATATGCATTTATCAGATTAATTATCCATCACCAATACCCTAAAGCAAAGTTTCCCCTTTTGGGCACTACTGAATCAGTAAGTGTTGCATAACAATAATAAAAATGAATCTTTTAATAAGTTTTAAATTTTGAAATTATAAAGTCTATTTTGTTTATAACTTCTACAACATCTAGCATATTAACAATTCCTGAAGCAATTTCCCAGACTCACTTGACTATTGTTCTTTCTCAGTCGGCATTTTGGCAAACTACCATTTGTGCAATACTGAAAATCCTGTTTCAAACGAATTGAACATAAAACAGATACATTTTGAAAATAAATTTTAAAAAAATCAGATGTTTGTGTCTCCAACTGCTGGTCAATTTGAAGATAGGTCAGGCTGTGGAGGTTGGAGAGAATCTGGGGACATTGGTGGTGGGAAATGTGCACTGGTGGAGGGATGGGTGCTGGAACACTGTATGATTGAAACCCAATCATGAACATCTTTTTAACTGCTTATCTCATGGTAGTATAATTTTTTTTAAAAAATTGGAGGATTCAAATTCTGGTACAGCTAGCTCCCATTTAAGTTATGGTTCAAATATTCCTATGTGCCTCCTAAATATCTCAAAGAAACATTTGGAACCCTAGAATTGAGAGTTTCCTGTATTTTTTCTTCACTTTCCTGATCCTATGTTCTTAATTTTAAAGACCTCCTAATTGCCCTATCAGTTAACTTCTCAACCTCTGATGGATGTTACTTTGCTCCTTAAAACACCTATGTTTATATAGCCTGCTTCTCGCATGTTTTACTATTATTCTGTATTTCCCATTTGTTCTTAATAAATATAATTAATAAATGTCCCCATTGGTTAATTAACAAAATAATAATATTTTTAAAATGTTAATTTATTAATAAATGTTTGTGATTAATAAATGTTCCCATTTGGTAATTAAATATATTAGCATTTCCTATTAGTGTACTTCCATTTCTTTTACTCAATTTTAAAAACCTAGTTTAAGGACTTCACAGAACACCACAAGTTTCAGTCAAATTAGACGGCCTTAGTTCCTAACTTTTCTCATTGTAGAGTAGCTTCAGCTTGTGATTAGACATCTCATATAATGTTTCCATGAATGATATTCTATTCAATGCTATATGTATTTCCTCTAACAGAAAAATCTACATAAGAACACTCCGCTCTTGAAGATCTAGCTGGTTCTAGTAGCTTCCTTTACAAATCAGAAATATTTTCTGTGACTTCTTATATTAATATTTCAATGCTACTGCAACATTTACTTATTCTTCAACATCTACTTATTCTTTATGACAAACATTTTGTCATAAATTTATCATGTTGGATATATAATTACCAAGACAATGATTTAAGAAAATCATTCATCCAAATGTTGCCTCATCAAGTAAGTCACTGTATCTAAAGATTCTCCCTTAAATATGTTACCCCTAATTTACATTAATTTTCTTTATTGCATTATTATATATATCATGTGATTTTGTGCTTATATTAATTTGTTTTCTGTCTCTTCAATAGTAAACAAGGTTTTAGAAGAAATGGGTTTTGTACCTTGTATATCAGATGAGCCAGATTATTTCTTAGTGTCGGGCGCCGCCCGGGGTCCCCGACAGTGTCAGGACAGAGGTTGTCTTCTACCTCCGAGGACGCCGGGAGAAAGATGAAAACTCACGAGTCTGGTGCAGTTCCAAAAATGGCTTTTAATAGTACAAAAGCTCTTCCACAGCAATCCAATATAATGAACAAACTCTAGCTCTGGTCCGAACTTAGACCATACAAAAGAGCCTAAGACTCCCACCAAAGAGAGAGGATCTCACCCGAGCTGAGTCCTACCCAGAAGAAGGAGCAAAGGCCAAAGATCAAAAGGCCAAAAGCCAAAAGCTGAAGGCTGAGGAACCAAAAGGCAAAAGGTAAAAGGGGAAGGGGCCTCAAGTCAGCCCCTTATATACACCAAAGTAACCCCAATCGGGAGGTTGTCATGCCAACAAAGAACCCTAAACAGAGTGTAGTGCCACACCCTATTGTAGGTATAAACAAAGGTTACACCAAGGACTAATCCTAGATTATCTCTTATGTAAAACACTGGAGAGAGAGGGGGCTGATATAAAGTAATACATCTTAACTTCATGAGCTTCATGTAATCTAGATGGTACCCACAAGGTCCTTATTATTATCTGCACCAGTGTGATTCTGAGTATCTTGTTCTCATGTACTGAAAGGGTCATACTCGCCTGCTTAGAGCAAACTAGTATGATCCTTCCTATAGTCTTCCTTTAGTCTCAGCGTAGCCAGGGTGGTAGTCTCCTGGTAAATTCTAACTGTCCCACGTTGGGTGCAGTGGGTATAAAGAGGAGCTGTGCCCAATCTAGAAAACATAGAAGTCTTAGTAGATGTATAAGTCAGAAGTTATTCAATCAAGGTGACTTCTGTAACTGCCACACCCTCTAGCAGTGTTTACATAGAAGAGAGATCTCATGAGAATGAACCTTGGCTTAAATAAGATTAATCTGGGAGTGAGCAAAACAACAAAACTCCCAGATTAGCTAAACATGTCCTCCAACACTTAGTACATAATAGTTATTTAATAAATAGTTGCTTAAAAATATTAACTTGTCCTGGTCTTGTCACTTGTCTTCCCGTAGTTCACTGATTTGCTCAAGCAGGTGCCAATAATGTCTCCATTCATTGGGAATGAGGTGCATTATTGTTACTGTTTTTGGCATATTGAATACACCACAGGTAACTTGCCAGGCTCTGCCTTGGCTCTGGGTTCATCCCATTGGCCCAGTCTTTTTTCTATGTCATACCATCAACCATCCACCATCAGGGCCCACTGGGCAGAACCCTGGGTGTTTAAATATCATTTTAAATCAATAATATCAACACATTAAATATTAATACTTGTCAGCAACCTAAGATATAAGTTAATTGCTGTTCTAAAAATTATGGTGAATATCAGACTATCTCTATATATTTGATTTTCTCCTTAATAAAATAGTAGGTTGTCCCTAAAACCCCAGACAGTCATATGCTAGGAAGTCTGGGGACCATATCTTTCTGCCCTGTATCATTGGAGCCCACCCCAATCCAGTTATTGGTCCTAACTCAGGTCAGTGTATCCTCTAAGCCTTTACGCACTCTCTGAAGCCTGGGCCTGCCCTTCCACATCCTGAAATTCTTCATGGTCCCACACCAAGAAGCATGGGGATTCAACCGTTCTTCCCTGTACCAAAAGAGCCCATCTCTAGGCAAGTTATTGATCCCAATTTGTGCCAGGCTATCCTCTAACCCAAAAGAGTGCAGATGGAAGCACCTGTGCTCAAAGACATACAAATATACTTCAAAAATTGTGTGGAGGAGTGTGTGGGGTAGAATTCCTATTTCACAACCAGTATACAGATTTAAATTTAAGTTGACTCAAGTCAGTAACTATCTGACAACTATATAAACAACACGATAAAGAAAAAGAGCAACAGATGTAGTGCTAGTATCTGTCTATCATAAAGAAATCAACAGATTATTCTCAAATAACTAGGAATCCAAATCCCCACCATAAATGCACACAAGTATCAACAAGAACAATGGGGAAACTAAGGAACTTAGATGCAACAAAAAAATAGAACCATAAATGCTGGCAATTCCCCAAGTCTATTAAAATGTTTGAGCCTGGTCAATGAGGACCTAAAATCAATCCTCACTGTACAGGCAACCAGAAATTAAGCAAGCAGTTGCCAGCAAAATTAAGAAATCACTTGATGGGAAATTTAACAAATTTAAAGAAGAATATTTTCAGAGAGGTTCCATACACATAGAATTGAAGGAGCTAAAGAACATGCTAGCAAGCCCATATAGACACATTTGAAGACAAAATACAGATCAGAACTGATAAAGAAGTCAAAAAATCAGAGGAAGAAAATGCAAAGAATAATGGACAAAGACAGAAAAATAATCCTGAATTATATGAATGTTGGAAAGTGAGGTAAAAAGGAAAGGTGAAAAGTGAGTGATGAGAGCGATAATAGCTTCCCTAATCTCTGTAGAGGGGCAGTGGTACAAACTAAGCAGGCCAAAATAAAGTACCAAATAAAATACACTCAAGCAGAACAAGACACAGAATAACCAAAATGGCAAAAACCAAAGAAAAAGAAAAGCTTCTAAAGCAGGAAGAGAAGGGGGCCGGGGCCATAATACAGTGGTAGAGTGTTGGCCCTGCATGCAGAGTTCATTTTGAGTCTGTTTGCTCTGATTTTCCAGATGCATTTCTTGTAGGCAGCAGAATGTTGGATTAAGTTTTTTAATGCATTTTGCCATTTTGTGTCTCTTAATTGGTGCATTTATACCATTGACTGTTGGGGAGTCGCTGGGGTCCCCAACAGTATCAGAACAGAAGTCCTCTTCTACCTCCGAGGCCGCCGGGGAACGGATGAAAACTCATGAGTTCAGCGCAGTTCCAAAAAGGCTTTTAATAGTACAAAAGCTCTACCACCGCAATCCAATATAATGAAAGAACTCTAGCTCTGGTCCGTACTTAGACCATACAAGAGAGACCAAGTCTCCCAACAAAGAGAGAGAATCTCACCCGAGAGGAGTCCTACCCAAAAGAAGGGGCGAGTGCCTCATGTCAGTACCCTTATATACACCAGAGTAATCCTAACTGTTGAGAGGGAGGGTTCTATCAACAAAGAACGCTAAACAGCTTCTAGATAGTGGAATGTTGAAGTGTGGTGCCACACCCTATTATAGGTATAAACTAAGGGTTAACAGCCAAGGACTAATCTCTTCCTCTGAGATTATCTCTTATATAAAACACTGGAGAGAGAGAGAAAGAAAGAGAGAGAGAGATGGTATAAAGTAATACATCTTAATTTTCATGGGCTTCATGTAATCTAGATGGTACACACTAGGTCCCTCTCATTTATTATCTGTACCAGGGTGGTTCTGAGTATCTTGTTCTCCATATACTGATAGGGTCACACTCGCCCACGTGAGGGCAAACTAGTATGATCCTTCCTATAATCTTAAAGATAGTCTCAATTTAGCCAGGGTGGCAGTCTCCCTGGTAAATTCTGTCCCATGCTGGGTGCAGTGGGTATAAAGAGGAGCTGTGCCCAATCTAGAACAGATGTATAATAAGTCAGAAGTTATTCAGAGTCAAGGTAACTTCTGTAACAGCCACACCTTCTATCAGTGTTTACATAGAAGAGAGATCTCATTAGAATGAACCTTGGCTTAAGAACATGTAAATAGATTAAGCTGTGATCAAAGCTCCCAAGCTAGCTAAGCCTGTCATCCAACAGTTGACATTGAGAGAGATTATTGTCATGACTTTTTTTGTCATCTTTCTGTGTAAGTTTATTGTGTTTTTTGGAGCTTGTCTTAATTTACAGTAACTTCTTCAGTCCTTCTTTGACAGTTGGTTTTTAGTCTATGAAGTCCTTAGCTGTAGTTTATCTATAAAATTGTGTATTGTTCTTCAAGCCTACCAGAGTTCAATCCCCAGAATTCCATAAGGTCCCATGAGTACCACCTGGAGTAATCCCTGAATGTAGATTCAGGAGTAATACTTGAGCACTACAGGATGTGAGCAAAAATGCTAGAAAAAAGGAGGGAAAGAAAAAGAAAAATGCTAGGAAAAGGAGGGAAAGAAAAAGAAAAGATCCTCAAACCGTTTGTTCAGAGTCTTGACGAAGTGGTATGATATGAATCAAATTACTCACTGAAAGAAAATTTCAACCGAGTCCTCTACTCCATGATAAGAAGGTGGAGTAAAAAACATTTTCAGAAAAACAAGAGATAGCAATATTTGTGATAATAAAGCTAGTCCTGAATGAACTACTGAAAGATTACTTATATAAACTAGTCAATTGTAAAATCCAAAACCCTACACAGTAAATGGTAATATAGCCCTCTATATCAGTAATATTCCTGAGAGTCAATGTACCAAACTATCCCGTCAAAACACATAGAGTGGTGGAATGAATTAGGAAATGAAATCTATTTATTAGCTGCTTACAGATAACAAATCTAAACTTGTAGGACAGAAACAGGCTCATAGTAAAAATATCCAAAAACAGTTACACACGCCAATTGAAGGAGGAAAAAAGTTGAAACATACATGTCTGTCAGGGAGCCTTAGGGGTCCCTAACAACATCAGAGAACAAGTTCTCTTTTATCTCAAGGACCAGTGTCAGATGAACAAACCACAAGTTCACTACAGTTCCAATAGGTTTTTACCAATCACCAATAATTAAACAAACTCTGCAACTATAATTCAAGGTAATGGGATTTCCGAGAGCCCCTAGCCCTTGGCCAGACCTCCCACTATGCACTTGGGCCAAGGTCTCCCACCAAAAGAAATGAATCTTTCCCTAGTCAGTCCCTTCATAGACCCAAAAGCCAGAATCCTTTCCTCAGAATGAGTTGCATTAACAAAAATCAATGAATCAGCTTTCAGGTATAGAATTTAAGTCATGCCACACCTCTGGTTCAGGTCTAAACAAATGATAATGCCAGTACCTAATCCTTTCCTCTGAGATTATCTCTTATGTCAAAACACTGGAGAGAGAGAGAGAAAGAGGGCTGATATAAAGAAATACATCTTATTGGATGTATATTCATAGGGAGAATCACATCATAATTTCAGGTCATGAACATCATGCAATCCAGACGGTACCCACAAGGTTCTTATTTCTACACTGCACCTGGGTAATTCTGAGTGTCCTGTCCTTGTTTACTGAAAGTGTCACACTTGCTTTCCAGACCACAAACTAGCATGATCCCTCCTTTGATCTTGGCAGAGTTGATAAACAGTATTCTCAACATAGCCAGGGTTATGGTCTCTTGGTAAAATTCTAATTGTCCCATGCTTGGGACCAGTGGGTATTAAGAGGAATTGTACCCAATCTAGATAGCACTGAAATCATAGTAGAGCTTATAATAATATTCCAAGAGTTATTAATTCAGAGTCAAACTGACTCCTGTAACTACCACATCCTCTATCAGTGTTTACACAAAAGAGAGGTTATTTTTAGCAAGAATCCTGGCTTAAAAATATGTAATAGCTTAAACTGTAAATAACTTAACAGCAAAGATCCAAAGCTATCTAGGCAACATCATCCAACACATATCAGATAAAATGGCATTCAATATAAAGAAAGTAATTTGAGATAGGGATGTACACTAATTATTGGATAATGGAACAGCAGATGAAAAAGTAATAACTTTACCATATATACACCAAATGTAGCATCAGCAAAGTTTATAAGGCATGTGTTCACAAACCTAAAGAAATGCATAGATGCAAACACAATAGTAGTGGGGGACATCAACACTGCACTGTCATTACTGGATAGATCAACTAGACACAATGTCAGTAAAAACATGATAGCACTAAATTAGGAACTATAAATGCAGGAACTAGTAGACATACACAGGGGCCTATAAAAAAACTAAAAATCCAAGTACACATTTTTAGTACACATGTAATATTCTCTCCAAGATAGATCATATATTAGTTCATGATATAAACCTATATAAATAAACCAAAAATAAACCTATAAAATAAACCGAACCACAATGCCGCAGAGATAAAAATTAATACTAAAAAGAAGACATGGAGAAGCTCTAATACCTGGAAACTGAAGAGTATGCTACTAAATAAAAGCTGGTTCAGAGAGAAAATCAAGGAAGATATAAAAATATTTCTTGATGCTAATGACAATAAAACAAGATATCAAAATCCATGTGCCACTGCAAAAGCATATTTAAAGGGGAACCCCTAGCACTACGACTTACATTAAGAAAAAAGACAAGGATAACCAGTAATTTAAACACACATCTGAAACATTTGGAGGACCAACAATAAATGAATCCAAAGGTTAACAGAAGGAAGAAAATAATAGCAACCAGAACAGAAATCAACAATATAGAAACCAAGAAAACAATACAAATGTCAATGAAAATCCAGAAGCTGGTTCTTCAAAAGAATAAATAAGATAGATAAATCTTTGGCTAAACTAACAAAGGAAACAAACAGAATTTTATTCAAATAAATAGGCTCAAAAACATCAGGGGAGAAATCATAACCAGAGCCCTTAGAAATCTGAGCTGTGATGAGAGCTTATTATAAACAACTCTACTTTGTTAAGTTGTAGAACCTAGAAGATATGTATAGATTCTTAGAAACATGTAATCACCAAAAAACCTGAATGAAGAGGGAATAGAAAGCCTGAATCAAAAGCAAGCAGGAGACTGAAACATTAATTAATTAATTAATAATCAAAAGTCTTAATTGTTTCAATTAACAATCACTAGCAAAGAAATTGAAACATTAATTAGGAATTTCCCAAGATAAACAGAAGTCCTGGGTTTACTAGTGTGGGTTTACTAGTGTGTTGTATCAAATTTTAGAAAAAGACTTTATGTGGTTGATCCTTAAGCTCTTCCAAAATATCAAAAGAAGCAGGAATCCTTCCCAACATCGTGCTAATGTCATACTAATACCCAAAGCAGATAAAGACATTTCTAAAAAAATAAAACTTCAGACAAATTTCCTTGATGAACATCAATGGAAAACTCATCAATATCTAGGCAAACAGATATAAAAAAATCATACACCATGATCAAACAGTATTTATCCAAGGGGTGCAATGATGTTTCAACATACATAAATCTGGGGGCCGGAGCGATAGTCCAGCGGGTAGGGCATTTGCCTTGCACGTGGCCTGCCTATGCTGGCCAGGGTTCGATCCCCGGCATCCCATATGGTCCCCTGAGCACCACTAGGAGTGATTCCTGAGTGCAGAGCCAGGAGTAACCCCTGAGTGTCGCTGGGTGTGACCCCACAAAAAAAACCTCCTATATAAATCAAATGGCACACACCAGCACATCAGTAAAACAAAAGCTAAAAATGATGTGACCATATTAATCAATGTAGAGAAAGCTTCTGACAAGAGCCAACATTCATTTATAATTTAAAAAATTACACTTAATAAAATAGGGGTGGAGGGACTTTACTCAAGATAGTAAAGCTATTTATAACTAGCCTGATACAAATATTTTCCTTAATGGAAAAAAAAGAAATTTGAAAGCATTCCATTGTGATAAGATACTATCTCTACTTTTTAATCAACATTGTACTAGAAGTTCTGGCAATGGCAGTCAGACAAGAAAAGAAGTCATATTACCTATATTTGTAATTCACAAGATATTATACATAGAAACTCCAAAAGAATCACCAAAATAAACTTCTAGAAGCAATAAATTAATACAATAAAGTGGCCAACTTCAAAGCTAATATACAAAAACTACTCATATTTTCACAGACAAATAATTATTAGGAGACAGAGATAGAGCCTATTCAAAATAATGTCCAAGAACATCAAGTTCCTAGGAATCAATTTAACTACAGAGTTGCTATATTGATACCATGAAAGTTTCAGAACATTTAAAGATATAGAAGTCCTCAGAAAATGGAAAATTAGTCCATGTTCTTGAATTAAGAGTCAATAATGTCAAAAGGCTATCCTATCTAATGAATATGTAGATTCAGTGCAATCCCTATCTGAATTCAGACTATGTTCTTCTAGAACTTAGCACACTCCATAATAAATTTAGAATTTAATCACAAAAGAACAAGAATAGACAAAACCATACTGAAAAATAAGAAATGGAATGGTGGGCATCTCATAACTTAACTTAAAACTATACTATAGCTCCATAGTGGCCAAAACAGCATGCTACTGGAATGAGGATAAACTCTTACCAATAGGTCAGAACAGAATATCTGTCAGGGATGCCGGCTGGGTCCCTGACAGTGTCAGAACAGAAGTTCCCTTCTACCTCCGAGGACGCCGGGGAACGGATGAAAAACTCACTAGTCCGGCATAGTTCCAAAAAGGCTTTTTTTTTTGCTTTTTTTTTTTTGGGTCACACCAGGCGACGCTCAGAGGTTACTCCAGTCTCTGCACTCAGGAATTACTACTGGTGATTCTCAGAGGAACCATATGAGATACCGGGGATCGAACCCGTGCTGGCAAATGCCCAACCCACTGGGCTATCGCTCCAGCCCCCAAAAGACTTTTAATAGTACAAAAGCTCTTCCACAGCACTCCAATATAATGAAGGAAATCTAGCTCTGGTCCGAATGTAGACCATATAAAAGAGCCTGAGTCTCCCACCAAAGAGAGAGGATCTCACCCAAGAGGAGTCCTACCCAAAAGAAGGAGCAAAAGCTCAAAAGCAAAGCAAAGTCAGTCCCCTTATATACACCAAAGTAATCCAGGGGGAGGGTCAGGGAGGAGGTCAGGGAGGCAACAGGGAGGTGTCAACAAAGATTGTAGAAGGGCGGTGCCACACCCTATTACAGGTATAAACAAAGGTTAAGCCAAGGACTAATCCCTTCTTCTAAGATTATCTCTTATGTAAAACATTGGAGAGAGAGAGAGCTGGTATAAAGTAATATATCTTAATTTCATGAGCTTCATGTAATCTAGATGGTACCCACAAGGTCCTTCTTATTTATTATCTGCACCAGGGTGATTCTGAGTATCTTGTTCTCCATATACTGAAAGGGTCACACTCGCCTGCTTGAGAGCAAACTAGTATGATCCTTCCTATAGTCTTCCTATAGTCTCAACGTAGCAAGGGTGGTAGTTTCCTGGTAAATTCTAACTGTCCCACGCTGGGTGCAGTGGGTATAAAGAGGAGCTGTGCCCAATCTAGAAAACATAGAAGTCTTAGTAGATGTATAAGTCAGAAGTTATTCAGAGTCAAGGTGACTTCTGAAACTGCCACAACCCTCTAGCAGTGTTTACATAGAAGAGAGGTCTCATTAGAATGAACCTTGGCTTAAGTAGATTAAGCTGTGAGTGGGCAAAATACCAAAGTTCCCAGATTAGCTAAATCTGTCATCCAATAAATATCCAAAAGACAAAGTCCCACATATATAGTCAGTTAATATTTGACAAAGGACCTGAGAACATTAAATGGAGTGAAAATATTCTTCAACAAAAGGTGTGGCAAAATTATAAAAATATTAAAACCAATCTATACTTCACACCTTACACAAAAAGTCAATTCAATATCGAACAAAGGTTTTGAGATCAGACCATAATCTGCAAAATACATTGAGGAAAATATAGACAACAGAATTAAAAATAGACAAATGGGACTGCATCAAATTGCAGTTTATGCAAGACAAGAGAAATTCATGCTAAAACCAAAAGACAGCTAACTGAATGGGGGAAAATATTTGCTGTCAACACATCAGGTAGAGGGTTGATATCCTGGATATATAAATTATTCACGAAAATCAGCAACAAAGAAAATCCAAAAAATAATCCATCAAAAATGGGAATGAGAAATGAAAAGGGCTCTCTGATGAAGGCAAATGGATCACCAACCGGCTCATGAAGAATATTCCTCATCACTTATTATTTGGGACTCCAAACCAAGACAACGGTGAGGTGTCATCTCATAACAGTGAGAATGGCACATAAAAAATAATGTGATATTTGGGGAACAATCAGTGTTGGTGGAAAAGCAGTGCAGAAGAAACTGTCACTCAGTGCTGGTTGGAATGTGTCTGGTTCAACTCCTATGAATAGCAACAGAATGGATTCTCCCTCAGAAAACTTAGATTTGAGCTTCCATATGTCCCATCAATTCTGTTTTGCGGTATTTATTTCCAAGAACAAAAAAAAATCCATTCCAAAGGACACATGCACCCAATTATTCACTGTAGCACTTCAGTATAGTAGCTAAGATTTGGAATGAACCTATATTTCTTACAACAGATCAATGGAACAAAAAGAGTATACATAGTGGAATATTATATAGCAGTAAAAAGTGGAGAAATGATGTGGAATGATGCAATATTCTGAAACATGGATGGAACTAGAAGACATCATGTTAAATAAGGCAAGTCTGAAGAAGGGTAAACAGGATATCACTTAAATGTGGTGTTGAGAGAAACTGAAAGAGGAAAGGGGGATGACTAGATCACCCTTGATCCCAAAGTATAAAGAGGAGCATGAAAAACAGCAAATAGAGAGAGTGGGAGATAAGACACAGATAAGAAGCAACAGAGGCAAGGTTTAATGTACATTGATGAGGTTAAGGAATGATAGAACTAAATATTTATATATATTATATATAAAACAATATATAATATATATATTATATATACCACAGATACAATAACACTGAAATGCTGAGACATAAACATTAATAAAAAAACTTCAAGATGCCTGTGAAGATGGCAGGTGGGGATGGTTGGTGGGGGAGGACGTTGAAAAAGAATTCCATGAACACTGACAGAGGGAAGATAAACTGATGTCAATATTGGTGATGGAATAGTCTATGACTAAAGCCAAACCATGTATAGCTTTATAAATCATTGTCCTTTCATAAAGGGCAATTTTGGGGAAAAAAAAGAAAATAGTTGGTTAAAAGACTGTTGTTTTATAATGAAGAGTGTGAGATATAATAGGCCAATTCTATATTATGTCTCAGCCAAAATTTAATGCCAAATATCTTTTATCCAAGGGTACCCTTATTAACTAGATACATTTAGGAGCTGCCACCCGAAAGCCACACAATTATTTTAAGACATTATAAAAGGTAGCTCTTCTTTGATTTGACCTTGTGTGTCAAAATGTTGAGAAATAAATTAGCTGCCACCTTTTCTTTAAAACCTAGCCAACAATTTTCATTTGAAATGACAGTTATTCTTAAATACATTCAGAATCTACTCTGTATTTCTTACTGTCTGTTTCAATGATAACTTCTAAAGTTGTACTTTTGCCAAGGGTTACAGTGCAGAATGAGCCAATTTTAAGGCCATTTTGAGAGTATGAAAGGTTTGTTCTTTTTGACATTGAAGGAGGGTATTAGTTCAATTCCACACCTCACATTCAAAATCCTGGGTACTACTGTGTCATTTTGTGATCTGGTGAAGATGATCACATCTCTTGATGACCAATTCTGTGAAAATAAAATTAGTTTGCCTATCAAGCACAAAAAAATTGCAAAAACAAGTATTAAAAATAAATTTTAACAACCTCTTTATAGCGAGTGAACTAGGAAAATAATTCTCACCAAACACTTATGCAAAATTCATCATGAAGAGAGCAAACTATACATAACCATGTCTTCTCTCATAAGTTAATATTTTTGTATTAGTACAGCTATCATAAAAGCTGATTTTTCTTTGGTCTATAGAATTTTTAGGCTTAAGTGAAATAATACCAAAGCAATAAAAATTAGTTCAATGTTAACCAGTTAGTTCCTATTCTTTTCCCAAAATATCACTTGATCACTTGACATCCCGTTATTTGTCGATTTGCTCAAACAGGAGCCAGTAATATTTCCATTTGACCCTATCACGTGCCAGTGTAGCCCAATGGCATCTGGTTGCTTCAGGAATACGAAGAGCCTCAAACCGTTCGTTCAGGGTCTTGATCGTAGAAGTTTGACCATCTTGTAGGTGGGCAGCCACGTGATCTTTTGACATCCCGTGGGATCCAGTTGGTAACGGCTCTAGTCCAGCGATCGTCTCCAAATCGCATTACACGTCCAGCCCATCTGATTTTCAATGCCTTGGCAAACGAGACAGCATCCCTGACTCTGGAACAGTGACGGAGGTCAGAGCTCTGGATTCCTTCTTTCACTTGAGTGAGGCGTGATATTCCAAGCATAGCTCTTTCGAATCCTCTTTGAGAGACCCGAATAGCATTCTCATCCTGCTTTTGTAGGGCCCAGGTCTCTGAGGCGTTAATGCAGGGAGAACAGTGGAGTTGAAGAGATGTGCCCGGAGCTGGAGGTTCTTTGTCTTTTTAGCTATTTCTTCGATGCTTTTGAAGGCATTCCATGCTGCTTTCTTCCTCCTGAGCAGCTCAGGTTTTAGGTCATTCATCATGTTGAGTTCTCAACCTAGGTATACATAACTGGTGCATTCAGAGATGTCTGTTCCATTTAGAGTGATAAAAAAAAGTTCCCAAAATATACTGTTATATTTCAGACACTGAAAATTAGATTTGAGGATTGTTTGCCAATTTTAAACATACCTTCTGAATAGAGTACATTATCTCTGAGTATGGTAATTAAGAATAGGTCACAACGATGATCCTGATTCTTATTCTAGTAATAGACACAATTAAGTCACAAAATGTGAACCTTTATTAACAATAATTTGTTTGTTTTATTATATATATGTAACCATATGATGTATGTTTATCATTGAAAAACTTTAAGTCCCTATTCTCATTAAACTTAAAATATATGCATGTATATGGATGGATTTGGGGCGATAGTTTCAGGGGACAATATAGGGTGCTGGGGACCAAATCTAGGTCTGCTACATGCAAGGCAAATGCCCTACCTTGTGTGCTAGCTCCCTAACCTCACATCTATGACATTTCCAAAATCATTTGATTGATTATCCTGTTTGGTATTTGTGTTACTGTATTTATATTTCACACAGACAAAATCTTTATGAATATAACTTTTTCATTGCAGAGAGGATATAAAATTGGGATAAATCTGACCTAAAGGCAAGGTCTATAGTATTGAAAATATAGAATTTTATTACATTCCATGACTCATATGATTAAATGTAAAGAAAGCTATTATAAATGCTTTACCTGATTTTAATCAGTAATTTTTTGTACTTGATTATTTATTCATTTACATTTTGTCTGTGTAAATACTGTCAGTTATTTCTTAAATGACTAAATTCATGGGGCTTTTTAAGTATACATGCTTTAAAAAGGCATACCTTTTCTTTTAAAAAATTTTAATTAATTTCTATTTTTTGAAGTTGTTACCATTTTTTTTTTACCTTTTTTAATAGCATGTAAATGTTTACAACTTTGGTGTTCCCTTAACGAACCATGACAAATGTGCCTCATACACTCCTCAGTGTAATCTTGTTATTTCTGAGCCATTTCTGCTTATTGCCCTGTAATTTCAGTCGCCAGGACCAAGAATTTGTCATTGTTTGTTATTTTCTTGTTTTATTACTCTGAATATTCTGTATAATGGGTGATAATGCTGTATTTGACATTCTCTCTTCTGCCTTATTTCACTTAATCTGATACCCTCTAGTTTATTCCAAGTTGTATAAAACTGGAATGTGTCATGTTTTGCCTCAGATACATCATACTCTAGTGTTTGTATGGGTAGGGTGGAGGAGCAGCTTCTTTATCCATTCATTTTGTGCTGCACATTTGGGTTGGTTCCATAATTTAGCTGTTGAACCAAGTGCTGTGAAACATGGTTTTGTACGCATCTTTTCAATTTAATGTTTTGAGTACTTGGAATAGATGTCAAGAGGTGGGATTGTTGACCATACAGAAGGTTTATTCTTACTTTTTGAAAGCCTCCATACTCTTTTCTACAGAAGTTGGGCCTGAAGAATTTTCCACTAATAATGAATGCAGTGTTCATTTCTATTACATTCCTGCCAACACAGGTTGTTTCCAATCTTATAGTACGTGTGATTCTCTGGTATGAGATGATAACTCATTGTCATTTAAATAAACATAGTTCTAATAACTAAAACACAAAATCTAATCCCTATTTTTACTCCAGATAATTTCACTGTGGAATTCATCATGCTTCATTGTGTACTTTAACTCTGCAATTATAATGCAATGACTTTGAGAACAAAAATCAAGTTTTTTTATATTTATTCTATCATAGTTTCTAACAGTACTTTCTATGTGCATGAAGTTTAAAATGTTTGAAGGATAGAAGAAAGAGGCAAATAATAGAAAGCCAAAATTTTCAGATATTGCTGTTGACAAATCCTGCCTTTTTGTGTTGCTTCAAGTACAGAAAACTTTTTCATTAGTTTTATTTTTCACCATAACTAAATTAGTCAATCAAATATTTGTTGAAGAAATATAGTTGCTGTCTCATGATGTAATGACTACATTTACAATTTAGGAATCATGAAGAGTGTAGTCTTTGGAAGAGAATTTTAATTCTACTTCCTATTAGCTTTTACTCTTAATCCCACTACTTCAAAACTTTCTCCCTCAGAGAATTGTTGTTTGTTGCAAATGATATTCTAGTTTATTTTGAAAGAGGAATAGATATAAAAAATCTATTCTGCTTGATTTAATTTGAAGCTGTTATCATGTATAATAAGATGCCTTTGATTTTCAGGTTTTCTGTCCTTTAAGAAACATTAAGTAATCCAAAAAATATGACTGAGCATACAATAGATATATGCTTCTTATATGTTTAATGATACATATTAAATAAATATACTTCTATACATATAAGATGATAGAGAACACAAAAGTGTAAGAGGGGCATATGAGTCCTAAGAATATTGAATTCCCATGTTGAAAATATATGAATAGGTTGAAATTGGAATAAATGCTTCAAACATGAAAAATGTTTTGAGATATATAATTAGATAAGGGAGTTGACTAAAACATGAGAGAATGAAACAGTATCATTAGTATCATTTGTATGAGACCATCCTAACAGCAGATTGCTATTTGAGTGTATACTATATACAAGAATGGGTGTGAATAAAACCAAAAAAGGATTCAAACTAAAGGGTACTTAGATTTATTTGTAAGAACACTGAACTACGTTAAATGAAAAGTGACATGCATTAGACTGTGCCATAGGAAAATATAATTGAAATGTAGTTTTTTCCCCCCCCCCCCCCTCCCCACTCCCCCCCCCCCCCCCCCCCCCCCCCCCCCCCCCCCTCCATGTCTGGTTTTTTTTTTTTTTTTTTTTTTTTTTTTTTTTTCTTTTCTTCCCTTCCCTTTCCTTCCTTCATATACTATAATATTTTTTTTTTTTTTTTTTTTTTTTTTTTTTTTTTTTTTTTTTTTTTTTTTTTTTTTTTTTTTCTTTTTTTTTTTTTTTTTTTTTTTTTTTTTTTTTTTTTTTGAAGAGTCAAATTTAAGGAGAAAAGAACACTACAAGAGGAAACAACAAATTTGAATGCTAAGAAATTCATTCAAGTAGAAATGATGTTCTAAATTATATTGAGGCAGTAATGAGAAAATATTTAGAAATACTTAGAATATAAATATAACTTAGTAAAAATCCAGTTATGAAGTATTGTGGGAAAAGATAACAGAAGTATATGTCCAAGTTATTAACTATAGATCTAAATTCAAAAGAAGATGAAGGTTTGAGGGAGAAGAATAAATAACAAATTCAATTTAGAATACGTCAAATTTGTGGTAGCTGTCAGACTGCCCCCAGGAAGAGATTAGAAAGATAAAGAGCTAGAAATAGAAATATAAGATTTCTATAAAATATTGCCTAACTTCCAAATTAGGTTTAAATGCCCTGTTTGACTAGGGCTTCGATGATACAATAAGATCCTTCGTGAGCTGTATTACGGATTCACCACCAGGATCTCACCATTCTTCAAAGAAGTGATCATTGATGTCAAAAGAGGGGTTCAGCAGGGTGATATCATTTCACCAAAACTCTTCAGCGCCACCCTCAAGAACATCATGCGACAATTAGAATGGGAAGGAATGGGAGTGAAGATAGACGGTTGGCAACTACACCACTTCCACTTCGCTGATGACATTGTTCTAATAACACTTGATCACTTCACTTGAATCCCGTTATTCATCGATTTGCTTGAGCGGGCGCCAGTAACATTTCCATTGGACCCTATCACGTGCCAATGTAGCCCAATGGCATCTTGTTGATTCAGGAATATGAAGAGCCTCAAACCGTTCCTTCAGGGTCTTGACAAGGAAGTCTGACCATCTTGTAGGAGGGCGGCCACGTGATCTTTTGAGATCCCGTGGGATCCAGTCAGTAACTGCTCTAGTCCAGCGGTTGTCTCCAAATCGCATTACATGTCCAGCCCATCTGATTTTCAATGCCTTGGCAAACGAGACAGCGTCCCTGATTCTGGAATAGCGACAGAGGTCAGAACTCCGGATTCCATCTCTCACTTGAGTGAGGCGTGATATTCCAAGCATAGCTCTTTCGATTCCTCTCTGGGAGACCCGAATAGCATTCTCATCCTGCTTTCGTAGGGCCCAGGTCTCTGATAACACCAAACATTATCCAAGCAGCACAAATGCTGGCTGACTTCGACCGAGAATGTGGAAAGATAGGTCTACAGCTGAATCTGAAGAAAACTATTTTCATGAGAAATGAACTAGTTCCAGAGTCCCCATTCATTCTCAATGGAACAAACATCTCTGAACGTAGCAGTTATGTGTACATAGGTCGAGAAGTCAACATGATGAATGACCTAAAACCTGAGCTGCAGGAGGAAGAGAGCGGCATGGAATGCCTTCAAAAGCATTGAAGAAATAGCAAAAAAGACAAAGAACCTCCGGCTCTGGGCTCATCTCTTCGACTCCACTGTTCTCCCTGCATTAACATAGGCCTCAGAGACCTGGGCCCTACAAAAGCAGGATAAGAATGCTATCCTAGTCTCCCAAAGAGGAATTAAAAGAGCTATGCTTGGAATATCACGCCTCACTTAAGTGAGAGAAGAAATCCGGAGTTCTGACCTCCGTCGCTGTTCCAGAGTCAGGGACGCTGTCTCGCTTTGCAAGGCATTGAAAATCAGATGGGCTGGACATATAATGCGATTTGGAGATGACCGCTGGACTAGAGCTGTTACTGACTGGATCCCACGGGATGTCAAAAGATCACGTGGCCGCCCACCTACAAGATGGTCAGACTTCTTCATCAAGACCCTGAACAAATGGTTTGAGACTCCTCGTATTCGAAAGCAACCAGATGCCATTGGGTTACACTGGCACATGATAGGGTCAAATGGAAATGTTACTAGTGCCTGCTCTAGCAAATCGATGAATAACAGGATGTCAAGTGATCAAGTGACCAAGTGAACTTCCAAATAAACCTATGGATTATATTAAATAATGTATGTAAATTATTTAATGCTAAAAAAATAAAAGAGATGCCTTATTTAGGTACCTTTTGTGAGATTCCTAAGTATCACTGATAAATGTAATTTTATTAAAACTGGGCAAAATTATCAACAATATGTTAATGAGAGAACAGAACCTGAAGTTAAAACTACTTGGCTTCTGGGTTTATGGAAAGCTTAGTAAGCTGTTGATCTGCCAGTTATTTACATTAATAGACTAAATATTGTTATGTGTATGTAACAAAAATAGTGGTCCTGTCCTAGTCCTTTTTTAAATACCTCTTAATTTAATAAGATCTGCAATTATCCTGAAAAGTTCATCTAATCTTCTGATTTTGGAAGTGTAATTCTTAAATCCCAGATTGATAAAAGTGATATAATTGAGAATGTATTAATTCAAGTTCCAATTTCAATTTGCTCTCAAGCAAATCGATAAAAATCGGGATGTCAAGTGAATTTGTAACAAATCTGTAGGAAAGTTCAAAAAAGATGCTGTACTGGATTAATATCACGTAGAATAATCTGAACTATCTTTCTAAGGTAAAACTATGGAAACTAAACCATGGAAGTGATTCATAGTCTATTTATGAACACTTCATTAAAAGAAAATCCATTTGGGTCAGATAGTCAAGCTTAGTTCACAGCAGCACATGACCCCTGAATTTACACAGTGTAAATTCAATATTACCCCAACACTGCTATTCCTATTTTCAAAGGGGAATAAAGCATTTTAGATGGTTGATAAAAAATCCACAATTAGGTACAGGAGCAATAGTACAATGGGTAGGGCATTTGCCCTACATGTGGCAAACCCAAGTGGAATCCACAGCATCCTATATGGTCCCCCAAGCCGGCCAAGAGTCGTACTTGAGCACAGAGCCAGGAATAAACCCTGAACACCACTGGATGTGGCACAAGAAACAAACAAAAGAATCCCAAATATATCCATATATGTTGCTCGTTTTATAGGTTTAAAATCTGATTAAATCATTGTTTCAAAATTTGATATAATAATTTTATGGTAAACAATGTTAGATAAATTACCTACTGCTATTTCAGTGAACTCTAGTTGAGTATATGGACATATATTTTTTTAAAAAATCACACTGCAGTTTTCCTAGGACTACTTAATAACACAGAAAATTCCCCATTCATGATCCCTTTGTTCCATCAGATAAACAAGAAAAGTAATTTACCTTACAATGAAATGAATCAATTGCCCCTAAGGAACAGTAAGCAGATTCTGAAAGACCCTTCTCTGTCTTATAAAAAGGAAGCACTAAAGTAAACCTCAGTGAGCTATTTTTTTCTTTCATGCTACAAACTAAAATCATAACATGCAAAGAAGGATTATGTTTCTTTTATAGTTTAGGTGATGCAATTTATTCATTAGAAGGGACAAAGAGAGAGCTGAGAAGCAATGGGAGTAGGGATCAAGGGGGCTCAGGTACATCGGTGGTATTAAGAAATGACAGAGTTAGGGCAGAATCAATAGCACAGCTGGTAGGGCGTTTGCCTTCCACATGGCCGACCCAGGTTCTATCCCGACATCCCATATGGTCCCACAAGCTCCGCCAGGAGTAATTCCTGGGCGAAGAGACAGGAGTAACCCCTGATTGTCACCGGGTGTGACCCAAAAAAAAAAAAAAGAACTGACAGAGTTAAATTTAAACACAGAGTCAGCAACACTGAAATCATGAGATCCAAACTTTAACAACGAAACTTAAAAAAGTGTCAGACAAGATGACAGAATGGCCTTGGCAGAGGAGTGGGGGTAAGAGATGGAACCTGGGAACACTAGTGGAGGGAAGTTGTCACTGTTGGTAGAATTGGTGACAGAACACTGCATATCAAAAAACCCAAGTATTAATAACTTTGTCATAAATTAATAAAATAAATATTGAGGAAAATGTTATTTAGATGGTAGTGTGATAGTACAGAAGGTAGGGTGTTCACTTTGCCTGTAGCCAACCTGGGTTTGATCCCTGTAGTCCTACATGGCCTTCTAAGCACCACCATTAGTAAATCCTAAGCATCAAAAAGTGTGCTCCCCACCTCCACAAAAAAAAAATGATTTTGCACTGGGACTGGAGAAATAGTTTAGTAGATAAGTTGTTTGCCTTGCACCCAGCTCACCAAAGATCAATCCCCAGTATCCCATATAGCCTTGTGAGCATGCAAGGAGTAAACCTTAAGTGTAGAGCCAGAAGTAAGTACTGAGCATCACCAGCTGTAGTCCAATAAAAATAGAGATAGAGAGAGATAGAGATAGAGATAGAGATAAATAGATATAAGTATGTGTATATATATTATTTGGTATAAAAATTTAAAAATATTTTGACTTAGCATGAAGGAAATAGTTGAATATGCCTATCTAGAATAGTCTATGAATTCTGTTAAAAACTACAAATATCTGAAGAAGTCTATGCTTTACAAACCTTCAAGTTACATAAAATAATATTTTATTCAATAAGTATTTCATCAATTTCACCTAAAGTTTTCAGTCACCAGACAAGATTTTAGATCACCAGAAAGTTAATCTGTCAAGATGTCTATGTTAATTTTCCTGTTATATTTTAATTCAAGTACAAAATTATTTTACCTCTCTGATGTTGCTTGTTTTTTATAAAACATACCTTTCCCAGCCTATAACCAATATTGTCTTCTTAAGAGCTAAGATCTGTGTGATATCCACCGCTTCCTCGTGCCCAACATTTAATGTGTAGTGGCAGTATCCATTGAAGTCCCATATCTTTAAGAAAAAAACAATTATAATCACTTTTCAGACTGGAAAAGAAAATGTATTCTTCAGTGAGCATAATATCACAGTTCAAATATGATTAATTTTTAATTTTTGTTTATATTTTGGTTTGTTACTGGTTCACTTAGGATAAAAATTAATTAAATAAAATACCTCTCACTATTTAAAGTTGTTCATTATCTGTTTATAATCCTGTAGTCTATCCCAAAAATAATTGGTTAAAAGGCTATAGATTAATGTTTTTATGGGCAAGAATGTATGAAATTATGAAAAATGTATTTTTCAATATGTTAAAATATTGATTTTTCTTTTCTAATTTCCAGCTTCCTCATTTGTGAAAAAGAAGGCTTACTACTCAAATATGCTTAAAGGATTAAAAAACTTCAAAAAAAATCAAAGAAATAGGAATTCTTTAAAATAGATTCTATAAGGCAAACATTATCCTGATACTAAGACGTGACATTTGAAAGAAGTGGGGCTGAGTTTTCCCTAGGAGTAATTAGAGGTTATTCTTTGGTCTATGCTCAGGAGTGACCTCTGGCACTTCCAGTGGACCATATGTGGTACAGGGGTTGAACCAGGACTGGCCATGTGCAAGACAAGTGTTTTACCTCCAATCCCATATTTCTAGCCCTGCAACATCACAAAAAAAAAAAACTACGAACCAATATCTCTGAAAGCATGTATGTATAGATCCCCAACATAATCTTATCAAACCAGTTTCAACAGTTAAGAAACTTGTACATCATATCCTTTTTTGCTATAAATGATGACTAAAGATTATTTAGCGAATTACCAAATACTTTATTTGCTGGCATAAATATATATGTACATATTATGATACCAATATTCAAGTGAAACTTTCAGAGGTCTTGTCATGGATATCACAAACGTGTCAGAGTTTAGGTAAGACAGAAAATGGAACGGGTGCTAATAATAGTCGAGGTACTTATGCCAACCTAAACTGAGCATTAAATAGAGCAAAAGGATAACTACACCTTTTTGTGTTCTGTAGTCCATAGTCTGAGGAAGGAAAAAGGAAAGGGAAGGAAATAAAACCCCTGGAGCGGGCTGGGAAGGGGGAGGAACCGGGTGTCGGTGGGGAGATGGGCACTGGTGGAGGGACGGGGCTGAAACACTGTATGACCAAAACCCAAACATGACTTTTTTGTATATCTTTTTTTGTATATCTCACGGTGGTATAATAAAATACTTAAAAAAAAGAAACTTGTACATCATACCCTATTGAAAGAATGCAAATATACCCAACATGGACAAAGCAGTTAATATGCTATATATAATTAACACTGTATCAACAAAAATAAAGATTAAAAACCATAATCATCATACAAATACCTACAGAGGAAGCTTTTAGAAATTCAACATCTACATATGAGCAAAACTGTCAACAAAAAATTGAGCCGGATGAATAAATCTCAACGATCAAAAAAATAAGTTTAAAAAATTTTAACTAACTGAAGGGTCAGATGAAATCTAGCATTGTTTAGCAAGAAGGTATCTTATATACATTGTTTTAGTCATGATACTACTGTACACTTAACAAAATACATTATAATACAAAGATAAGATTTTTTAAAATGACTTTTTACACCACAATCTGAAGTGTTCAGATTTTTTTCCCCTTTTTCCTAGATCTGTGCTCAGAGATCATGCATGGTGTGGCTTGGGAGACATAAGGGTGCCAGTGATCATATCTTGGTTAGCTGTGTGTAAGGTAAGCAACCCTACCCACTGTACTATCTCTCCATACACCAAAGAAAATTTTTAAATGCACTGAGGAACTGAAAAACTATCATGTGACAAACTTCATTTAGAATCTACTTTATTAATCACCCTGAGAAATCTTTGAGATGTGCCTGAAGTTTTCCCACCTTCTACCCATAAAATCTAATGTTGATTGTGATCCTAAGCAGTTCTCATTAACCTTCTCAAATAGTAAAATAAGAGCCTTGGCTGATGGGTATACTATGAAAGTGTTCCTCTCTAGATCACTAACAATTAAAACTAAGTTATTGTGTAAATATTAACATAGAATATCCAATGGGAAAGCTGGCGTGTTTTTTCTAATATATTCTTTACTTAAAGATTTCAATTTCAAAATATTATCACACAGAGATATTTAAATGGGTAAAAAAGAACATATTTTGAAAGATATTCTTGAAATGTTTTTGTAAATGCTATTATTTGGATTCACTTAACTATTAAAAAGCTAAACCTCAGCCTAAAAATATAAACAATTCTTACATATCAGCATAACATGTGCAATTTTAAATTAAATATTGAGTAAACTGGTTTTATCTGTTTAGACTTTACATTCCTAATCTGTAAAATTGAAATATCAGTATACCAATTTTATAGATATAAATGCATTCATTCACAGGTATGTGTGCAGTATAAAGTACTTATGAAATGTAATAGTAAGTATGCCAAAAATTTGGCTATGTTACGTCTATTTATTCATATGTATCGGGGATGCCGCTGGGGTCCCCAACAGTACCGGGAAATGAGTTCCCTTCTACTTCCGAGCCGGGTGGGGAATGGATGAAAACTCAGGAATCTGACACAATTTTAAAAGGGCTTTACTATCACAGGTTCTGATATACAATCCAAGAGCAGGAAAAACCTCCAGTCTCTAGGTTCCAAGCTAGGCCCCAGTCACATGTAGGCTAAGATGGCTGCCACCACATGTTGAGGCCCAACAGAGAATGGAGAGGACGGAGAAGCAAAATGCCAAGGGGGCGCCGAATGGCAAAAGAGAGCTTCTTTCTTCTTGCAGCTAATTTTATAGATAGAAATCTGCCCAAACTTCCCATCCTGGTCCATTGTGGGCTTGGCTATCTAGAGATGAAAACAGGAAAATAGTTCTATAGAAATGTAGTAACTTCAGGAGGCCTTCTGGCTGTTTACAAGAACCCAGAGCTGATTCAAAGCCTCCTAGCAGAGCCAGGAGGAGCTGTAAACTAAATGTAACTTCTCCTGGCAGGGAGGGTCTAATGCCCTCAGGTAATTTCTCCCAGTACCTCACCTTATGTCTTGAGCTAAGATCTGCCTGGAAATACCTTTATAGGGTAGAGAAGGGGGTTTCTGAGATGGCATGCCTCTGTACCAAAGACTATACTAATGCCAGTTAAATATTTCTCCAAGCCTTCACAAGAGTCTCGTCTACTTCAGGGTAGCTTTGTATTTTAGTTGCCTTTGAGTTATCAGGGAGCCATGCTTGCTTGCTTGGAGGCAAACAGCATTTCTCTCTGGGCTAATTACTTAGAGATCCAACGTGGCCAGGCAAATATGCCGGTAGATCTAGCTAGTCCCACGAAGACTCTGGTAGCATGAGAGAATATTTATACCAGCCAATACAGTATACATGGTCAGATAAATTGCCACATTTGAACTGCCCCCTATCTATAAAGTGATCTGCAGGAGGCAATTCAGGGCAGATGCAGAGGCTCTTAGGAGTCCTGCAACACATATGCATTCCTCAGACAGAGAAATTGAAAAGTACAAAAGCATATAGGGTGAGCAGTCACTGATTAAAAAATGGTGTTGGTGGACAATCTAGAATTATTTAAGAAACAATTTACAGCAACAGACACAAGATAAGAGCTGGCAATAGGGTGAGAAAGAGACTTGATTTTCACAACATTTCTATTACAATTTAAATTGTATGTATGCATGCATGCCTTAATTATTTAAAATAATTAATTTAAAATAGACTTCAAAGTCATGATAAATTAGGAAGTAGTTTGAAATATTTTATTACATAAGTAACTGGTTATGCATTTTGAATTATAAATGAGTTTGGAAAATGTCATTCATTCTTATTTTCTCACAGAATATAAAAAAATATTCTCATGGAATATGTCCAGAGCAACATGATCTTGAATTTTTCCAATTTATGTAGAGGTTGCCAATTTTCAAAATTCTGTTTTGCTTATATGATATAGATAAATGTTCCATCAAAATCTACAATTCTCATTCTAAAATTAAATTTACTTCTAAGATGTCAAAACTTGAGCTAAGATATTGAACGTTGCTCATATTCTTTACACATGAAATCTTTTGTTTCTTTCAAAATTTTGTATTAAAGTGCCATGAATTATAAAGTTTATCAAAACTGGGGTTTTGACATACACTGTTTCATCACCAACCCCATCACCAGTGCCAACTTCGCTCCACTAGAGGGAAGTTGTTCCTAGATTTCCTATATCACCTCACCCTCACCCCAGCCCCAGCCTGCTGACTTGACAAGCACCTTTTATTTTTTTTTTTTTTTTCTTTTGGGTCACACCTGGCAATGTTCAGGGGTTACTCCTGGCTCTGCACTCAGGAATTACTCCTGGCGGTGCTCAGGGGACCATATGGGACGCCGGGGAATCAAACCCGGGCCTGCACAGGCCGGCTGCGTGCAAGGCAAATGCCCTACCCGCTGGGCTATCGCTCCGACAAGCACCTTTTAAATGTGGTTACAAAGCTTTGGGACTCAACGTTTCAGTGTTGTTACCCATGTGGTTTGAATATTTATCTCTATTATATCTTACCACCAATATACCTGAATCCCCTTGACCCCTGCCCTTGTTGCTCCTCAAGTCTCTTTTCACCTTTCTCTTGCTCTGCAACTTTTATTTCCTTTAAGCATAATCGTTAACAAGCCCACCTAAATTAATACACACAGAACTTTTGTAAACATATCAAATCCCTAACACCTAAGACCCCTGTTGGCACAAGTTAGTAACCAAGTACAAGTCTGCCTTATACTTCACTCTGCAATTTCAAATTAGGGATAGCAAGGGGCTCTAGAAATAGTTCAGTGATAGGACATTTTGCCGTGTATTGACGAAGGTTTGTTCCTGGCACCCCATGAGGTTCCCTGAGCCCTTAAGCCTTGATTTCACAGCCAGGGCCAAGATCTGAGCACCACCATGTTTATCCCAAAGGACAGGGAGTATAACAATGGAGTGTTAACTCCATTCCCAGTTCTGGCTATTCAACGAGATGGTAGAATCACTTGGAATTTTTTTTTTTTTTTGGATCACACGTGGCAATGCTCAGGGGTAACTCCTGACTCTGCACTCAGGAATTACACCTGGCGTTGCTTAGGTGACCTTATGGGATGCTGGAGATGGAACCCGAGTCGGTCACATGCAAGGCAAATGTCCTAACTGCTGGACTATTGCTCCGGCCACCACTTATAATTTTTGCTTTCTATCTATTTCACCAGCTCTTCCATCAACTAAATTACTTAGACACAGATCTCCAGTCCATATTGTATTACACTTAGCTTTCCAGAGGTCAACACATGCTAATTTCTTGAATAATAGACCACAACATCTGTCGGGAAGGCCGCGGGGTCCCTGACAGTGTCAGGACAGAGGTTCTTTTCTACCTCCGAGGACGCCGGGAGAACGGATGAAAACTCACGAGTCCGGTGCAGTTCCAAAAAGGCTTTTAATAGTACAAAAGCTCTTCCACAGCACTCCAATATAATGAACAAACTTTAGCTCTGGTCCAAACTTAGACCATACAAAAGAGCCTAAGTCTCCCACCAAAGAGAGAGGATCTCACCCAAGCTGAGTCCTACCCAGAAGAAGGAGCAAAAGGCCAAATTGCAAAAAGCCAAAAGCCAAAAGCCGAAAGGCTGAGGAGCCAAAAGCCACAGAAGCCAAAAGCCGAAAGCTAAAAGGCCCAAAAGGTAAAAGGTGAAGGGGTCTCAAGTCAGCCCCTTATATACACCAAAGTAATCCAACCAGAGGGTCATGTCAACAAAGAACTCTAAACAGAGTGTAGTGCCACACCCCTACTGCAGGTATAAACAAAGGTTATGCCAAGGTCTAATCCTTTCTACCAAGATTATCTCTTATGTAAAACACTGGAGAGAGGGGCTGGTATAAAGTAATACATCTTAACTTCATGAGCTTCATGTAATCTAGATGGTACCCACAAGGTCCTTCTTATTATTATCTGCACCAGGGTGATTCTGAGTATCTTGTTCTCGTGTACTAAAAGGGTCACACTCGCCTGCTTAGAGCAAACTAGTATGATCCTTCCTATAGTCTTCCTATAGTCTCAGCGTAGCCAGGGTGGTAGTCTCCTGGTAAATTCCTAACTGTCCCACGCTGGGTGCAGTGGGTATAGAGAGGAGCTGTGCCCAATCTAGAAAACATAGAAGTCTTAGTAGATGTATAAGTCAGAAGTTATTCAATCATGGTAACTTCTGTAACTGCCACACCCTCTAGCGGTGTTTACATAGACAAGAGGTCTCATTAGAAATAACCTTGACTTAAATAGATTAAGCTGGGAGTGGGCAAAACAACAAAACTCCCAGAATAGCTAAACCTGTCCTCCAACAAACATCCATGTTTTTCTGCCCACAAGTCCAAATAACTTTCTATTTTCTTCCCCCCTGCTACTCACTAAAAAACATTACACACACCAATTGAGGAAAGTACATTTAGTCTATAACCTCTTCAGTTATGATAGAAATTTAACTGCCTTTCAAATCTTATTAAAGAAATAGCCTTCTAAATCAGGGAAGAAAGAGACATTAAGGGCATCCAGATAGGAAGGGAAGAAACCAAGTTATCACTATTTGCAGATGACATGATATTATACCTGGAAAACCCGAAACTCTCTACCAAGAGGATCGTAGAAATAATACCTTCCTATAGTAGAGTGGCAGGGTACCACGGGGAAAAAAAAAAATCAATACCCAAAAAGTCAATGGCCTTCCTATATGCAAACAGCTAAAGAGAAGAAAGGGACATTAAAGAAACTATCCCATTCACAATTGCGCCACAGAAAATCAAATACCTAGGAATCAGTTTGACAAAGAATGTAAAGGATCTCTACAAAGAAAACTACAAAAAGTTACTTCAGGAAATAAAAGAAGACCTGAGGAAATGGAGACACATTCCCTGCTCATGGATTGGAAGGATTAACATTATCAAAATGGTAATACTCCCTAGAGCTTTATACAGATTCAATGCAGTCCCTATAAAGATACCCATGATGTTCTTCAAAGAAATTGAACAAACACTCCTGAAATTTATATGGAATAATAAAACCCCCACGAATAGCTAAAGCAATCCTTGGGAAAAAAGAAGATGGGAGGTATCACTTTCCCCAACCTCAAGCTCTACTACAGAGCAGTTGTAATTAAGACAGTGTGGTATTGGTAGAGACAGACCCATAGACCTATGGAATAGAACTGAATATCCTGAAACACACTCTCAAATATACAACCACTTAATCTTAGATAAAGGTTCAAAAATATTAAGTGGAGCAAAGAAAGCCTCTTCAACAAATGGTGCTGGGAAAACTGGGCAGCTACATGTAAAAAAATGACCTTAGATCTCCTTCTAATGCCATGCACAAATGCCAGATCAAAATGGATTATACAGCTCAACATCAGACATGAATCTATAAGGTACATTGAAGAAAACATAGGAGAAACGCTCTACGACATAGAAACTAAAAGTATCTTTAAAGACAACAACCACTCGGGGGGGGGAGCGATAGCCCAGCGGGTAGGGCGTTTGCCTTGCAAGCAGCCGGCCCTTGCCAGCCTGGGTTCGATCCCTGGCATCCCATATGGTCCCCCGAGCACCGCCAGGAGTAATTCCTGAGTTCAGAGCCAGCAGTAACCCCTGAGCAATCGCCGGGGTTAAAAAATAAATAAATATATAGATAAATAAATAAATAAATAAACAAATAAATAAATAAATAAATAATAAATAAAGATGACACACCACTGACCAAGCAAATGGAAGCAAAGATAAACAAATGGGATTATATAAAATTGAAAAGCTTCTGCACCTCAAAAGAAACGGTGACCAAGATACAAAGACAATCCACAGAGTGGGAAAGGATATTCACCCAATACCCATCTGACAAGGGGTTAATATCCAGGATATATCAGGCACTGGTAGCACTTCACAAGAAAAAAACAGCCAACCCCATCAAAAAATGGGGAGAAGAAATGAACAGAAGCTTCCAAAAAGAAGAAATTCGAATGACCAAAAGGCATATGAAAAAGTGCTCTTCATCTTTAATCATCAGGGAGATGCAAATCAAAACAATAATGAGGTACCATCTCACACCACAGAGACTGGCACACATCCAAAACAGCAAGAACAACCGGTGCTGGCATGGATGTGGGGAAAAAGGGACTCTCATCCACTGTTGGTGGGAGTGCCGACTGGTCCAGCCCTTTTGGAAAACAATATGGGCATTTCTCTGAAAACTAGATATTGAGCTCCCATTTGATCCAGCAATAGCACTCCTGGGAATATACCCGATAGACCTAAAAACACGTAGCAGAAACACTATCTTTACTTCTTTATTCATCTCTGTGCTATTCACAATAGCTAGAATCTGGAAACAACCTAAATGCCCAAGAGCAGAGGACTGGCTAAAGAAACTGTGGTTCATCTACACTATGGAATAGTAATCTGCAGTCAGAAAAAGATGAAATTATGAAATTTGCCTGCAAATGGATGGACATGGAGACTATCCATGCTGAGTGAAATTAGTCAGAAGGAAAAGGACAGATATCGAATGACAGCATTCATTAATAGGATATAAATAGATACTAGTGTTTTACTAAGTGTGGGAAATGGTAATGGCAGATTAAAACTCACTCACCATTGAATATACACAAAGAGACTTAAATGATAAACTCTAAATATCTGCAGCGCTAGCCATGATGTTTAAAAGAAGAGGGAGAGAGATGCAGAGACCGGAGAGAGAGAAAGAGAGGAAACGGGGCTACCTGCTATTGAGCTTGGGGGTGGGCCATGTCAGTAGAGAACCCTAAACAAATTGTAGAAGGGCAGTTCCACACCCTATTACAGGTATAAACAAATGTTACCAAGGACTAATCCCTTCTACTGAGATTATATCTTATGTAAAACACTGGAGAGAGAGACAGAGGGGGAGGTGACTGGTATAAAGTAATACATCTTAATTTCATGAGCTTCATGTAATCTAGATCGTACCCACAAGGTCCTTTTTATTTATTATCTGCACCAGGGTGACTTTGAGTATCTTGTTCTCTATATACTGAAATGGTCACACTGACTGCTTGAGAGCAAGTTAGTATGATTCTTCCTATAATCTTCCTATAGTCTCAACGTAGCCAGGGTGGTAGTCTCCTGGTAAATTCTAACTGTCCGACGCTTGGGTACAGAGGAGTTGTGCCCAATCTAGAAAACATAGAAGTCTTAGTAGATGTATAAGTCAGAAGTTATTCAGTCAAGATGACTTCTGTAACTGCCACACCCTCTAGTAGTCTTTACATAGAAGAGAGTTCTCATTAGAATGAAGCTTGGCTTAAGAAGATTAAGTTGTGAGTGGGCAAAACAGCAAAGCTCCCAAACTAGCTAAACCTGTCATCCAACACCCCTGGGAGACCTTGGAGTTCGATGCCAGAGACTGAACCATCATTAGCAAAATGCAAGGCAAGTGTCATAACCTCTGTACAATATCTCTAGCATCTGGAGAGCTTTTCTTCATTTGAAAAAAAATTGCTATTTTAGAGCATAGAATATTATTAGTCAAGAATATAAAATAAAATTATGCTTGTTCTTCATTCTATGCTTTGCTTCTCTTTCCTTAATATAAACATGCAAATTAAAATAAAGGGGTGAATTTTTCAACACTTGCTTCCTGCAGATTTTGCATTTATGTCTTTTTTGGTAGAGTAGACCTTCACAGGCTTGGTAGGTTACTCCTTGTGATATTCTGTAGACACTGCCAGACAGTTCAATGCTAAAGCCTGACAATGTGGACTTGATTGAACCCTACAGTACTACATGCCACCGAGGCCATCCTGGCAGTGCTCAGAGACCACTAGGGCCATCAACTGTGGAGCCGGACAGCATGAGGTGCCAGTGATGGAACCATGTTTACAGCATATTCCCTAAAGCTATGCTGTCTCCCCAGCATCCCCATCTAGTGTCTTATTTAAAAGTTTACGATGTTACCCTGATTTTTGATTGTATATACTGAGAAACAGATAATTAGAGACATTAGTTGAAACACATGAAAATTAAGACCTTTATCTTACTCTTCATAATTACCCTCAAGTCCCTACTCTGGGAAAGGCTTTGAGAAATAAGCCACGTATTTTTAAGTTGTATTTTGTTTAGAATAATAAAGATATCTATTCATTTGTCCACAGAGATTTTCCTAACATTTTTTATTAGTTGGTTTAAATTCTTAGTTCTTCTTATAATGTCTCATCTCTCCTCTTTCAAGGCAAAAAACATATACAAATATAGCACTTTCTCCTCACCCAGGATAGTGCCATCATATTTGGATAGAAAAGTGTCTCTGTGTTCTCACCTTTACAGTCCCATCTGTGCTGCCAGTCAAAAGCCGTGTCTCATTTGCATCAAAGGCCATGGCGCTGATTTCTGCATTGCCATGGCAACTATTAAACTGTTTGATTTTCTGCCCAGTGTCTATCATCCAGAAGAAAACAGTCGACCCAGCATCAGAGCTGATTACCTAAGGAAAAATAACATTGTGAAGAATTTAAATATAGCTTCAAAATCAACCATTTTTATTTCAAGAGACAAACATCTAGTCTGTGTAATTCCACTACTGAGATCTCCAATAGTTAGAGACATTTAAGTAATACACTTCCTTTCCTTCAGTTAAGCTGGTAACATTTATGTCATTTCAAAGGCTAGAGATGACACAATGCAGTCATGATTCTCTTTATCAGAAAAGATAGGAATCTGCTTTTCCTATGGCCCTTTCAGTTTAATCTCTAGAGAGCATTCAGAAACAAAATTCTACTGAAAGTACTATTAATGGTTTTATTAGTCACAGTGCTCAATAATATTTACAATATAAAAAGAGTCATTTAATAAATCTTGATTTGCACTTAGTATTTACCAAATACTGTTATGAAACAAAGTGAATTTTAACAAATTTCTAGAATTATTGATTTTAATGCCATTGTTTCCTCTATTGTTTTCTCCAACTAAATGCAATTATTGATTGGACACACAATCAAATAACACAAGAAGGTTAAATGTGACTTGTATGTGTACTTCAAGATGAATGGAGCAAACATAAAGAGGAATACGATTATAGTGAGAGTGAGATTCTTTCTAGTGGAAGAAGATTGCTATTTTCAGCTTTTAGTATTTAGACATCCTGTAAGAGATTTATGGGTCATAAACACCTTATTAATAAGATTTATTAATAAGATAAAAGCCTTATTAATAAGATTTTGTGAAAAGGAACAAAAAACAATGAAAACACTAAACATACAAGTGTATAGAAAGAGAGCTAAAAGAATATTTACATTTAAAGAGAAATTGAATATATATTCAGCTGCTTTGAACTGATTGACATTGTAAAAGAGTAAAATTATTAAATGTATGTTAAATTTGTGTGTCATATTTTTAAGCAAAGGGTTAAGATTTATAAAGTGTCAAATAAGAGATCCTGGATAGTTAACTCTTGTGCAATGCAGGTTTGCATACATTTAATCATTCATTTTTCTTTCCCAGCATCACAGAACATGGTCAGCTCCATGACTACAGTGATACTTTGCTAATGAATACAATCTCTCAAAAAGGTTTCAGTCTTCGCTTGTACATTGAAAATTTTAAAAAAAAAAAAAAAAAAAAAAAAAGAAAAAATGAAAAAAAAGAAAACCTTGGAACTATTATCACATACTAAACCGGAGGCACCGACTTAATTTTACCAAGCAGGATTTTTGCAAAATTCACACAGCTTGTTTAAATGTGAGGCCTAAGTACTACAGTCATAGAGGGATAAACAGAAAATAAATATAAATATTAATTGCGCTATAGACTTAGATATATTACCATGGATGTTCAAAAGAAGAAATATTAAAATCTACTCACCAGCAACTATGGAACAAAAGAAAAGAAGGTACAAAATGGGATTGAAATCGAAACATATATGTATTGAGTGTCAACTGTTTCCCCCTTTTTCATATGATTATTACAAAAACTCTTTGGAGCTCGATGTATAGAGCAGTAAGGTGCTTGCCTTGCACAGAGCTGAAAATGCTCAGTCTGTGGCTCCTGAAATTCTTCCCCAACCCCCACCAGTAGTGATGTCTGAGGTCACAGCCAGGATAAAGCTCCGTGTACCACTGGGTATAGCCCTCCAAAAAACCAAAATTTTGTAACATAAACAAAGATATCACTCTTAATTTTCCAGTGACAAATTGAGATTTTAAAAAGACAAAGTATCATCTTCAATCTAACATAGCAAGGTTTGAATCCTGGGATTACTCTGATGCATATTATAAGGCCTTTCTCTATTCCAGCAAAGGATCCAGATGATTTTGAATAAACTTAAAAAAGATATCACTGTCACTGTCACTGTCTTCCCGTTCATCATTGATTTGCTCAAGCGGGCACCAGTAACATCTCCATATGTCCTGTCTCACGCTAGTAGAGCCCAAGGGACATCTGATTGCTCCAGGAACATAAAGAGCCTCAAACCATTCTATCAGGTCATGGGAATAAGGTCTATAATTGTTACTGGTATTTGGCATTTCAAATATGACACAGGTAGCTTGCCATAGATTATTGCAAGCATGAGGAACAATAAAACTTCAGTGACCCAGAATGCCCGGCAGAAAATCAGATAAAGTGGTCTGACAACAGATGTTTGGAATATCCAATGAACAATATTAAAAAATACTGAGTAACATGCATAAAGTTCTTTTTAGAGAGAAAATGTGTATAGTTTCCAATAGTTGGTCAGTGGGGTGTATGACTCAAAATAAAACTAAAAACAATAAGATATTTTTAATAACAAGATGTCTCTGTTGATTTATGAAGACATTTCTTCTTTTTTGGGGGGTGGGTGTTACACCCCACGATGCTCAGGAGTTGCTAGCAGCTCTGTACTTAGGAATTACTCCCTGGTGGTGCTCAGATTTGCCAGGAATTGAACACAGGTTAGCAGCATGCAAGGCAGAAGCCATAACCTCTGTACTATCATTCTGGGTTCAAATTTATGAATACATTCCCAATGATAGTCCAGAGAAAAAAGAAACAGTTGGAAAACCGTTTGGAGGCAGAGGCAAGCTGTAATCACCCAGGTAAGGAGTGCTCAGATTCTGCCTGGGGAGTGTGGCTGGTCTGGCAGGCGGCCGCTCACGCAGCCACTTATTAATACAAAGCCTAGAAAATTCAACACCAAGGTAAGGTAATATCCTCAAGAAAAAAAGAAACAGTACGCTAGAGGAATCTATCCCTGAACACCACAACACCATGGGGAAACAACGCAGATCCCCAGCTCAAAGAACAGTTAAAGAAATCAACCCTGAAGACTCAAAAAAAATGCAAATGTGCATGATCTCTCTGACAAGGTTTAGAGAAGAAATTGGTAGGATGTTTAAGGAGCTCAACAGAAAAATGGAGCAGATGTCCAATAAAATACAGGAGAACATAAATGAAGCAGTTGAAAGGGCAGTCAGTAAATTACGGGAGGAAATGAGAGCAGAAAGGAGAACCATGCAAATAGAAATATCATCCATAAAAACTCAGTAGATGAAATGAAAAACACAATAGGGGCTCTCAACAGTAGGATGACAGCAGCGGAAGAGAGAATCAGTGAGACTGAAGATGAGCTGCAGAAAGCACTCAGAGAACTACATAAGATGGAAAAAGACCGGAAAATGGATCAGCAATGGAACAGAGAACAATGGGATGAAACCAGGCAGAACAACATAAGAATTATCGGAACCCCAGAGGGACAGGAAAGTAACCCCAAGGAAACTAAAACAGTTAAAAACATCCTGGCTGAAAAGTTCCCGAGTTAAAGGACGGAGGCATCCAGATCCAAGAAGCCCGAAGTATACCAGCAAGAAAAGAGCCCAGTAGAAAGACCCCAAGACACATCCTAGTCAAAGTAATGGATGCCATAGACAGAGACAAAAGTCTTCCAGGCAACAAGATCAAAGAAGCAAATTTTATAAAAAGGAGCATCCATTTGACTTTCAGCTGACTTCTCAGAAGAGACCCTCCAAGCCCGAAGGCAGTGGTGGAATATAGTAAAAAAGCTCAATGAAATGAATGCCTCAGCAAGAATAATTTATCCGGCCAAACTCTCACTCAAACTCTCACTCAGATTTGAAGGACAGATATACAACTTCTTGGATAAACAACAGCTTAGGAACTTTATAAACTCAAAACCAAACTTAAAAGAAGGACTGAAAGATCTACTCTAAGATGGGACAAAACTGAAAAGAACAACCAACCTATACAGAAAGATGGCACAAAATCCCATGACAATAATCTCTCTCAATGTCAATGATCTGAATGCACCAAAAAATTGAATCTGACATTCTGCTGCCTTCAAGAAACACACCTGGACAATCAGAGCAAAGACAGGCTCAAAATAAAAGGCTGGAAAACAATCCTTCACTCAAACAGCACATCCAAATAGGCTGTGGTAGCCATACTGGTATCCGACAACATAGACTTCAGGCTGAAGAAGGTCAGAAGGGACAGTGAAGGTCACTTCTTAATAGTCAAGAGATACATATATCTGGAAGAAATCACATTATTAAAAATATATGCACAAAATACCTAAAACAACTACTAATAGAACTCAAAGAAGACATTGACAGCAACACAATTGTAGTTGGATGACTTCAACACAGCGCTATCAACTCTGGATAGATAAACAAGACTGAAACTTACCAAGGAAACACTGGCCCTAAAAGAAGAGATGGAAGAAAGAGGGCTGGTAGACATATACAAGGCATTTCATCCCAAAGAGCTGAACACACTTTCTTCTCCAGTGCACATGGAACATACTCCAAAATAGATCACATGCTGAGCCATAAATCATACCTCCATAAAATCAAGAAGATAGAAATTGTGCCAACTATTTTTTCAGACCATGATGCACTGAAAATAGAAGTTAATTGGACAGAAAAATGGAGACCAGTACCAAATACCTGGAAACTGAACAGCTCACTGCTGAACAACCAGCAAGTCATAAAAGAAATCAAAGAGGAAATTCAAAGATTCCTGGAAAAATATGAGACTGAACACGAATTACCAGAACTTGTGGGATACAGCAAAACCAGTATTAAGAGGCAAGTTCATAGCTCTTCAAGCATTGATCAGAAAAGAAGAAAAGGCCATCACAAACAGTCTGACTTCAGAACTTAAGATCTTAGAGAGTGACCAACAAAAGGAGCCCAACCCAAGCAGAAAGAAAGAAATAATCAAACTTATAGCAGAAATCAATGAGATGGAATGTCAAAAAACATTCCAGAAGATCAACGAAACCAAAAGCTGGTTCTTTGAAAAAATAAACAAGATTGACAAACCACTTGCAAGACTTGTAAGAAAAGGAAAAGAGTGAACCCAAATAAATAGAATCAAAAATGAAAACAGGGAAATCACAACAAAACCACAGAAATTCAAAATATCATCAGAGATTACTATGAGAGCCTGTATGCCACAAAACAAGAGAACCTAGAAGAAATGGACAAATTCCTGTATTCCTATAGCCCCCCCAGGTCTGCAACAAGAAGATTTGGAATACCTCAACAAACCTGTCTCCATCGAGGAGATGGAATCAGTAATCTAAAGTCTCCCCAAACACAAAAGCCAAGGTCCAGATGGATTCACCAGTGAATTCTACCAAACCTTTAAAGAGGACCTACTCCCAATTCTTTTCAAGCCCTTCCGGCAAATTGAAGAAACAGAAACACTCCCAAATAGCTTTTTACGAGGCACATATCACCCCTGATACCCAAAGCAGACAGAGATGTCACAAAAAAGGAAAACTACAGACCAATCTCCCTGATGAATAAAGTTGCTAAGATCTTCAACAAAATACTAGCAAATAGAATCCAAAGAATCATCAAAAAGATTAAACACCATGACCAAGTGGGATTCATCCCGGGGAATGCAAGGATGGTTCAACATCCCTCAAGTCAATCAACATAATACATCATATCAACAAAAAGAAAAATAAAAACCATATGATCATATCAATAGATGCACAGAAGGCATTTGACAAGATTCAACACCCGTTCATGATAAAAGCTCTCCGTAAAATGGGGATTGAAGGAACCTTCCTCAAGATAATCCAGGCCATCTACTACAAGCCCACAGCGAGCAACATTCTCAATGGGGAAAAACTGAAAGCCTTCCCCTTAAGATCAGGGACAAGACAAGGCTGCCCACTCTCACCACTTCTATTCAATATAGTATTGGAACTACTTGCCATAGCAATCAGGGAAGAAAAAGACATTAAGGGCATCCGGATAGGAAGGGAAGAAGCCCAGTTGTCACTATTTGCAGATGACATGATATTATACCTGGAAAACCCGAAACTCTCTACCAAGAGGCTCCTAGAAATAATACATTCCTATAGTAGAGTGGCAGGGTACAAAATCAATACCCAAAAGTCAATGGCCTTCCTATATGCAAACAGCAAAAGAGAAGAAAGGGACATTAAAGAAACTATCCCATTCACAATTGCGCCACAGAAAATCAAATACCTAGGAATCAGTTTGACAAAGAATATAAAAGATCTCTACAAAGAAAACTACAAAACGTTACTTCAGGAAATAAAAGAAGACCTGAGGAAATGGAGACACATTCCCTGCTCATGGATTGGAAGGATTAACTTTATCAAAATGGTAATACTCCCTAAAGCTTTATACAGATTCAATGCGGTCCCTATAAAGATACCCATGATGTTCTTCAAAGAAATTGAACAAACACTCCTGAAATTTGTATGGAATAATAAACCCCCACGAATAGCTAAAGCAATCCTTGGGAAAAAGAAGATGGGAGATATCACTTTCCCCAACCTCAAGCTCTACTACAGGGCAGTTGTAATTAAGACAGTGTGGTATTGGTATAGAAACAGACCTGTAGACCTATGGAATAGAACTGAATATCCTGAAACCCACTCTCAAATATACAACCACTTAATCTTCTATAAAGGAGCAAAAAATATTAAGTGGAACAAAGAAAGCCTCTTCAACAAATGGTGCTGGGAAACTGGGCAGCTACGTGTAAAAAAATGAACTTAGACCTCCTTTTAAGCCATGCACAAGAGTCGGATCAAAATGGATTATAGATCTCAACATCAGACATGAATCTAAAAGGTACATTGAAGAAAACATAGGAGAAACGCTCTACAACATCGAAACTAAAAGTATCTTTAAAGACGACACACCACTGACCAAGCAAATGGAGGCAAAGATAAACAAATGGGTTTATATAAAATTGAAAAGCTTCTGCACCTCAAAAGAAGTGGTGACAAAGATACAAAGACAGTCCACAGAGTGGTAAAGAATATTCTCCCAATACCCATCTGATAAGGGGTTAATATCCAGGACATATCAGGCACTGGTAGCCCTTCGCAAGAAAAAAACAGCCAACCCCATCAAAAAATGGGGAGAAGAAATGAACAGAAGCTTCCAAAAAGAAGAAATTGGAATGGCCAAAAGGCATATGAAAAAGTGTTCTTCATCTTTAATCATCAGGGAGATGCAAATCAAAACAACAATGAGGTACCATCTCACACCACAGAGACTGGCACACACCCAAAACACCAAGAACAACCGGTGCTGGCGTGGATGTGTGGAAAAAGGAACTCTCATCCACTGTTGGTGGGATTGCCGACTGGTCCAGCCCTTTTGGAAAACAATATGGGCATTCCTCCAAAAACTAGATATTGAGCTCCCATTTGATCCAGCAATAGCACTCCTGGGAATATAACCAAGAGACCAAAAAACACATAGCAGAAACACTATCTGTACTTCTTTATTCATCTCTGTGCTATTCACTATAGCTAGAATCTGGAAACAACCTAACAGCCGGAGAACAGAGGGACTGCCTAAAGAAACTGTGGTTCATCTACACTATGAACCACATTAATATACCATAGGAATACTATGCGGCTGTCAGAAAAGATGAAATTATGAAATTTACCTGCAAATGGATGGACATGGAGACTATCATGCTGAGTGAAATTAGTCAGAAGGAAAAGGACAGGTATAGAATGACTGCATTCATTAATAAGATATAAATAGATACCAGTGTTTTACTAAGTGTGGTAATGATAATGGCAGGTTAAAACTCACCATTGAATATACACAAAGAGACTTAAGTGATAAACTCTAAATATCTGCAGGGCTAGCCACAATGTGTAAAAGAAGAGGTAGAGAGATGCAGAGACAGAGAGAGAGACAGAGAGAAAGAGAGGAAACAGGGCTACCTGCTGTTGAGGCAGCCTGGGGGTGGGGTGGGAGGGTGTGGGGTACATTGGTGGTGGAAATGGGGCCCCTGGTGGGTGATGGAATACTGTATTACCAAGAACCAATTATGAACACCTTTGTAATTGTATGTCTCACAGTGGTATAATAAAAATTTTTTAAAAAAAGAAGTGCTCACCTAAGAGAGGAGTCATTGTGGATGTAGACAGGAAATGACAGATTAAAAATAAGGAGGAAGAGGGGATCAAAGATAGTGACGGATTTTATTAAGTCTATTTGAGTAATTTTCTTGAGCATTTGTCATATCCTAGGTATTTTAAAACTAATAGTCATTCCCTGGTAACAAAAAATAGAAAAATAATATAAGTCTGATAACAAAGACTTGTTTATTCGAGACTGTCATCATCCACATAAAAATATATAATCATCTATTTCTTCGGTTCCTGATGTGAACATTCAGTCAAAAGATACTAACATTTTCTGCTTTGTTTTTTCCTCTCCTGACTGCATTTCTCAGCCCAACCATACTATTAATCAAGTTTTTAAAAAAAATTATTATACCACTATGAGATATACAATTATAAAGATTTTAGTTTCAAGCACCTTTATTTGCTCATGTAACAATGTCACATGAAATCTGAATAAATGTTGATATTAGGAAATTGTCAGTCAATTTTACTTTTTGCAATCTGCCTAAAGATGCAGTCTTCAGCAAAATAAAGTGTTTAAAATCAAGGGCATAAGTACACAGTCATCCAACTAGTATTAGCTAGAATCTATATACAGCAAGATCATATTTCAAGAATGACGAGTCAAGTGGAAAATATTTAAAGGTGAGTACATGAAAAGAGCATATACCATCACTTGGTGGATGAAATAACTAAGACTATAAGAAAGTGGGGACTTTACTCTTTAGCAAGCTGTTCTTGTGCATTGGCATAAGTACAGTGTAATAATGGCAAGCGTCCTCTTAGTTGCATCATCAAGCCCATCAGCCCAAACTTCAGAATAAGCACCACATGATTGAAACTCTGAACTGGGCTAAATTCAAGTTCAGTGGCCCTAGAAAATCCACATCATCTGAAAGATAATAAACATTATTAAGTTTAATGTGGATGAAATTGAAGACATGGTAACTGTAAAGCAACTCATCCCAGATGCCATGGGATCAATGCAACCCTAATACTAAGCCTCTGGACAAATGTTGGGCAATGCACTACTGAGAGCCTTGGATCTGGGTATCCTCTCCTCAATTCCTGCTCCTCACTCTATCTAACACCACCGCAATGAAACCTTCTTAACCAAAGTAAGAGTAGTAGTAATTGTAATTCTAACAATTACAATAATAAACTATTTGTATCAATTTATATGTTACGTTTTCTTATCAATCCCTATGAAGTTAAATATACTCCTGTGTTTCACTACACCTGCCCAGTGTCTCTGCATCTGCCCTGGATTGCCTCCCTGCAGGTCACTATGTAGATAGGAGGGTAGTTTAAATGTTACAGTTTATCTGACCATGTATTCTATACTGACTGGCATAAATATTCTCTCATACTACCACAATCATCGTGGGACTAGTTAGATCTTACCAGTATATTTGACTGGCCACGTTGGATCTCTAATTAGAGCAGAGAGAAATGCTGTTTGCCTCAAGCAAGCAAGCATGGCTCCCCTGATAACTCAAAGGTAACTAAAACACAAAACTACCATGAAGTAAAGATGAGACTTGTGAGAAGGCTTGGAGAAATATTTAACTAGCATTAGTATAGTCTTTGGCACAGATGTATGCCTCTTGTGTTCTGAGATACAGTTCATCTCAGAAACGCCTCCTCTCCACCCTGCAGAGGCATTTTCTAGGCCCAGGTATGCTGAACAAGAGACTCTCAGACATGGGGCAGAACTGCCTCCTTGCTCTCCCTGTGCCCAGCCGCTCATGAGGCGCCCCGGGAGGCCTGGCGGGTTCTAGCCCTGGCCTGCCACCCCAGCAGAGCCTCACAACAAGCCAAATGACCCCCGACTCCATGGGGGTCCGCCATCTTCCACATCCGGACTTCCCTCTTGTCACAACTCCACCCAGCAGACCAGACTATCACAGCCCGGCTCGCGCAGCACAGTTCATCAATAAATGCTTTATTCAGAGGTGACTACAAGAGTATGCCACCTGCACGGCAAGCCTGGCAAGCTGCTCGTGTCGTATTTGATATGCCAAATACCAGTAACATTTATATTAGGTCATTCCTATGATCTAATATAATGGTTTGAGGCTCTTTATGTTCATGGAGCAAGCAGATGCCTTTGGGTTCTACTAGCATGAGACAGGACATATGGATATATTACTGGTGCCTGCTCTAGCAAATAGATGATGAACGGGAAGATAGTGGTAGTGATAGTGATCTTGGCTAGGAGACATTAGCATATAAAAGTGCCTAAGTGAGGTCCTGGGAGAAATTACTTGAGGGCAGTTGACCCAGCAAGCTTTCCATAAAAGTGGGAGGTCTGGGTTGCAGGTATATAAAACTAAGCTGCTACCTCTTTACATGCTCTTTTTGGGCTCACACCCCCTTTTTGGGCCGTTCTCTCCCCTTTCTACTGGAGCCTTGTCTTTGTCACCACTCTATCGGGCCTTAACACATGGTGATTGCCATCTCTGGCCTACACGTTGCCGGGGTCCTAGCCAAGAATCTGAAACACAGGTTTTTTCTTATTGCTGATTTGTATGCCTGAACCTGTGTTAAGTAAAGCATTTTATTTTTTTTTATTATTTTTACAATTACAAAGATATACAATTAAAAAAGTTCATATTTTGGGTTCTGGAGTCCTGCATCTTTCTGCTGCCTATCCCCTGGGGCAAAAGAGATCCTGACCCTGCTCCCGGATTTTGTGTGGGGAGCCGCAGTGTTTTCCCTGCATTCCTGGCTATCTGTGGTCAGACAGAGATGATGACTGTAGCAGAGGTGAAATGGCATGGTTCTAATAACTACACTCCAGTACAAATGGCAAATCATTGTTCTGGTGGGAATATGCTCAATCATATACAACTGAGTTAAGAGCATTTTAGGAATATATGGGTCTTTTTATCACTTTCATCTGAAGCTGTCACACACAATCAAACAATTCTAAGAAATGTGAGACTGTATTCGGTGCCCCATAATTATTTTCTTGCTATTCTAACAGTAGCAGTGGTTTTATCCTTTATTCCATTCTAAGTCATAACTCTAAGCCAAATATTAGCAGAAACATAATTAATATTTGGTAGCAGATGCATTAGCAACCAAGGGATTAGGGCAATTGATTTAATTGCTGTTTATATTTTATTTTGTAATCAATGCTGTTTATGGCCCAATAAAACATTCCAATATACCTCATTTATTTGCTTTTTTGTCAGATCTCTAGAAGTTACTTTTCAATACATAGCAAATGATGTGGTGGTAGTATTTTGGAATAGTAGCACAAAGATTAAAATTTTGAAGGCACACATACATTCTCTATTTTAATTTATTAGGTTATTTTATAAATTACTCTTTTAAATAAGTTGCTTGAATTTACTGAATACCTACAAAATATGAGGCCTATCTTGATCTCGAGGATAAAATAAAAAAGTTTTCTGTTCTTAACATTTAATGAGAGTGAATGGGGCCTCTGGAACTAGTTCATTTTTCATGAACATAGTTTTGTTGAGATTCAGCTGTAGACCTATCTTTCCACATTCTGGGTCGAAGTAAGCCAGCATTGATGCCACTTGGCTAATGTTTGGTGTTATTAGAACGATACCATCAGCGAAGCTGAGGTGGTGTAGTTGCCGTCCATCTATCTTCACTGCCATTCCTCCCCATTCTAATTGTCGCATGATGTTCTCTCGAGAGTGGCACTGAAGGGTTTTGCTGAAATGGTATCAACCTGCTGAACCCCTCTTTTGACATCAATGATCACTTCTTTGTAGAATGGTGAGATCCTGGTGGTAAATCCGTAATAGAGCTCACGAAGGATCTTGATGTATTGGGTTTGAACATCCTGTTCAGGCTAGGACTTTGATAACTGCTTCGGTCTCCACAGAAACAAAGGCTTTCTTTAAATCAATGAATGTGAGGCAGAGCGGCATCTTGAGCTCCCTACAAACCAAAATGAGTTTGGTTACCTTGTGGATATGGTCGATTGTGCTGAATCCTTTTCAAAAAGCCAGCTTGCTCACATGGTTGTCCTTCATCTAATGTTCTGCCAATCATGTTCAGATGACTCAAGTGAACAGCTTGTAGATGACAGACAGCAGGCAAATTGGGCGATAGTTGCCAATGTCGTGACTGTCTCTCTTCTTGAACAGTAGAACTTTCCTGCTGGTTTTCCACTGGGAGGGCACCTTGCATTCAGACAGGTAGTGTGTGAAGAGTCAAGACAGTATATTGATGAGTACCGACGGCAGATTCTTCAGGTGTTCGGGTCTGACTTTGTCTGGGCCTGGTGCTGTTCCCTTCTTTACCGACAAAATGGCATGTCGGATTTCAGAAGGGAGAACGTTGGGAATGACATATCCATCCTGCGGAATTTATATGTTGGCAGGTGGATGTGACTATAAAAGAGATCTGAGTAGAAGTCATGGATAATCTTCTCCATTGCCTTTCTGGAAGATGTGATAGATCAATCAGGGCGTCGGAGGGCTGTCATCTCCATCTTATAGTTGGAGAAGGACAGGCGGGTGTTGCAAATGCTTTTCCAAACTTCTGCTGCATCTTCCAGTATTTCTGCTCTTCTCTCTTTGAGGTCTTCCTTTATCGCTTCTCTGCACTGCTTTGAGAGCTTGAATGCTAGCATTTGGTCGCCTGAGGCTCTCGCCTTGCCACGTTCCTCTCTCAATGGAACAAACATCTCTGAATGCAGCAGTTATGTGTACCTAGGTCGAGAAGTCAACATGATGAACGACCTAACACCTGAGCTACGCAGGAGGAAGAGAGCGGCATGGATTGACTTCAAAAGAATCGAAGAAATAGAGAAAAGACAAAGAACCTCCGGCTCCGGGTATATCTCTTCGACTCCACTGTTCTCTCTGCATTAACATAAGCCTCAGAGATCTGGGCCTTACAAAAGCAGGATGAGAACGCTATTCAGGTTTCCCAAGAGGAGGAATCGAAAGAACTATGCTTGGAATATCACACCTCACTCAAGTGAGAGAAGGAATCTGGAGTTCTGACCTCCATCGCTGTTCCAGAGTTAGGGATGCTATCTCGTTTGCCAAGGCATCGAAAATCAGATGGGCTGGATTCGTAATGCCATTTGGAGATGATTGCTGAACTAGAGCCGTTATTGACTGGATCCCACTGGATGTCAAAAGATCACGTGGCCACCCACCTAAAAGATGGTCAGACTTCTTGGTCAAGACACGGAATGAATGTGTTGAGGTTCTTCGTATTCCTGAAACAATCAGATGCCATTGGGCTACACTGGCATGTGATTGGGTCAAATGGAAATGTTACTGGTACCTGCTCGAGGAAATCGATGTGCAATGGGATGTCTAGTGTCTAGTGATCTAGTGAACGTTTAATGATTGAAGGGGAAGGAATAAAATCAGATGAGTAAATAAAAAGAAACATATATACATTAAGTGTATACATATATTGATGTTTAATGTTCATATCCTCTCTCCATTTTCAACAGCTTTTATTTAGGTATTGGGATTTACAATATTATCCATATGATCATGGATGCAGCATTCCACCACCACACCCATCACCAGAGAACCCACTTCCCATCACCTGTGTCCCAAGTACCCCTACCACACATACACATCATAAGTTCAATTCTATAGAAAATATTCCAATTCAATAACTTGACTATTTATTCTTCTCTGTTTCTTTTTTTAACCTTATATTTGAGATAGGTCTCTTTTATCTAAAATTTGAAGGTAATAAAACACTTAGATACATATATCTGAATAGAGATTAACTCCTGGAATTCCATCCACAAAATAGCAAATCAATGATAAACTGATAAAGTAAAAATATTTTTTAAAAACATACATCTTCACACATGATAACCTCTAAGTATATGTATTACAATCCACAATATGTAAAAGAAGGAAGAGAGAAAGAGTGAGAGAGAAAGAGAAAGAGAGAAAAGAGATGGAGAACCTGCCACGGAGGCAGGCTATGTGGGGGTGGGAGGGAATTGGGGACATTGGTGGTGGGAAATGGGCACTGGTGGAGGGATGGGTGCTGGAACACTGTATGGCCAAAACCCAAACATGAACATTTTTGTAATTGTTAAAAATAATAATAATAATAATATTTTAATTCACTAAAAAAATACATCTTCTGGCTTTCTCTTCAAGTCTGTGTGTTCTCTTGAACAAGTATCTTTCTTGCTTGTCTCTGTATCTCTGCTTTTTACACTATGGCAAGGTATATGTTCTCTCTTGAAATTGTATATTCTCTCTTTTCCCCTATAACACCCTTCTAAGTAAGTTTTCTTCCAAAAAACTATGTTGAAAATGCTGGCGTGGATGCGGGGAAAAAGGGACTCTTATCCATTGTTGGTGGGAATGTCGACTAGTACAGCCTTTTTGGAAAACAATATGGACATTCCTCCAAAGACTAGAAATCGAGCTCCCCATTTGAGCCAGCCATACCACTCCTGCAAATATACCCTGGGAAGCCTAAAATATGCAGCAGAAACACCATCCCTACTTTTATGTTCATAGCAGTATTATTCACAATAGCCAGAATCCGGAAACAACCAGAGTGCCCGAAAATCGATGACTGGATAAAGAAGCTTTGGTAAATCTACACAATGGAATACTATGCAGCTGTCAGGAAAAATGAAGTCATGAAATTTGCCCATAAATAGATAGACATGGAGAGGATTATGTTGAGTGAAATTAGCCAGAAGGAGAGAGAGACAGATACAGAATGACTGCATTTATTTGCATGACATATATATATATATATATATATATATATATATATATCTGTGTGTGTGTGTACATATTATGCTACCAATATCCAAGGTCAAGAAAAACATGGAACAGGTCTTGTCAAAGGTGGAAGCTAACACAAATGTGTGGGGGAGTCAGAAGCTAAGTAAGACAGAGAATGGAACAGTATGCTAATAATTGTTGAAAGTGCTGATACCAACCTAGAACTGAGCATTAAATACAGGCAAAAGATACACATGACAACCTCTTAATGTATGTATTGTAATCCACAGTGTGGAAGGAAAGAGAGAGAGAGAGAGAGAGAGAGAGAGAGAGAGAGAGAGAAGAGAAAGAAATTAAGAAACCTGAAACCAAGGCAGGATGGGGATGGGGGGAGGAAATCGGGGACATTGGTGGTGGGAAATGGGGACTGGTGGAGGGATGGGTGCTGGAACAATGTATGACTAAAACCCAAATATGAACATCTTATGAACATCTTTGTAACTGTATATCTCACAGTGGTATAATAAAATATTAAAAAATATAAAATGACAATAAATGTGAAAAAAAATTTAAAAAAAACCTATGTTGATTCTCTAAAATATTATCTTGGGCCAGATCAATAGCACACGGGTAGGGTGTTTGCCTTGCACGCAGCCGACCCAGGTTCAATCCCCAGCATTTATAATATAATATTTTCTGGGGTATTTTTTGAAATTTTTATGGCCACACCTGGCAGTGCATAGGACTTACTTCTGCCTCTGCATAACTAATCATTCCTTTTGGAACTTGGGAACCAGATGGGATGCTAAGAATTTAACAAAAGTTGACTGAAGGCAAGGCAGCAACCTACTTGATGGGCTTTTGCTTGGCAATCATCTAATGTAATATTTTCTAATATAAAAGCAGTATTGCCTTCCTTAAGAATAAATGCACTTTCATACTTCTATAGGACCATTCATATTCTCCCCTTAAACTTTTCTTTTTTATTTAAAATCATTTTTTCTTAGCAGTTGCAAAGTTGTCTATGATTGGGTTTTAGTCAGACAATTAAATATTTTCTTAACTACCTTCACTCTTAGTAGTTTAAATTTGTCTGATTTATCTACTTCATGTAAATATTAAATCAATTAGCAAAGAATTATCTGTACCATTAATTTTTAGCATGTATAGACCTATAAACATTATAATGATCTTATTTATTTATTTATCTATCTACTTATTTGCTTTTTTGGGTCACAACCGGTGATGCTCAAGGGTTACTCCTGGCTCTTTTCTCAGGAATTACTCCTGGCAGTGCTCGGGGGTACCATATGGGTGGAAAATCAAGATCCTTGGTGGCAGAAAGGACACATTTGTGATGAGACTACTACTGCAATATTTAATACTTGAATCATCAACTGTACTGAGAACAACTTTGTAAATCATGATATTTTAATAAAGTTTTTTAAAAAAATATATACGTACCATATCTTGACTTTTAAAGTAACTTTTTAGTGTTTCTTGCAAGACTAGTTTCAAGGTTATGAATTCCTTAATTGTTCCACTCCCTGAAGCTCTGTATTATTTATTCAAATATGAATGATAATCTCGCTGGATAGAGTGTCCTTAGTGATGTAGTCAGTTCATTGAGTTTTTGTATTATATCCTTCAATTCTCTGCTGTATTATAGAGTTTAATTTAGTAGTTCTTTTAATTTCTTGGACTCTCCTTTGTATGTAAATTCCTTTCTTGATCTTGCTACTTTCAATACTGTGTCTCTTTCTGTGACTTTTTGTTATTTTGCATACAATGCATCTAGGAATTTCCCTACTTGAGTTCATTTTCGCTGAGACCCTTCTGGCCTGCTGGATCTAGGTGCTTGTATTACAGCAGTTTGGAAAATCCCTCACTACAATTTCTTTATTAAAATTTTTTTTCATATCATTAGCTTTCTTGTTATTCACGAAGTTCAACAATTCTCATATTGTTCTGCTTGAACTCATCCCAGATTTCTATGGCATGTTACTCATTTCTTTTCAGACTATTTTCCACCTACTATTTTTTTCTGACAGTTTCCTCTCCATTTCATCTTGCAGGTCCTTGATTTTTTCCTCAGCTATTGCTAATCTATTAATATGTTGCTCATATCTTCTATGGAGTTATATACCTACCGTATTCTTCATTTTCATCATTTCTGCTTGCAATTTATTCATTTCAGCACTTATATTTTCTTCTCCTTTGCTGACTGTTTATACCATAGTTACTTTGAGCTCATTAAACAGTCTCACAATGGTACTGCTAAATGTATTGCTGAAGGTTTATGGAGCTGCTTAGAAGTGGTTGAGTCTTCTGTGTTACTGTTTTTACTCATTGTGTTTGGTGGGCTTCTATACATCTTTCCCGATTGGGTTTGCTGTGCTTCTGCTGTTTTGAGGGTGAATCTTTGTAGTTTTCCAGCCCCTCTGAGAAACTTAGGAATTAGGTTGGATATTGCTATTTTCCTTTCCTGCCTGTCTTCACACAGTGATAGAATATATAACTGTGAACAGTATGAAATTTGATTATCTGTGGAGCTGCAACTGATTAATTGGCAGAACTCAGGCATGGAGCCTGCTGGGTCAGAAACGAAGGCTATCCACCTGTTTCCATTCAATAAAATGCCTTGGAGTTGTCACACAGATCAGTGTTCTTAGGGTGCGGTGGTGAGCAGATGTTTCAGGAGCATGGAGCAAAACTAGTAATGAAATGGCAAAGGTCAGATGTGGAGTTTGGTTGGGTGTGAAGTTTGTCAGGCCTAATCACACTATTTTTTTTTAATTTTTTATTTTTACAATTACAAAGATATACAATTAAAAAGTTCATATTTGGGTTTTTGTCATACAGTGTTCCAGCACCCATTCCGCCACCAATGCCCATTTCCCACCACCAACGTCCCTAGTTCTCTCCCTCCTCCCCCAGCCCTCCTCCATAGCAGGTTCTTTATTTCTTTCCCTTTCTCTCTCTTTCTCTTTTCCTTCCCTTCCAGACTATGGATTACAGAACATACATTAAAAGCGTAGTCATGTGTATCTTTTTGCCTCTATTTAATGCTCAGTTCTAGGTTGGCATTATTAGAACCCTCGACAATTGTTAGCACAACTGTTCCATTTTCTGTTTTACCTAGCCTCTGACTCCCACACGTTTGTGATAATTTCCACCTTTGACAAGACCTCCTGATATATGTTTCACTTGACCTTGGATATTGGTATCATCATATGTACATATATATTTATGCCATGCAAATAAATGCAGTCATTCTGTATCTGTGTCTCTCCTTCTGGCTAATTTCGCTCAACATAATCTTCTCCATGTCCATCCATTTATAGGCAAATTTTATAACTTCATTTTTTCCTAACAGCTTCATAGTATTCCATTGTGTAGATGTACCAAAGCTTCTTTATCCGGTCATCGATTTTCGGGCACTCTGGTTGCTTCCAGATTCTGGCTATTGTGAATAATGCTGCCTGAACATAAAAGTAGGGATGGTGTTTCCGCTGCGTATTTTTGGCTTCCCAGAGTAGATTCCCAGGAGTGGTATGACTGTGTCAAATGGGAGTTCAATTTCTAGTCTTTGGAGGAATGTCCATATTGTTTTCCAGAAAGGCTGTACCAGCCCGGCATTCCCACCAACAATGGATGAGTGTTCCCTTTTCCCCACATCCACACCTGCACTTGTTCTTGCTCTTTTGAATATGTGCCAGTCTCTGTGGTGTAAAGTGATATCTCATTGTTGTTTTGATTTGCATCTCTCTGATGATTAGTGATGATGAGCATTTTTTCATATTTTTTTTGCCATTCGAATTTCTTCCTTGCTGAAGTTTCTGTTCATTTTTTATCCCCATTTTTTGATGGGGTTGTTTGTTTTCTTCTTGTAAAGTTCTATCATTGCCTGATATATCCTGGATATTAACCCCTTATCAGATGGGTATTGGATGAATAATCTTTCCCATTCTGTGGACTGCTTTTGTATCTTAGTCACTGTTTCTTTTGAGGTGCAGAAGCTTTTTAGTTTCATGTAGTCCCATATGTTTATCTTTTCTTCTAGTTGCTTTGTTAGTGATGGTTCACCTTTGAAGATGTCTTTAGCTTCAATGTCATAGAAGGTTTTTCCTATATTTTCTTCAATGTACTTTATGGATTCAAGTCTGATATTGAGATCTTTAATCCATTTTGATTCTGATTTTTGTGCATGGTGTTAGACACAGGTCCAAATTCATTTTTTTACATGTCGCTGCCCAGTTTTCCCAGCACCACTTCTTGAAGAGGCTTTCCTTACTCCATTTTAGACTCTTTGCACCTTTATCAAAGATTAAATGATCATGTGTTTGAGGTTGGGTGTCAGGATACTCAATTCCATTCCATAGGTCCACAGATCTGTTTCTATTCCAATACCATGCTGTTTTAATTACTACTGCCTTGTAATACAGTTTGAAGTTGTGAAAGGTGATGCCTCCCCATCCTCTTTTTTCCCGAGGATTGCTTTAGCTATCCTTGGGGGGTTTATTGTTCCATAAAAATTTCAGGAGCGTGGCTGGAGCGGCCCAGAGGTAGGGCGTTGCCTTGCACACAGCCGGCCCAGCGGCAGGGTCGATCCCCGGATCCCATATGGTCCCCGAGCACCGCAGAGTAATTCCTGAGGCAGAACCAGGAGTAACCCCTGAGCATCGCCGGTGTGACCCAAAAAAAAAAATTTCAGGAGCATTTGGTCAATTTCTTTGAAGAATGTCATGGGTATCCTTATAGGGACTGCATTGAATCTGTACAGAGCTCTAGGGAGTATTACCATTTTGACAATGTTGATTCTCCCCATCCATGAGCCTAGGAATATGTTTCCATTTCCTTGTGCCCTCTTTTATATCTTGGAGCAGTGTATTCTAGTTTTCTTTGTACCTATTTTTAATGGCATTATTACCTTTTCTATTTCTGAGCTTTGTGAGTGATTTATATATTATAGATGTTAGTCCTTTCTCTGATATGCTGTGTGCAAATATTATTTCCATTTAGTAAGATGTCTTAATTTTTTAGCCTGACTTTATATGTCCATTTAAAAACTTTTTAAAAAATGTTTTATTATACCAAAGTGAGATATACAATTACAAAGATGTTTGGGTTTCAGTCTTACAGTGTTCCAGAACTATCCCTCCACCAGTGACCATTTCCCACCACTAGTATCCCTGATTCTCTCCCCCTCCCATAGCCTGCTTCTATGGCAGGTTCTTTATCTCTTTTTCTCTCTTTCTCCTTTTCTTCTCTTACATTGTGGATTGCAATACATACATTTAGAGGTTATCATGTGTATCTTGTTGCCTGTGTTCAATGCTCAGTTCTAGGTTGGTATTAGCACATTTGACAATTATTACCACACTGTTCCCTTCTCTGTCTTACCTAACTTCTGACTCCCACAGGTTTGTAGCAATTTCCAACTTTGACAAGGCCTCTTGATCTATGTATCGCCTGACCTTGGATATTGTTATCATAATATGCATATATATATTTATATATGTATATTTATATATATTATATATATATATATATTTATGTCATTCAAATAAATGCAGTCATTCTAAATCTTCCTTTTCCTTCTGGTTAATTTTACCCAACATGATCCTCTCCATGTCCATCCATTTATAGGCAAATTTCATAACTTCATTTTTTACAGCTGCATAGTATTCCATTGTGTAGATGTACCAAAGTTTCTCTATCCAGTCATCAATTCTCAAGCACTCTGGTTGTTTCCAGATTCTGGCTATTGTGAATAATGCTGCTATGAAAATAAAGTAAGTATGGAGTTTCCGCTGTGTGTTTTTGGTTTCCCAGGGTATATTCCAGGAGTGGTATGGCTGGGTCAAATGAGAGCTCAATTTTAGTCTTTTTGAGGAATGTCCATATTGTCTTCCCAAAACGCTCTGCCAGTCAAAATTCCCACCAACAATGGATGAGACTCCCCTTTTCCCCCATTCATGCCAGCAAATGTTGTTCTTGTTCTTTTGGATAAGTGCCAGTCTCTGTAGTGTGAGATGATATCTCGTTGTTTTGATTTGCCCCATGATTAGTGATGATGAGCATTTTTTCATATGATTTTTTGGCCATTCGAATTTCTTCCTTGTTGAAGTTCCTGTTCATTTCTTCTCCCCATTTTTCGATGGGGTTGGTTGTTTTCTTCTTGTGAAGTTCTACCAGTGCCTGATATTTTCTGGTTATTAACCCCTTATCAGATGGATATTGGGTGAATATTCTTTCCCATTCTGTGGATTGCCTTTGTATCTTGGTCACAGTTTCTTTTCGAGGTGCAGAAGCTTTTTAGTTTTATGTAGTCCCATATGTTTATCTTTGCTTCTAATTGCTTCGTTAGTGGTGTTTAACCTTTGAAGATTCCTGAAGCTTCAAAGTTGTGGATGGTTTTACCTATATTTTGTTTGATGTACTTAATGGATTCAAGTCTGATATTGACATCTTTGATCTTATTTTTTGTGCATGGTGTTACACAGAGGTTCCAAATACATTTTTTACATGTAGCTGCCCAGTTTTCCCAGCACCATTTATTGAAGAGGCTTTTCTTGCTCCATTTAGGATTCTTTGCATATTTATCAAAGATTAAACGATCATGTGTTTGAGGATGTGTGTCAGGATGCTCAACTCTATTCCATAGGTCCACAGGTCTGTTTTTTATTCCAATACCACGCTGTTTTGATCACTACTGCTTTGTAGTAGAGTTTGAAGTTGGAAAAGTGATGCCTCCCATCGCTCTTTTTCCCAAGAATTGCTTTAGCTATCCGAGGGGGTTAAAAGCTTTTTAATTTGACGTAATTTCATTTGGTTTTTTATTTTGTTATCTCTGACAATCTGTTGGGATTGAATGGGCCCCCAAAATATTGGGGTCCATCTGGTTCCCTGGTAACACTTGGGGGGGCCGCCCACCAATGAACAGGCCAGAACTCCAGTTTAGATCATCCAAAAGCAAGGCAGTCCACAGAATGGGAGAGAATATTCACCCAATACCCATCTGATAAGGGGTTAATATCCAGGATATATCAGGCACTGGTAAAACTTTACAAGAAGAAAACAAACAACCCCATCAAAAATGTGGAGAAGAAATGAACAGAAACTTCAACAAAGGAAGAATTTGGAATAGGCAAAAAACGTATAACAAAAATGCTCATCATCACTAATCATCAGAGAGATGCAAATCAAAACAACAATGAGATATCTTTGATAGTGCCAGTCTCACACCACAGAGACTGGCACATATTCAAAAGAGCAAGAACAACAAGTGCTGGTATGGATTTAAGGAAAAGGGGAGACTCATCATCTATTGTTGGTGGGAATGCCGGCTGGTACAGCCTTTCTGGAAAACAATATGGACATTCCTCCAAAGACTAGAAATTGAACTCCCATTTGACCCAGCCATACCACTCCTGGGAATCTACTCTGGGAGGCCAAAAATACGCAGCAGGAACACCATCCCTACTGTTATGTTCATAGCAGCATTATTCACAATAGCCAGAATCTGGAAACAACCAGAGTGCCCGAGAATCGATGACTGGATAAAGAACCTTTGGTACATCTACACAATGTAATACTATGCAGCTGTTAGGAAAAATGAAGTCATGAAATTTGCCTATAAATGGATGGACATGGAGAAGATCATGTTGAGTGAAATTAGCCAGAAGGAGAGAGACAGATATAGAATGACTGCATTTATTTGCATGACATAAATATATTTGTATATATTATGATACCAATAACCAAGGTCAAGTGAAACATGTATCAGGAGGTTTTGCCAAAGGTGGAAATTATCACAAACGTGTGGGAGTCAGAGGCTAGGTAAGACAGAAAATGGAACAGTATGCTAACAATTGTCGAAAGTACTAGTACAAACCTAGAACTGAGCATTAAATAGAGGCAAAAAGATACACATGACTACCCTTTAATGTATGTTTGTAATCCGCAATCGGGAAGGGAAGGAAAAGAGAAAGAGATAGAGCAAAAGGGAATGAAATAAAGAATCTGCCATGGAGGCGGGCCATGGGAGGGGGGGGGGGACCGCGACATTGGTGTTGGGAGATGGGCACTGGTGGAGGGATGGGTGCTGGAACACTGTATGACCAAAACCCAAATATGAACATCTTTGTAATTGTATATCTCACGTTGGTATAATAAAATACTTATAAAAAACTGTTTTGAAAACTTCAAAATAAATCACTATATCTTATAAAAAGTAAAAAAAAAGCTTTTTACTGCAAATTTCACTCCACACCAATAGCTATGTACAGTGTGCCATCAACACCCAGGTCAAAAGAGTCACACAGATCATGTGCTGCCAACCATTGGCCTGACCATTTGTGCTGACCAAGAGCGCATCCATACACACGCATCTCTCTTGACCATATGCTGTATCTCCCAGCCCACTAGAGCCAAAGCCTCTGACTTCCTTGGAGGCAGAGCCTCACAAAGTCAAACCAGCTCTTTACTAGTGCAAATCCCCAGCACCATACCCTTGACTCAAGATTAACAGATGCTAATGTTGAGCATTGCTCTTCTCCCAGGCTGATAAACTATAATCTAGTTTTCTTATGAAAATATACAAAAGAGAGAGGACCAGGTATGATAACTACACCCGAGATAAAATATATGGGTGAACTTTCATGGTAAGGTCACATCATATAATCCAAACCCTGTTCCCCATTTAAGATTGATAATCTCTTCCACTGCATCAAGGTCTTGTCTCAGGTTCACTTGATCACTTGATCACTTAAATCCCATTATTCATCGATTTCTTCAAGCGGGCACCAGTAACATTTCCATTGGACCCTGTCACATGCCAATGTAGCCCAATGGCATCTGGTTGATTCAGGAATATGAAGAGCCTCAAACCGTTCCTTCAAGGTCTTGACAAGGAAGTCTGACCATCTTGTAGGTGGGTGGCCACATGATCTTTTGACATCCTGTGGGATCCAGTCGGTAATGGCTCTAGTCCAGCGGTTGTCTCCAAATCGCATTACATGTCCAGCCCATCTGATGTTCGATGCCTTGGCAAATGAGACAGCATCCCTGATTCTGGAATAGCAATGGAGGTCAGAACTCCGGATTCCTTCTCTCACTTGAGTGAGGCGTGATATTCGAAGCATAGCTCTTTCAATTCCTCCCTGGGAGACCGGAATAGTATTCTCATCCTGCTTTCGTAGGGCCCAGGTCTCTGAGGTGTATGTTAATGCAGGGAGAATGGTGGAGTCAAAGAGATGTGCCCAGAGCCGGAGGTTCTTTGTCCTTTTAGCTATTTCTTCAATGACTTTGAAGGCATTCCATGCCACTCTCCTCCTCCTGCGCAGCTCAGGTTTTAGGTCGTTCATCACGTTGAGTTCTTGACCTAGGTACACATGACTGCTGCATTCAGAGCAGGTTACAAAAAGATTTACCCCCTCAAGGCATTTCTTAATTCTTTTGCTGTGCTTCAGTCTGGGGGGCCATTCAGGCTGTTGTGACCAAAGCTTCAATCTTTTGGATCAGTATAGAATTTATACTAAGGGTCCCATTTTGTAGCCAGGGTGGCTCTCTTTCTGGTACCATCCAGCCCTTCATAGAACACCAGGGTATGAGGAATTAGATTTGATCTAAATGGTACTGAGACTTATAGTTAGAAAATATGATAGGATGTCCAAGAGCAATCAATTTAAAGTCAAACTAACTCACAAGTACATGCCTCCACACTCCTTTTGTTTACAAAAGAAAGAAATCTCTTTGACCTAAATATTTGGCCTAAGGATATGTAAATGGCTTATAGGAAGGAGAACAATCCCTCATCAGCAATGCAAAAGTGCAGGGCTAATCAGTGGAGTGTCACCCAACAACAATCAAATTATTGAAAACATCTCTGAGGTTCATTTGTGATGATGCTACTTAGATATTCCTAAACATATTTTTATATTTTGGTCTAAATGAGATCTTTGATCCACTTTGAATCCATTTTTGTGTACTGTGTGAAATACAGTTCAAGTTTCATTTTTTGTGTCATACTCGGGCTAGCTAGTTCTCCAATATCAATTCATAGAGAGGTTTTACTTGCTCCAATTCATGCATCAAACTATTTTGTCATAAACTAACTGACCATAAACTAACTGATCTGAATGTTTATCTCTGGGATCTCAAGTTCGTTGACCTGAAAACCTATATTTATTCTAGGGCCACACTGTTATCATTGCTATAGCTTTTTATAGTATAGTCAGGAAATTCAATAAGTTCCAACTTCTTTTTTTATCAGAATTGCTTTAACTACTTGAGTAGGTTTTAGATTTTACACAAATTTGTGTAAAGTTTGTCCAAAATTCTTAAAGGATTGCAACTCAATTATAATGGGAACTGTATTAAATGGTTAATGTATTGCGTATGATGTTTATTTTTACAATGTTCATTCTTTCTATCTATGAACATAAATAATTTTCCATTTCCTGTGTGTTCTCTTATTTATCTTTCAGCAGTGACTTTCATTTGTAAATGTAAGTCTTTCCCGTCTTTTGTTAAGTTACATCTGAGATACTTTATGGTTTTAGGTTATTTTATTGGGTAATTTGGCCATGCTTAGCAGTACTTGGATGTTACTCCTGGCTCTATGCTCAAGGATCACTCCTGACAGTGATAGGGAGAGCATATGTTGTGTTGTGGACAGATCTAGAACCAGCCATATGCAAAGAAAGGACCCTAAGGCCTAATCTACCTCTATATTCCTGTACACTATTTTAAATGCAGCATACCTTTTTATTTTTTTCTTTTAGTTTTTAATTTTCATATAGAAGTGCAACACTATTGTGTGTATTGGTTTTGTGATCTGCTGCTTTAGTATATTGGTTTATTGTTTCTAAGTATTTGTAGTGGAATCTTTAAGGTCTTCTAGATGTACAGAAAATACAGCAAATAATGATAGTTTAGTTTTTTCTCTTCTTTGACTGATATGATCATAAGATTTTTATGTTTTATTTTAATGATGTATCCCATTAATTTATTTATGCATAGTGAACACTCCTTACATCAATGGGGTAAAATGTATTTGATCACAGCATATAATTTTTTACTCTATTGCTGGATTCAGTTCACTAAGATTTTGTTGGGATTTTTGTGTTTATTGGAGATACTGGTCTGCAATTTTCTTTTTAGTTATATCTCTGCTGAATTTTGGCCTTAGGATAGTATTAGTTTAATAGCTGTCAGGAAGGGTTCCTGTTTCTTTGATATCTTGGAAGAGTTTGAGGAGTTCAGAGAGAATTCTTTGTTATTGACTAGCCTTGATTCATAATATTATATATTATTCATCATTAAGTTTCAGGAATACAATGTTACAGCATGAATCCCTTCACCAATGTCAAATTCCCTCCACCAGTGACCTCAGTTCTCTCCTCCAATAAGTACTCTTTAAAGGGTTGTTATAATTTACTAGTGAACTTACCTGTACCTGGACTTTTGTTCCTAGGAAAAGTTTTAATACCAGTTTTGACTCCCTTATTCATGATTAATTTGTTAAATTTTCTACTTCCTATTTTAATCTTGAAAGTAAAATTCTAAGAATTCATTCATTTCTTTTAGGTTCTCAAGCTTAGTAGAATATAGTTGTTCATAGCCTCTTACAATCTTTTGCATTTTTGAAATGGCAGATGTTATTTCCTCTTTCATATATTATTTATTGACTTGGGTCTCTGCTTTTCCCTGATGAGACTAGCTAAAATCCTATTCATTCTTTTGTATAGTTAGATGCTGGTTTCACTGACCCCTTGCATTGTTTACTTAATTTCTATGCCATTGATTTTCTGAGATATTTATTATTCCTTCTACTTTGGTACTTATTTTTTTGTTCTTTTTCTGGTTTTCCTATGAGGTTAGGTTACTTATTTGATATTTTTGTTTTTAAAAATCATGTATTACATGAATGTCCCCACTAATACTTCTTTTGTTATATCACAGGGTTGTAACAGTTTGTATCTTCATTCTCACTCATTTTAAGAAAAAAATTTATTTCTTCTTTTAATCTCTTTAAACTCAATAGCTAATCACAGAATGCTGCTCAGTATCCAAATATTGGAGTTTTTTTCTCACCATTTCTATGGTTCATTTTTACCTACATGTAATTGTTGTATGAAAAGATATAATGATATTGTTTCTATTTTCTTAACCTCATCTATAATTAAATAATATTCAAATTATGACCTATCCTGGAGAACACTACATGTGCACTGAAGAAGATATACTCAGAATTTTTAGTGTGGAGTGTTCCAAACATATTAATCCTAGTTCTTCCAGTATTCCATTTTAAGGCTCTTTATCTTTCTTATAGGCATTCTGTTTAATGGATCTGTCCAATGGCAAAATGTGGTGTTAAATTCTTCCACTATCACTGTGTTTTCATTGATGTATCTGTTTGTTTCTAGTAGTAGTTTATTTACATATTTTGCTGCCCCCATATATGAGGAAAAGATGTAAGTCCTCTTGTTGTTGAGCCCCTTATGTCATCTCTAGCTTTTATTACTTTATTATGAATTTTATTTGGTATGATACACTTATGGCTGCCCCTGCATTTTTAATCTACTATTACTTTATATGATGATTCTCTATATTTTTCATACCGAGCCTGTGTTTATAAGGAAAATGTAAGTGTATTTTCTATAAGATTGGATATTTTCCCCTGGTTTCATATATATATATATATATGTATGTGTGTGTGTGTGTGTGTGTGTGTGTGTGTGTGTGTGTGTGTGTGTGTGTGTGTGTGTGTGTACACATATATAATGTATTTTGGACGGAAGGTTCAGTTAACCAACATGTAGGGAGATTATTTATGTGAAGTGGTTTGCCATTGTTCTATGAGGATTTTGGTTGTTGTCATACAACATTTGTTTTTTATAGTACATCATTCAGTATTCCTTACAAAGCTAGTTTGGATGCAGTAAATACGTTCAGCTAGTTTTCTCCAAGAATGTATTTATCTCTCCCTCAAATCTTAGAAACATCATTGTGGGTTAGAGTAGAGTATTCTTGTTTGAATATTATTTTCACTGAATTCTGTGAATATATCATTTTATTCTCTTTTTGCTTATAAAGCTTCATCAGAGAAATATAATAAAAACTTTTTATTTATTTTGTATTTTAGGCTTGTGTCTATCTTTCCTCTTTCAGTGGTCTGTTTCTCTCTTTGGTTCTTGCCATTTTAATTTCAATGTGTCTTGGTATTATTATAGCATAGAATGTGTGTTTCTATTATTTGTGTAATTACGAATTAAAATGATATATGTTCTAAAATACTAATAATTATCAAACATATATAGATATATATATTTAAAGTAAAATACATATTTACTTGATATATGTTTAGAACAATGATTCTCATGAAATTCCTGGAACTGGTTGACTCCAGAAAAGGAAGCTGTAGGTAGAGACAGTAATAAATTGAAACTGGTACTCTATTTAGGAATTCTCCTGCTAGTCAAAAGTGGAATATCTATGAAAACTTTTATAACATTAAATGATCTAAAGAAAAGGAGCACAAGCTTCCCCAATTCCAACCTCTGTCATTCATTTCAGCTTGGCTTTAGAGGAAATGATGTGTTCCAGAGCAGCTGACCCCTCAGGAGTAAAAAAAAATTCATACGGTGTTCCCAAATACCCAAGATATAAAATCAGTTGCAAATAGTTCCCTAACCCCACAACCTTTGGCTCAGTGAGGCTCTGCTCAAAAGGAGGTTTAAGAGTTCCAGAGCATCTGGTAGAATAAAAAAATCTCAGAAGTGACCACATGATAACTACATTCTTAAAGCACCATTTAAACATAGTACTTGAGCAAACCTGCTGCAAGAGCAAAGGTATAAGGATCTTTCGGTTATATGCCCATTCCCAGTTATAAACAAATGAATACCCTTGGACATAAACAATATCATTTTGATGCACTCTATCTCTCTCATCAACCATTAATGTAACATCTAAGATAATGGGGGAAATCTAAGAACACTGTGATAACAACCGTAGACAACAAAACGCCAGGGAGATCAACAGTGACATTAAATCCTTGTAATTTGCCCAAAGAAGATTTTCGGATAATAATCCATGATCTGAAAACAATGTTAGAATAAAGAATTACCAAACTTGAAGATAACTTGATGGGTAAAATGAAAGAAATTATCCAAACAGAATTTTTAAAAAATTGAAAAAATGAAACAGTACGCTTAGAAGCAATATGGAGCTGAAAAGCAAATTAATAAACTTGAAAATGCAGCAAACAAACACACCAAAGAAAGAAGAGGAAATAGAAAAAAAGTTAAAATTATGAAGATTATTCATCATATAATCTTTATTATATGATGCAGGGGCGTGAGCCATAGTACAGTGGGTAGAGTGTTTGCCTTGCATGAGACGATCAGAGGTCAATTCCGGGCATCCCATATGGTTCCCTGAGGACCTCCAGTAGTAATTCCTCAGTGAAGAGTCAGGAACAACCTGTGAGAATTGCTGGGTGTGACCCAAAAAAGAAAATAAATAAAGATAACATAAACGAAATTATTGAAAATGGCCACACAATAGTGATGGGAGACTTCAAAACACCACTCCCACGAATGGATAGGTCAACCTGGCAATATTAATGAGTAAGCAAGAGCCCTAAATGAGGATATGGAGGATCTTAGTCTAATAGACATATTCAGAACATCCCCCAAAATGAAGACACAGTTTTCTGCACTATGCTTGGGATATTCTCTAAAATAAATCAGATGCTGGGACACAGTTCAAATATACTTGAAATTACAAAAATAGAATTCATACTAAATATCTTATCAGACCACAAAGCAAATAAAAGTACAAACCAATCAATCAAAAAGAAAATTCCAAGAGTAGAAAGGTAGTCCACTGGGTAAGGTGTTTACTTTGCATGTAACTGACCAGGTTCAATCCTGGGCACCCCATAGAGTCCTGCAAGGTTGTCAGGAATAATTTCTGAGCACAGAGCTAGGAACAGCCACTAAATAATGCCAGGTGTTCTCTTTCAGCCCTCCAAAATTAAAATTTTGAATAAAGATTAAATACCCAGAAAGCAAGCAACATACTTCTAGATGGCCATTGGATTAAATAGGAAATCAAATAATATATCAAATGATTCTCCATAACAAATGAAAATAAAGACAACTAGAATCCATGGGACACATAAAAAGCAGTAGTAAGCGAAAAGTTTACAACTATCCAGCACACACTACTGGGAAGAAAAAAAATGCTCAAATCAATGATCTAACCTCTCAGCTACAGAAACTAGGAAAAAACAAATAAATCCCAAAGCAAATAACAACCAGGAGAAAATATACAATAGAGTGAAACCAATGATTTATAGAATAAGAAAACAGTACAACAATGAATAGAATCTTCAGCTGTTTCTTTTTAAAGAGTAAGATTAACACTTAGCTAGACTCACTTACATAATAAAAGAAAACAACAGGCATCAGCGAACAATTGCAGCCTCCCCCACAGGTGGGTGTGTGATCCTTGAGTACCCTCAGACCTAATCAGCCCCAGGGAACAGTCAGAACTTTCATCAATGGAACTGAGGCAAATGGTCTTTGTCCCACCCCAGACCCCTTGGGCCCTGCGCTTCCCAGGAAAAATTGCAGCCCCCCCACAGTGTGTGTGTTTGATCCATGCATCTCCAGGGACCCAATCAGCCCCAGGAACAGGCGAGAACCCTACACCCACATCCCCAAACTCAAAACCGAACGGACCCTAGTGCGTCCGAACAATCCTCTTACTAACTATCTTGCATGAGGTACCAATGAACCTTTGGATCCTACACTCCTTGCCACCCACCCAAACTCTGCAAACAGCCCAGGCACCTATGAACTGTACTATCTAGTCACCCAAGAACTCACATTTGCAACCTAAAATAGTCATAATGGTAAAGCAATGCAAAATTCCATCAAGCTCAGTGAGTGAAGTCACTAGTCCAGATGAACCAAGCAATACCGATGAGTTGTATAACTCTCTGATAAGAAATTTCGGAAAGAATTGTTAAGGATGCATAAGGAACTCAAAGAAGCAATGGAATGCAAAATCAATAAAATACAAGAGGACATGAGAGAAGAAGTGAGGAAAATGCGAATGGAAATGACAGATATTAAAAATGAGGTAAATGAAATAAAAAAAAAAACAGTGGAAGGCCACCATAGCAGAATAATAGCTACTGAAGAAAAAATTAGTGATCTCGAAGACGATTTCCAAAGTTTCTCTACACAACACCAGAAGATAGAAAAAAAGACTCACAATTACCAAACAGACAACAAGAGATAATTGGGATGAAGCCAGAAGAAACAACATACAGATCATTGGGGTCCCAGAAGGGCAAGAAGAAAACCCTGATGAAGAAGAAACTGTCAAAGCCATAATTACTGAGAAGTTCCCTGAACTAAAGAACGCTTGCCTCAAGATCCAGGAGGCCCGTAGGATACCAATAAAAGAAACCCCAACAAGAATACCCCAAGACACATCTTAATTAGAATGACAAAAACTATAGATAGAGATAGAATACTAAAAGCAGCAAGATCCAAGAAGGAAATCACATACAAAGGAACATCCCTAAGATTTACAGCAGGCTTCTCTGATGAAACACTCCAAGCCCGAAAACAATGGTTGGATATTGTGAAAAGGCTCAATGAACTGCAGGCCTCACCAAGAATTCTTTACCCGGCCAGACTCACATTCAGATATGAAGGAAAGATACACAACTTCATGGATAAGCAACAACTCAGTAACTTCATGGACTCAAAACCAACTTTAAAAGAAGGACTGAAGGGTCTACTGTAATACGGCCAAATCCAAAAGCACAACAAGCACAAAGAGAAAGGTGGCACAACATCTGATGACAATAATCTCTCTCAATGTCAATGGTCTAAATGCACCAATTAAGAGACACAGTGACAAAATGGATTTAAAAAATTGAACCCAACATTCTGCTGCCTACAAGAAACACATCTGAATAATCAGAACAAACACAGACTCAAAGTCAAAGGTTGGAAGACCACTCTCCACTGAAACAACTCCTCCAAAAAAGGCTGGTGTGGCCATAATAGTATCAGATAATATAGACTTCAGGCTGAAAAAAGGTTAGAAGGGACAACGAAGGCCATTTCTTATTACTTAAGGGGTATGTACACCAGGAAGAAATTACACTACTAAACATATATGCACCCAATGAGGGGCCAGCAAAATACATAAAACAAATGCTAAGAGACCTCAAAGAAGACATTAACAGTAACACAATAATAGTTGGAGACTTCAACACTGCTCTATCAACAATGGATAGATCAACAAGACTGAAACTCACCAAGGAAATATTGGCCCTGAAGGAAGAAATGGAAGAAAGAGAGCTAGTGGATATATACAGGGCTTTTCATGCCAAAAAAGCTGAATACACATTTTTCTCTAGTGCACATGGAACATTCTCCAAGATAGACCACATGCTGAGACACAAAGCATACCTCAATAAAATAAAAAAGATAGAAATTGTGTCAGCTATCTTTTCAGACCATGATGCACTGAAAATGGAAGTTAACCGTACACAGAAACAGGGAGTCAAACCAAACACCTGGAAACTGAACAGCTCACTCCTGAACAACAAATGGGTCATAGAAGAAATCAAACAGGAAATCCAAAGATTTCTGGAAACAAATGAAAATGAAGACACCAACTATAAGAACTTGTGGGACATGGCAAAAGCCGTGTTAAGAGGGGAAGTTTATAGCTCTGCAAGCATTCATCAGGAAACAAGAAAGGGCCCACATAAATAACCTGACTACACAGCTGAAGACATTAGAAAAAGACCAACAAAAAGGAGCCCAACCCAGGCAGAAAAAAAGGAAATAATAAAATTTAGAGAGGAAATCAATGAGTTGGAAACAAAAGAAACAATCCAAAAGATTAATGAAACCAAGAGCTGGTTCTTTGAAAAAATAAACAAGATTGACAAACCATTGGCAAGACTTGTAAGGACAGGGAAAGAGAGAACCCCAATAAACAGAATCAGAAATAAAAATGGTGACATCACAACAGAAACCACAGAAATCCAAAAGATCATCAGAGATTACTTTGAGAGCCTGTATGCCATGAAACATGAGAATCTAGAAAAAATTGGATCAATTCCTGAAGTCCTATAACCTCCCACGGCTGAAACAAGAAGACCTCCAATACCTGAATAAGCCTATCACCATTGAGGAAATAGGAAACAGTAATTAAAAAGTCTGCCCAAACACAAAAGCCCAGGTCCAGACGGATTCCCTAGTGAACTCTACCAAACCTTTAAGGAGGACCTACTGCCAGTCCTTTTCAAGCTCTTCCAGGAAATAGAAGAAACAGAAACACTCCCAAACAGCTTCTACAAGGCACATATCACCCTGATACCCAAAGCAGGGGAGAGACAACACAAAGAAAGAAAACTACAGACCAATATCCCTGATGAACATGGATGCTAAGATCTTCAACAAAATACTAGCAAACAGAATCCAAAGACTCATCAAGAAGATTATACATCATGACCAAGTAGGATTCATCCCGGGAATGCAAGGATGGTTCAACATTCGCAAGTCAATCAACATAATACATCATATCAATAAGAGAAAAAATAAAAACCATATGATCCTATCAATAGACGCAGAGAAAGCACTTGACAAGATCCAGCACCCGTTCATGTTTAAAACCCTCCAGAAAATGGGAATTGAAGGGACTTTCCTCAAGATAGTTACAGCCATCTACCAAAAGCCCACAGGAGCATCATTCTCAATGGGGAAAAGTTGAAAGCCTTCCCCCTGAGATCAGGGACAAGACAAGGTTGCCCACTCTCACCTCCTTTATTCAATATAGTACTGGAAGTACTTGCCATAGCAATCAGAGAAGAAAAAGGAAATCGGGGGCATCCAGATAGGCTAGGAAGAAGTCACGCTATCATTATTTGCAGATGACATGATATTATACCTAGAGAACCCTAAATAATCTGCAAAAAAACTCCTAGACACAATAGACACATATAGTAGAGTGGCAGGATATAAAATCAACACCCAAAAGTCGGTGGCTTTCCTATATACAAATAACAAAAGAGAAGAAAGGGATATTAGGAAACGAATCCATTCACAATTTTGCCACAGAAAATCAAATACCTAGGAATCAACTAAATCAAGTGTGTAAAGGACCTGTACAAAGAAAAACTACAAGACATTGCTCCAAGAGATAAAAGAGGACACAAGGAAATGGAAACATATTCCCTGCTCATGGATGGGGAGAATCAAAATTGTCAAAATGGTAATACTCCCTAGAGCTCTGTACAGATTCAATGCAGTCCCTATAAGGACACCCATGACATTCTTCAAAGAAACTGACCAAACACTCTTGAAATTTGTATGGAACAATAAACTGCCAAGGATAGCTAAAACAATCCTCAGGAAAAAGAAGATGGGAGGCATCACATTTCCCAACTTCAAACTCTACAACAAGGCAGTAGTAATTAAAATAGCATGGTATTGGAATAAAAACAGACATGTGGACCTATGGAGTAGAATTGAGTATCCTAACACCCAATCTCAAACACATGATCATTTAATCTTTGATAAAGGTGCAAAGAGTCCAAAACGAGTAAGGAAAGCCTCTTCAACAATTAGTGTTGGGAAAACTGGACAGCAGCACGTAAAGAGTGAATTTGGACATGTGTCTCAACACCATGCACAAAAAGTCAGATCAAAATGGATTAAAAATCTCAGTATCAGACTTGAATCCATAAAAGTACATTGAAGAAAATATAGGAAAAACCGTCCACCGACATTGAAGCTAAAGGCATCTTCAAAGGTGAAACAG